>CM071926.1:71136600-71462908 GCA_016081115.2 Rehmannia glutinosa | reverse complement strand
AATTCAGCCATCTCAGCCTACAGCTTTTCCCACATCTCTTTAGCCCTGATCCATCCATTCATTTCCATACAATTAGTTATATATAACTATCATTTGATTCAATCAATCAATCCAAACAAGACATGATATATATAGCCAAAATTAAAACGTTAATTTTTGTTACCAATCTTTTTTGAGGCAAAGCGATCCAGTTACCGCCCGTGCCGTGTTTTTTCGATGTATGATTTGAGCTTGTCATCTTCCTCAGGCGACCATGGCCCTTTCTTCACATTTGCTTTGTCACAGCATGGAGCTCTTCCCATTTTAATTTTCTGGTCTACAAAGAAAGAAACTATGTTTGTGTATGCGTGTGAGAGAGAGAAAAAGAGGATTGATTAAAATAGACTGAAAAGGATAGACATGTTTACTGCAGCAGACATTTATGATTCAAAAAAGGAGCATGGCGAAAAGGACGATTTTTTTATTTATTATAAAATTGTGTGTGCCAGAGAAGAACTTCAAGGTTTTTCTTCTTGTCTTTCTCTGTATAGAATCATTATATGTGGAAATTTAGGTCAACCAATTAGTGCTAATCTTACTCAAAGTTATGGGTGGCAAATGGGTTGGGTTGAATTGGATTAGTCGGGCCCGATAGAGTAGTGATGATGATGTTAAAAATTGGGCAGTTCACTTTTAGTTAGGGTAATCGAGCTAACGTAACTGACTCCAATTTAAAGTCCAATCCATGTATAGGTGATGAAGGCTATATAGATTGAGGCCAAGTGCTTTGGTATTGAACGGGTATTGAGAGGTCCCATTAAGCTGAGCTGATGGGCCTTGCTCATTGGGCCGAATCGTGGCCCTCGCTCATTAGGGTCAAACTGTGGCCCTTGCTCTTGTATGGAACATACTCTATTAGGCCGAGCCGGTGAGTTTTGCTCAGGAGCCGAGTGAGAAGGTGCCTGAGCAAAGGATGAGCGATCCGTTGAGCTTTCATAGATGAAAGCAAATATTAATGGTCTGGTTAGGATGTTAAAGTCGGCGTGCTTGACGAGTCAAGTAGGTGAATTTGATCTAAGGCTAGATCGGTGGAGATCCGTGTCCGTTGGCATGAAGGTAGCCGAACTCCAGGCTCGGGGTATATGAGGTCGGCTTGGACCCGAGGTTCTCGGAAGGTAAATTAGGATTTTAGAGATTAGATCCGATCTTAATCATGATTCCTCGTTAAAATCGTAATAGAACCCAGATTTTACGAAACCCTGTCAGGCTAAAACTATAAAAACCAAGTCCAGTTCATTCTTCCCCTAATCACACTGTTTCTCATATTTTTTATATTTTCGCCTCTTTCTTCTCAACACTCTCCGCGACTTAGGTATCGGAGAGGCACGCCTCTGAGCACCCTCCGGCCTCTTTTTGTGCGAGTTCACTGCCCGGTGGAGTTCGGTCAAGTCAATCTCGGAGGTGGAGCATTTTAGGATCAACCAATTGGCGCCGTCTGGGAAATTCTTGAGCAAGGCGTGAGCTTTGGAGCGTGGTTTATGGAAGATTTGAGAGAAATCGCTGGCGGAAGACCAGAATCGCACGCCATTGGGCAATACCCCGGGTGGAGTTACGCACGAGAATACTAGGCCTCCGCCACCGCCTGTGGTGGACGGTGAGGGGCGGTGATTCCTTGAGGACAAGGTGGATGAGCAAACACCAATGTTTGGAGGAGGTGTTGGTTTTGGGCCCCTATGTTATTTGAACAATTGGGTGGTTTCATCACTAAGGTCGTCAAAGGTGGAAATAAGATCGAGGATTTGGTTCGCCACCACCTGTGGTCCCTCATGGGGGAGAGAATGTGGTCGGGCGCCGGAGGTCGGTGATAGATCATGGGAGGTCGGTGATAGATCTCTAGATGACGGCGATACGGCAAAGCAAGATCGGGGATCGGTCGGAGCGAATGGATGACCTCCATCGCGAAATGCACGGATATTTGTAAGGGTCATGGGAGCATTGGGAGGAGTCGATTTGGTGCGATGGGGAACTCCATTCTCGGGCTAAGTGATGGTGGGATGACCTCCCATCCTCCTACCAAGCTCCGAGTTTCAATATGATGGTACCACCGATCCGGTGGATCATCTATGCTATTTTGAAAATGCTGCCATTCTACACAGGTTCACGGATGGCGTGATGTGTAGAGTTCTTCCTACTAGCCTCGATGAAGTCACTCGAATGGTTCACCATGCTCCCTTCGGGCTCTATCAAAAACTTTGATGACTTAGTTCATGCGTTCCTCAATCGATTCACGAGTTGTCGTAAATACCAAAAAGCGCCTAACTTTGTTTAGCATTAAGCGAGGAGGAGGAGGGCCTTCAGAGTTATATACAACGATTCACTACAAAGGCTAGAGGTACCCTAAGCTAGTCCAAATTTTGGCTAATGCTCTAGCTCGGGGTTGAAGGATGGTGAATTTTTTGAGTCCCTCGGTCATAGAACCGGCAAGAAATTTGATGAGTTGTTAGCTCGGGCGGACCGATACATTAACCTGGAGGAGGCGAGGAAAATGAAGAGGGAATAAGGGGAGAAAGAGGAGAGATAGGAAGGAAGACCGGAAGATAAGGATCCCGAGAAGAAAGCAGAAATCCAAGGTGATGGGTGGACGATCGAGGTACGAGAAGTACATACCATTGGCCTTACTCGGGCGAGGTGCTTGTGGCTATCGAAAGCCGTCCCGACTGAGGTGGCCAAAGGCACATGCAGAAGCACCAGTGAAGACGAAGTGTAAGGAATTTTGCAGGTTCCACAATGACTATGGGCACAGAACAAATCAGTGCACACACTTGAGAGATGAGATCGAGAGGCTCATTCAGGCAGGTCACCTCAAGGAGTTTGTGTATGTTGACTAGAGGAAGGAGGAGAAGGGAGAAAGGACAATCACTGTTATAATCGCCTAGGTGGGAGCCGGAGTGGAGAGGGGAGGAAGGGAGGAGCTACCTCCACCTCCACATCCGCCTTGGCGAGCAGTGATTGAAATGATAGTTGGAGGACCGGTGGAAGGAGATTCGAGAAGAGCTTCAAGAGCTATTTGAGGCGGCAACTCGGATCGTGCATGAGCAATTGAAGGTGGATCAAGTCGGCTGGACCGAGCGTTCAGTTTAGGATGAGTGATAGCAAGGTGTCCTGGCCTCTCATAGCGTTGCTCTTGTGATCACGGCCACGATCTCAAATTATGATGTACGAGGGTGTTTTTGGACACAAAGGAGCTCGACGATATCTTCTTCAATCGATTGCTACAAGAAGATGGACACCAGTCGGTTGGAATTGGTGGACACAAGACTGTCGGTTTGCGGGAGGAACCATCTAGCCCATAGGTATGATTACTTTACATGTCTCTTTGGGTAATGAGCCTAGTCGTAAAACTAGAATGATTCGATTCTTGATAGTAGATGCACCTTCTTCATATAATGCTATACTGGGTAGACCGTCGTTAAATGCTTTCCAGGTTGTAGTGTCGGTGTATCATTTAAAAATGAAGTTCCCATAGGGAGGAGGTCATCGAGGTCGGCGGGACCAAAGATATGTCGAAAAATTATATGTGGATAAAATTCAAAAAAGCGGAAAGAGGAAATATTTTTGATGATGATAAAAATAAGGATAAGATAATTAAACTTAATGGGCCAGTTGAACACGTACTACCTAACTTAATGAGCCATTTGAACACGTACAACCTAATGGTAGTTGAGCTGGTGTCGGGAGTACCCTGATAAAATCGCCAAGATCGGAAAGGATTGTCGATAAACCGAGGGAAAAGCTTGTAGAATTTTGAGAAATAATATTGATGTGTTTGCTTGGTCAAAGGATTTGGTAGGAATTTATCCGAGTATACCCGAGCATGGCTCAATGTGAACCCCTCGTATAGGCCGTAAAATGTAGAAGAAAAGAAATTTTGGTCCTAAGAAGGACACTACAATCCGAGTCAAGTGCATAAGTTATTGAATGCCGGCATATCAAAGAGATTTAGTTCCTGAGTGGCTATCTAATGCAAAGTGCTAGTGCTAAAAAGACGAGGATGATTGGAGGATGTGCATGGACTTTCTGAATAGGGCTTGGGGACTATTATCCATTGCCTCAAATCGATCGCCTTAGTAGATTTGACTTTGGGGTGTGAGTTGCTCAACATGATGGACGTTGCAGTGGGCCACCACTGTGATCAGGGACATGGCGGAGGAGGACCAAAAGAGAGTGAGTTTCACCACCTCTTTTGCACTTTTTGCTATGTGGTGATACCGTTTGGATTGAAAAATACGGGAGCCACATATCAGAGGTTAGTAGACAAAATGTTTGAGGGACAACTCGGGAGGAATATGGAAGTATATGTGGACGACATGCTAGTCCGAGCATGAGAGTAGTGGATCATGTGAAGGACTTGCGTATGTTGGAAAATTTATTGCTAGATTTTGATGAATGCCATGTAAAACTTAGACTAGAAAATTGGCACCACATTTTCCTTGTAATTTGTATTGTAATAGATAAAATATGAGCGAGTCAAGTCGACTATGCATGGGAATACAAGAAGTCAATCAAGATGAATGAAGACTCACGAGGAACAACCGAGTATGGCCAAGAAAGAAGATCAAGGACTCGATCGAAGGAGTATCACCGAGACACACCGTATGAAGAGTCAATCAAGTCAACTCAAGAAGCCAAGTCTCAAGTTGAAGTGACGAGATGAGTCATCCATTGATTGGAAGCTAACTCAAAGTCACCTGGGAATAAAAGATCGCAATCAAGTCAAGACGACCAAAACCCGTTACGTAAGTCAAGGAATTTACTTAAACAAGTAATACTTCCATGATGCCATGTCTTAAAGTGCTCACCCGTATATGCAAAAGGAATAAACCAATGGGAAGCACCGCACCTCGTGTCGTCGACTCGAAAGTCGAACGTTCATTTAATACAAGGAAATGTCAACATCAAGGACTTCAACAAGACAAGCCAACGAACACAAGTGATTTTTGAAAATCTGCCTATCTCTTCAACGGCGATTTTTTGAAAGTTCACTATAAAAGGCCGAGGAATCAATTTGAGAAAAGGTTACCTTGGTTAACTCGAACTTTGCATACCCGAGATAACAAGCATCATTCACTCAGAACCTACAAAATATTCTCAAGTTGTTCTATCAAAATCCTCAAGCCTAAATCTCGAAGGAAATCGATCCAACACTAAGCTGTGAAGGAAATACAACTTCAAACTGTTGAAGAGGAAACTTTTGAAGAAGCAAAAGGGGTATACTTTCCAAGGAGGATTGTAGAAAGGTTCAAGGTCGAACCAATCTCAAGTTATTGACAAAGCCTTCGTGATCAAATCCAAGAAGCTTGAGAAAGTTAGTCAAGTAGCAAGGCCTACCCCTGCGTGAAGTAGCCGAGTCGGACGAGAAGCCACCGTGTGACCAAGGCATCTCCGTGACGAGTCCCAAAGGAGCAAGTCACCGTGTGATCAAGACTTGATCCGGACCGATAACCACTTTGTACTGATCACTACTTAGTGGATTCCTCCAGGAGTTGGAGTAGAGAGGAGTAGAAGAATTACCTCATCTTCGAACCTCTATAAAAATTATTGTGTCATTTACATTTCAAAGATTTTATTTCTTCATATCACTTTATATCCACGATAATTTGCTATCCAACCGATAAGTAACTAAGTCTAAAAATCAAGTGTTTAAAACAAATCAAATCAAATTAAAAGGGTGTTAAGTCTTCCGGAATAAAATCTCATCACAACCAAGTTAAGGTTTAGACTAAACAAAATGAGTTATTCTATCAACACTCAATCGAAATCATGAGTGGCTAACTCTAATGGTTAACTAACTTAGCTATCCCCCAAGGACTTAGTTGTGTATTTAACTCTGTAATACTTTAAAAGGACTAAAATCAAAAAGTTGGTAAGGTTTATTCAACCCCCCCTTCTAAACCTTACTCACACCTCATGGGACCTACAAGTGGTATCAGAGCGGTTGGTTCATTGAGCCTTTCGCTCTGGTTACTGAACTAGATCTCCAATCTTTCAAAGAAGTTTTTAACACTTGCTCTTTCAAAAGCTATTTCTATTTAGCAGAGTTATTATCATGGAAGCAAATTTGACACGCATTTCTATGTTCACTATTGAGGAATTTGATGACTGGAAAATTCGTATACAGGATCATCTATCTACTTTACATGATAAAATGTGGATAGTGATAGAGGATGGGCCACTGCAAATACTGAAAGTGAACACATTTGTATGCAGAGCAAATTAGGAAGGAGAAGAAGTCATTGAAGCAAGACCAAATTTCCAGCCCTGGTTGAGAAACCAAGGACCGAATGGACAAACGAGGACAGAAGAAGATACAAATTGGACAATGTGGCCAAGGACATACTTTACAAAACATTGGACAAAGCAATGTTCAATAAAGTCAAATCTTTTCAAACTGCAAAACAAATCTGGGATAAATTAACTTTAATTTGTGAAGGATCTGAGCAAATTAAAGAAAACAAATTGTTCATTCTTTGTACAAAAATTTGAAAATTTTAAAATGGTTGCAGTGAAACTTGGATCACCGGATGCTCGATTCACCGAGATCACAAATGAATTATCCGCTCTTGGGAAAGAATATACACGAAGAAATGTGTATGAAGATTCTCGAGAAGCCTCCCACTCAACGGGAAATGAAGGTCATGGCCCGGGACATTCAATGAACCTCACAACAACATCCAACTCATGAGCTATTCTCGGATCTCAAAGCCTACGAGTTTGAGCCGAGAAGAAAAGATCAAGAGGAGACAATTGCACTCCAAAACAAATTCACTTATAGTTAAGGATGAGAAGAGAGTCAAGTCAAGGAAGCCTTTGACCAGGAGGAAATTGCCTTGATGGTTAAAAGATTCAACAAGTTCTTCAACAAGAACTATAAAAGAAACAAGGTGAATCCTCCAGAGACATTCACTCCCTCCAAGTCAAGGGAAGATAGGCCACCCAAGAGAGCCGCATCAAAAGGTTGAATATCAAAAAATCATAATCCAAGAACGGAAAGAGTGACCAAAGAGCTTCCGAGAACTGTGTTGAACCGTAGACAACCAGGACACTTTGCTATTGATCCATATCCTCGTAGTCAATAAATACAGAATGAAGAAGAAGAAAGAAGAGTCTTTAGAGAAAGAAGACAGAAAAGAAAAATGCCATGTTGGTCGCAGAGACTCGCCGAGACAATGGTCAAAAAGAAAGTGAGACTCAGAGAGTAGTGAAGCCGACTACTCAAGTGACTCGAAGAAGAAGCAATGATCTGTCTAATGGCTAAAGAACAAGATCAACCTGACCAAGAAGATGAGGTACACTCTAACTGATCTCACTCAGATTCTAGTGATAGTGATTGTGACACACACATCATCACCCACTGATCTTTACGATTCATTAGTCAAAATGATGAAAGATTTTGAGCACATTAAATCCTCACACACTATTAAATGAGGAAAACAGCCAGCTCGAAAGCCAAAACTCACGGCTGACTAAGGAGCTGAGTACAGAAGTCACATAGCTGATGAGAACAAAGAGCTGAAGGCTGAAAATGCAAAACTAATAGCAGAAATAGCTGTTATAGAAAAGAGGGAAAATAATCTCAAGAATGTGATTGCATCATTTACAAAGGCATCTAAATCATTGGATGACCTTATAATGAGCCAAAAAGAGTGTGGAGATAAAACTGGCATAGGATTCAATTCCTCTGCACACAGTCAAACTCGCAGAGTGATTTTGGAAAAAAGGATCTTCAAGTAATGAAACATCTCAAAAATCCAAGACACCAAATGTTGCACCCACATTCACTCCAAAATCACAATCACAAACAAACTGGCCTTGGATATAAAGGAAAAGGAAAACAGCCAGTTGAGCATGCTGAGAGGACAACTGAGAAGAAATCCAGCAAAGTTCCTCAGCAAACTCCAAATAAGAAGTACTCTGTAAAGAAGAAACAGAGCTATCAAAAACCCCAGAAGTTTTATCAAAGAAACACGTATGATGGGAATGGTAGAAATTACCTAAGCCAAGCTTATTGGAATAATGTGAAATATCAGCAAAAACCTATGGAATATAAGCCTAAGTGGAAAAGGCCTAGAACTCAACAAAGGCCATTTCAAAGGCAAACGAGCTATCATCAGCACACATATGCACCCAAGCACTACACTCAGAAATATCACAACTACCCAAAGAAGGCAATTGCTAAAACACACACACAGCATACAGACAAAAGAGATGCAAAATTGGGGTATGAACCTAAAGCACCCAAGCAATTTGCCAAAGTGAATTATGATTATGGCACAAATAGATGGCAACCTCTTAGAGTCAAGTCATTTGGCTATAGGTTGGTTGGATCATCTTACAACACTAACCCCTCAGACCCAAACAAGCATGGGTACCTAAAAACTAATTTCTTGATTACGGAGTTCAAGGAACAAATTGAATGCCAAGGAACCTGGTACATGGATAGTGGCTTCCGACACATGACAATAAACAAGAAAAATCAGTCAAAATTCAAGGAGATTAGAGGCGCAAAAGTCATATTTGGAGGAAATGAAGCTCGGGGAAATAAGAGGCACCGATCCATCAAGAAAAATGGATTAGAAATCACAGATGTTGCATATGTTGAAGGCCTCAACTTCAACCTTTAAGCATTAGTCAACTCTGTGACAAGGGCTATAATGTTGGATTGATATGGGAATGAGCCAAATTAAAGACACCGAATCAAATGAAATAGTGTTGCAAGGATCCGCATGAAGAACATGTATGTGGTAGGTAGACTCGGTCGACCGCCACACCAAGCACTTATCTGTTAGCAAAAGAGTACAGCAATGAAGTTAGGTCAGTGCACAAGAAGTGAGTCATCCCGAATTTCAAGACAATTAACAAGCTTGCAAGGAGTCATCTTGTGGAAGGACTCCGACTCGAGTGTACAAGAAAGAAAGTGTTTGTGATGCATGTCGATGGGAAAGCAGATCAAATCATCATTCAAAGAGAAGTCTAATCCATCTTCAACAAGGATATTGCATCCTGCTACATATGGATCTATTTGGTCCATTGAGCCAAAGCATAAGTGGAAAGAAATATATTTTAGTAGTGGTGGATGATTATTCAAGATATACATGGATAATCTCTATGTGTAAAAAGAAGAAACTTTGCGAAGTTACCTCGGTGATGAGAAGAGTTCAAAATGAGAAGAGTCAAACCATTATAAAGATAAGGTCGATAGAGGAACCGAGTTTGTCAATGGGATAATAACTCGATTTGTGTTAAAAATGGTATTTCTCATGAATTATCTGCAAACAAGGACTCCACAAATGAATGGAGTAGCGAAAGAAGAAAGCAACTCTAAAAGAAGCAAGAACCATGTTAATGTGGGATTGCCAAAGAGATTTTGGTCAAGCCATCAACACTACATGCTATACTCAAAATAGATGCATGATTAACAGACAGTCGACAAAGACTCCCTATGAAATATGGACAGGGAGAAAGCCAAATGTTGCATATTTTAGAATATTTGGATGTAAATGCTTCATCCACAACAATGACAAGGATAATCTAAAGGCTTTTGATGCTAAAGCTGGTGAAGGTATCTTTTTGGGATACTCAGCTGAAAGCAAAGCCTACAGAGTGCTGAACAAGAGGATTATGGTCACAGAAAAGTCTATCCATGTGGTTTTTGATGAACCTAATGTAAATGGAGAAGACATTGAAGAGTTAGCTGATAAGCTGAATCAACCAACCATGCGAAGAGTCCTTATGTTGAAGTCAAGTCGGAGCAATTAATCAAGATGAAGATGAGACTCGCTGAGTCTCAAAGACACCGAAAATCTGCACTGGTGAATGATAATGAAAGAGGTGCTCAAGAAAACACAACCGACGACGAACTCAACTTCGATGATTTACTACAACCTGATGTGAGATGGTCGAGAGACCATCCACCGTGAGCTAGTCATTGGAGATGTAAGAGATGGTGTAAGAACCAGATCGAGCTCAACAAGAAACAATGTTCACTTGTTTTATTTCCCAAATAGAGCCAAAAGATGTGTCGTAAGCATTGGATGACACACATTGATTCAAACCATGCGGAAGAGTCAATCTATTTGAAAGGAACAAAGTATGGGAATTGGTGCGAGACCAACCCATCAAAATGTTATTGGCACAAAGTGGGTTTTCGAAATAAGATGAATGAAGAAGGTTACGTGGTAAGAAACAAAGCAAGATTGGTAGCCAAAGGGTATTGCGAAGAAGAAGAATAGATTTTGATGAAACATTTGCTCTGTTGCAAGATTAGAAGCAATAAGGATATTTCTTGCCTATGTCAGACACAAGAACTTTATCAGTATATCAAATGGATGTAAAAAGTGCATTTTTAAATGGATCATAGAAGTAGAAGTCTATGTTGAGCAACCTCCGGCTTTGAGCGAGAAGACTCTTGAGATAAGGTGTACAAGCTCAAGAAAGCTCTATATGGATTGAAACAAGCACCAAGATCTTGGTATGATACATTGTCTCAATTTTTAGCTGACAATGGATTCATCAAAGGCAAAGTGGACAGAACACTCTTCAGAATTCAAGATGGGAGAGTATACTGCTTGTTCAAATATATGTGGATGACATCATTTTTGGATCCACAAACAAATAGCTGTGTGATAAATTCTCAAACCTCATGCAAGGCAAATTTGAAATGAGCATGATGGGAGACCTGACATTCTTCTTAGGACTCCAAGTTAAATAGCGGAAGGATGGTACCTTTATAAGTCAAACAAAGTATACCAGAGATTTAATGAAAAAATTTGGTACGGAAGAGAAGTCTTCTATAAAAATACCAATGAATACATCAGTCAAGACGAACATGGATATCTGGATGGCAAGCACAGCTGGATCAAACAAGATCTGAGCACTTATTGGATCATTGCTCTATCTAACGAAGCGGTGCCGGACATCACCTTTGCGAAGAGGAGTATGTGCAAGATTCCAATCTGCTCCAAAAGAAAAATCACATGATCGGCAGACTAAGAGAATCCTCGAGATATTTGAAGGATGCCAAGAAGTTGGCTTATGGTATTCAAAGGAAGGCGGATTCAAGCTTCATCAAGTTATTCGACTGACATCTTGAATGTAGAGTTGACAGAAAAGGTACTTCAGGCACATGTCAAATGCTTGGAAGCAGATTGGTTTCCTGGTTTAGCAAGAAGCAAAACTCAATAGCCACATCCACAAAATGGCAGGCAGTACATATCAGAGGCGGTTGTTGTGCCCAAGTCCTATGGATGAGACAACAAATGAGAGATTATGAAATTGAAGAAAAAGAGATTCCAATTATGTGTGATAACACAAGTGCTATTGCAATCACTCAGAATCCTGTGTTGCATTCGAGAACAAAGCACATTGATGTCGATATCATTTTATAAGAGACCATGTTGAAAAAAGACATCACTTTGGAATACATCTCAACCGATAAATGATTAGTGACATATTCACCAAACCTCTATGTGAATCAAGATTTGAAGAGCTTAAGCATGAGCTAGGGCTAAATGAGCTGAGTTGACACTCAGAAGACTCAATGAGAAGAGAGAAAACATGGAAAGATGAAAACAAAGCAAATATCATGAATCAAATGCTAAGTGAATCACCAGATCGAGAAAAGTCACCAGACGAGTTGGTGACAAACGAGTCACTATTCGAATAGTGAGAAGAAGAGTTGAGTCATTTAAGGAGTAAGCTGAGTCATTTATGAGCTAAGTGACAAAAACGCAGTCGTTTTTAATGAGCGGGAATGTTTTAAGAATGACGTCAGCGTAATAATGACGGGTATAGTCAAAAGTCGCACAAAGCATATGATTGGATATAAATGGTGCAGCATTAAATGCGAGAAATTAAATGCAATGAGACGTGCTAAATCTGAGCCGTTGATCTCGATCAAAATTCAAAAACCAAAAACACGTCTTTTCATAACCCATATATACTCATTCTTTCAGTTTTCTCTCTCACACTAAAAACTGTTCATCTTCAAAAATAAGAAAGCAAGTATCTTTTCTCTCTCGAAACCCTACCTGTTCTTAAAGCAAGTTTGTCAAGATTTAATCGGTAAAATTCTCTAGAAATGGCACCAAAGACAGACTTCATCAAGTTATCAAAGCAAATCCACATAGGATCAACTGTGGATTTTGAAGGCATGATTAAGCAGGGTTTCGATGAAACCCTTATGAAGGAAATTGCGGATAAAATCGAGAAATCCAGACTAAAACCCTTCCTCACGATGGAATATCAAATGACATACGTTGAAGAGGTGGCATAGTTCTATGTTAACGCTGAAGTGCATGACGAAGGGATTAAGTCCTCCGTCCACCGTAAGGATATTTTAATCACTGCTAAGGACCTTGCGGAGCACTGTTTACTGCCGTCGGAAGGCATGCCAGAGATATATGAAGCTGATGTGGACTTGGGTGCTATATGGAAAGAAGTAGCCAAACCCGAGTGTGCTGCGAAAGTAGTCTACACAACTGAAAAGAAATTACTGAAGGACGACTATCACAAGCTGAAGGATGTCATCTCAAAATGCGTGGACATGAAGTTTGGAAGCTTCAATCAGCTGTCCAAGACTAAGCTGATCGGCATGGCTGCGATCATGCAAGGGAAGAAGATTAACTGGGCTGAGTTCGTATACAGCAAACTCTGCCAGAACGTTGCGAATAAGTCGTTCAAGGAGGATGGATCCTTTGGAGGATCACTCGGCTATGGCCTAGTTATTGGCCATTTGATGGAGGTGAACCCATTCAGCATGGAAAGTCTTTCCATGTAAACAAGAAGATGTTTAGGGTTAACCTTTCAAGAGCCCAGAAGAGAGCCCATGCGAAGAGGGCGGACACAAGCGAGGGGGAATCAGCTGACCCCGAGGAGACAGTTGTTGCCTCCCCTCCGAAGAAGAAAGCTGCCCATGTAGCTGCAAAGAAGATTGCTGCCCCTACAACAAATACAAAAGATGCACCTGCCCCTGCAGCCGAGTCACCCGCCGAGCACTCTCCCGCCAACGTAGCCGAGGCGGAGAAGGAACCCTCAAAAGAAGAGGATCGCTGCCAAGAAAGGCAAAACTCCTCGATCAAAGAAAGATGCACTGCCCCCACCGCCAAGGATGTGGAAGAAGTATCCAAACCGAACTTCCTCCTCGTAAGGACAAAAAGAAGAAGAAGGATCACCAAGCTCTCGGAGCTTGAGAAAACAGTGGAGTCTGCCACTCAGCTGGAAAAAGCCTCTGAGATTGCTGAAGAAGTGCAGTCTCCAGAAGTTGTTGATGAAACAGGCAAGTCTACTGAAGCCGATCAGCAGAGGCAAATAGGAGACCCAACTGTGGATAGAACAAATTGAGAAGAAGAGGCGGCAGAGACAGCAAAATCTCCTGATGAAAGAGTTGTGTCTCCACCTGCTGAGCATCAGAGTATGTTGCCTTCCATTCCTGAAAAGGAAGGGCAACAACAGGAGGATGAAGATGATGATGTAATAGTTGTTTCTCCAGTGTACCCAGACATTCAGCGTCGTCTGCGTGAATGGCGAACATGGAAGCCGAGTCGCCGAGGGTGATTTGAACATCCCGAATTCGTTGAGAAAGAGGAAGAATTGCTGAATTTCTAGGATTTACCATCGTGGTTCGAGCACTTGATGAAGTCAACTCGCCGGATATCTTGCACATCTTCAAGGAAAAAAAAAGGAGAGGTTAGCGAGAGGAAGGCTAAGCTCGTGAGAAAGCCAACATTTGTCCTCTCACCGACCAACGACCATACTCATCCTCACCTTGACATGCTCTCAGACAGTGATGAGGACATGGACCCCATTGCTGCACATGAAAAGTTGGACATGCAGCAAGCTATGCGGGAATCCACATTGATGCATGAGCAAGAGCTGATGGAAGGACCAAGAGAGTCTTCCAAATCACAGCTAGAGATTGATCCGTTGGGAGTGGTACAGTAGATTGCCACAGTTATTGCTGCAACCACTTCCCCATTTCACTTAGAGAATGGATCTAAGGGAATTGGCGATGACACTGGGAATTTGGGCACCCAAGTTGAGCCAACCCCTGTTGAAGGTGTCTTACCACCTGTCTCCACGGCTGGGCACTCAAAGGAAGCAGCCGGGAGTCTGGAGCAGAGTGACCCCTACATAAGTCACTCAGCTGGTGCACCAGCTGAGGGGGAAACTCACTCCAGTGCAGCTAGGTCGGAGGATGCTACAAATGACTCCACAATGCAGAAAGGAGGCGAAGTGGAGAAGGAAAAAGAAAAAGAACAACAGCAAGTTGTCACTAACGAAGCTCGGACAGTTGAGTCTGTCTCACCGAAGTGCCAACCGCTTGCGGCCGAGGACACCGCGATGCAACGAGGCACGGATGGATCTGCCGGAGTTAACACGATGGGCAATAAAAGTGCAATCCAAGGAGTTGAGACTCACGTGGATGCCATCGCGAAGACCTAAGACAAACCGTGTATGCAGCCGAAGGGAATGTACAAGGCCTTGCTTTGCGATTGAGAGACTGCGAGAGGTAATGAAGGCCAAAGGGAGGTTGAGACTTCCCGGGTAAAGAGACGGCAATGCAGAACATCCCTCCTGTTCACATTGAAGAAACTGAGAAGGAGATAAGTGCTCTTCATGATTCCCAAGACAACCCGACATATATTTTATGGGATCTAAAGATGAAGTCGAGTCTACCCCCGCACATCAAAAGACTCAAATGAGGATGTTCTTCCAAAATGCACGAGTAAGCCAAATTTCAAAGTCGCCGACAAATGTTCAATTTTGATGATGAGCCAAACCCTCAAGTCTCATCATCTTCCGATGACACTACTGATACGGCCGAGGAATAGCCAACTCAAAAGGACAAACCAGGTGAGACCGAAGAAGCTGTTAAAACAGCTGAGGCTCAGCCAGCTGGGTCAATACCATCAAGGACCCCAATCGAATCATACCAATCAAGCTACGAGGCTTCGTGAGTCAGCAGCGAAATGACTTCTCGTGCGATTTCACATGTGCGACGAGACGATGCATTTGAAGAGACCTTCCCATTCTCAATCGAGCTCCCCGCACTACAAGAAGAATCGCTAAAGAAAAGAAGAAGTACTCTGCAAGTGAAGAACCCATTATCTCTACTGACTCCATTGTGCCAGCAGAATTCGATTTCGACGTTGAATGGCCGCCAGCTGAATCGGAAGTAACAACTGAAATCCGTGAAGTCTTCAAGCAAATCTGCGGAGAGATTGAGAGGATCGAACGACATCAGGCCTCATTAGACATGCGACTGGACAATCGAGATGCTACCCTCACAGCCGACTTGAGAGGGATAGTGATAAGAATCATGGAGTGGTGTCAGCAGCAGTCTGCCATGCGTCTCGAACAAGTTCATTACTTCAAGGCACTCTATAATAGGATGCTTGTTTGGAGCGCAGACAATGCTGACTTGAAGCAGAGAATGCAGGAGTACATTGAGAGGTTGAATGCCTCTCACAAAATAGACATGGAGCTGCTGCAGGAGTTTCAGAAGAAAGAAATTCTATGACTTGAGGAGACTATGAATGCCAAATTCAGCCTCTCCCACGGCCGAGATGAAACTGTTCTGGTGAGTCGAAGGACACCCGTTCTGAATTTCGTACAGCCTATGCCGCAGCCGACTCCAAGCAGAATTCAACCATAAGCAGACTGGACTTCATGCTTGCTGGGATGTTTCTAGGAGTTCCTCTCTCCTTTGATGATGCCAAAAAGGGGGAAGAGGAATACGTGAAGAGTTTTAAAGAGACAATTCTTTGTAGAGAAAGACAGATCAAATTGAGAAGAGAAGAGGAAAGAAAAGGGAAAAGCTGTTGAGGGCGAAAGGTAAAATGATGTGACCTTAATGCTTGTTGAAACCCCTCAGCAAGGACATGTCATAGCCAGCATAATCAACAAACTTCCTGTAACTCCTGTCGCTCTATCAGTCTGCTGTGCCCATGTCTCATAAGAAAAGGATTGTAGAAGTAGAGATGGAGGATTTTGACAAGAGAACGGATGTACGTGTTGAAGAAATGTTGAAATAATTTGGAGGCATTCCGGTAGGAAAAGATACAGATGCCATTCCAGATGACGGACAAGAGCCAAGATCTGTTGAAGAATTCAAAACGCTCGAGTCCGAAGGATATTTCAAAAACATGTCCATAGCCCAAGCATGGGACTTGTAATGGGAGAAAGGTCTGAAACTGTGCGAAGAAGCAGACAAGCAGTAGACTACTAGCAGTCACTCTGCTGGTAAGAAGAAGACTCCAGTACAATACACGCCCAGAGGAGAAGGAAAAAGTGGCGGAGGTAGAGGCTTTAAACCTAGACCTCTACCCAAAAATATTGAATATATAGATCCAGGCAAGAAGGAAGGATCTATTGGGGTACGATGAAGTAGCCAATCCGGAAGTGAAGAGGAAGAATCACGAGAATATGTAAAGAGGATTGAAGAGGAAAACAAAAGGCAAGATCACCGTGCAAGAAAGAAAGGAAAAAAAAAAGAAGAGGTGAAGGCTGCGAAGAGAGCTTACGAGAAGAAGAAAGCAGCTGAAGAAGAAAAGAAAAGAAGGAGAGCTGACGAAGACAGAGCTGAAGAAGAAAGAAGGAGGCAACGAAGGCGATGAAGTGTTGTTGTCAACCCCTTCATGTATTTTACTTTTGTAAATACATATGTATGTAAGTCTTCTCAGACATTTAATAAAAAAAATCAAGATTTTGCGTAGAAATAGTATATGCTCGATTGCTCGATACACATTGTAAAAAAATTGTGTAAAGAACAAGAATGATATGATCAATAAAACGATCTATTTAACACATACATTCTTTGTTTCTGCATTGTCTGTATGTATCTTTGCTATTTACATATTGTTTGTATGTATTTAAGTTTTGGCATCTCAAAAAGGGGGAACTTGTTGGGAAATTTATTGCTTAGATTTTGATGAATGCCATGTAAAACTTAGACTAGAAAGTTGGCACCCCATTTTCCTTGTAATTTGTATTGTAATAGATAAGGCTGTAAGAGCTGAGTCAAGTCAGCTATGCCTGGGAATACAAGAAATCAACTGAAGACTGGAATGAAGACTCCACTGAGGAACAACTGAGTATGGCCAAGAGAAGAAGATCAAGGACTCGACTGAAGGAGTATCAACTGAGACACAACTGTATGAAGAGTCAATCAAGTCAACTCAAGAAGCCAAGTCTCAAGTTGAAGTGACAGATGAGTCATCCATTGATTGGAAGCTAACTCAAAGTCACCTAGGGAGTAAAGGACTGCAGTCAAGTCAAGACGACTGAAAAGAATCCGTTGCACAAAAGTCAAGGAATTTACTTGAATAAGTAATACTTCCATGCTGCCATGTCTTAAAGTGCTCAGTCCCAGAAGCATGCAAAAGGAATAAACCAATGGGAAGCACTGCACCTCGTGTCAGATTCTGAAAAGCTGAACGTTCATTTAATATGAGGAAATGTCAACATCAAGGACTGCAACAAGACAAGGCAACGAACACAAGTGATTTTTGAAAATCAGTATATCTCTTCAACGGGTAGATTTTTGAAAGTTCACTATAAAAGGCTGAGGAATCACTTTGAGAAAAGGTTGCCTTAGTTAACCTGAACTTTGCATACCTGAGATAACAAGCATCATCCACTCTGTAACCTGCAAAATATTCTCAAGTTATTCTAGCAAAATCCTCAAGCCTAAATCTCGAAGGAAATCGATCCAACACTAAGCTGTGAAGGAAATACAACTTCAAACTGTTGAAGAGGAAACTTTTGAAGAAGCAAAAGGGGTCTACTTTCCAAGGAGGATTGTAGAAAGGTTCAAGGTCGAACCAATCTCAAGTTATTGGAGGGCTTCGTGACCAAATCCAAGAAGCTTGAGAAAGTTAGCTGAAGTAGCAAGGCAGACGCCCTATGAAGTAGCCGAGTCGGACGAGAAGCCACCAGTGTGTGACCAAGCATCTCGATCGAGTCCCAAAGGAGCAAGTCAGCTGTGTGATCAAGACTTGTATCTGGACTTATAACCACTTTGTACTCTGATCAATACTTAGTGGATTCCTTCAGGAGTTGGAGAAAGAGGAGTAGAATAATTACCCCATCTTCGAACCTCTATAAAAATTATTATGTCATTTACATTTCAGCATTTTATTTCTTCATATCACTTTATATCTGCTGATAATTTGCTATCCAACTGATAAGTAACTAAGTGCTAAAATCAAGTGTTTAAAACAAATCAAATCAAATTAAAAGGGTGTTAAGTCTTCCGCTGAAAATCTCATCACAACCAAGTTAAGGTTTAGACTAAACAAATTGAGTTATTCTATCAAATCGGCTCAATCGAAATCGTGTTGAGTGGCTAACTCTACTGGTTAACTAACTTAGCTATCCCCCAAGGACTTAGTTGTGTATTTAACTCTGTAATACTTTAAAAGGACTAAAATCAAAAAGTTGGTAAGGTTTATTCAACCCCCCCTTCTAAACCTTACTCACACCTCTTGGGACCTACAAGTGGTATCAGAGCGGTTGGTTTATTGAGCCTTTCGCTCTGGTTACTGAACTAGATCTCCAATCTTTCAAAGAAGTTTTTAACACTTGCTCTTTCAAAAGCTATTTCTATTTAGCAGAGTTATTATCATGGAAGCAAATTTGACACGCATTTCTATGTTCACTATTGAGGAATTTGATGACTGGAAAATTCGTATACAGGATCATCTATCTACTTTACATGATAAAATGTGGATAGTGATAGAGGATGGGCCATGCAAATCATTGAAAGTGAACACATTTTATCTGAGGAGAGCACGTAGTCAAGTAGCAAAGCGAGACGCCCTATGAAGTAGGCCGAGCTCGGACGAGAAGCCACCGTGTGACCAAGGCATCTCCGGTGACCGAGTCCCAAAGGAGCAAGTCACCGTGTGTGATCAAGACTTGTATCTGGACTTATAACCACTTTGTACTCTGATCAATACTTAGTGGATTCCTTCAGGAGTTGGAGAAAGAGGAGTAGAATAATTACCCCATCTTCGAACCTCTATAAAAATTATTGTGTCATTTACATTTCAACATTTTATTTGTGCATATGACTTTATATCTGCTGATAATTAGCTATCCAACTGATAAGTAACTAAGTGCTAAAATCAAGTGTTTAAAAAAAATCAAATCAAATTAAAAGGGTGTTAAGTCTTCCGATAAAAATCTCATCACAATCAAGTTAAGGTTTAAACTAAACAGCTGAGTTATTCTATCAACAGCTCAATCGAGTCTGTTGAGTGGCTAACTCTGCTGGTTAACTAACTTAGCTATCCCCCAAGGACTTAGCTGTGTATTTAACTCTGTAATACTTTAAAAGGACTAAAATCAAAAAGTCGGTAAGGTTTATTCAACCCCTCCCTTCTAAACCTTACTCACACCCCTTAGGACCTACAACAGAGATATTTGATACTTTGAGAAAATATCAAATAAAACTCAACCCTAAGAAATGTGCCTTTGGTGTGAGGTCGGGAAAATTCTTAGGGTATATGGTGTCTGAGAAGGGAATAGAAGCTAATCCGGAGAAGGTCAGAGCCATTAGAGAAATGGCACCAACTCGAGATGCCAAAGAGGTGCAATGCTTGATAGGTCAGCTGGCAGCCTTGAATAGATTTATTTCTCATCTGGCGGAGAGGCGTGTTCCTTTCTTTAAGGTGTTAAGGAAGGCTAAGTTTTTAGGGATGAGGATTGCCGAGAGCTTTCAAGGATTTGAAAGATTACTTGGTCAATTTGTCGTTGTTGACCAAACCGGTGTCGGGAACCCTTGTACTTGTATATCTTAGTGGGAGAGCAAGGTGTTAGTACGGTCTTAATCGGGAGAGGAGAGGTCGGTCCAGAAGCTTGATATACTACGTCGATGGGGTAATCGAAAATGCGAGTGCGGTATGCGAGAGACTAAGAAAGCGGGTTTCGCATTGGTAGTAATCATGGAGACTTCACCACATTTCCTCTAGCATAAGGTAATTATCCGAACTAACCTCCCATTAAAAATGTGATGAGTATGCCAGTGGCGGGGAAGATTGGTGAAATGGGCTATGGAACCGGCGAATACGATATTGAGTTCGAAGCCAGGTCGACCATCAAGGTTTAGGCCTTGGCGGATTTTGTGCAAAAGTTAACAAGATCCAGTAGTGAAGAAGGAGTATGGGTGATCTGTGTGGATGGTTCAGTAGGAAGCTCAGGGTATGGTTCTAGTATTGACTTAATCAGTCCACAAGGAGTCGAGAATGATTTTGATGTGAGGCTGGAGTTCAAATTGTCTGATAATGAAGCATAGTACGAAGCATTTATCAGAGGGGTCCAAATGGCTATTGAGATGGGTGCTGTTAGAATTGTAATTTATATGGACTCGCAGCTCGTCCATAAACAAATCATGGGAGAATTTGAAGTTAGGGAAGAGAGGATGAAGAGGCATGTTGAGGCATACCGAGCTCTGGAAGGGAAATTGAAAGAGGTTAAGATTTTCCAGGTCCAGAGGGCAGAAAATGGCCGTGCGGATTTTCTGGCAAAAATGACTAGATCGGCCTTGGAGAACCAGACTAAGCAAATAATGTTCCTAGTGGCAAAAGAGGTTGTGTTAATCTTGGAGGTCGGGGAAATTGAAGAGAATGAGGATTGGAGGTCGGCTATTTTGGCCTACTTGAAAAGAGGAGTTCGCTGAGAGAGAAGGGGCGGAAAACTTATTTCGGCTAAAAATCCGGGCTACACTTTTGCATTGTTAGGGACAAGCTATACAATAGAGGCTTCTCTATGCCTTTCCTGAGGTGTTTGAGCGAGGGAGATGGTACATACGTGTTGTGGGAGATATACGAGGGATGTTGTGGAAACCATATGGGAGCAATAATCTTGGTAAAGAAGGTGTTAAGGGCGGGGTATTTTTGGCCTCACTTGAAAGAGGAAGCGCAAAAGCTAGTAAGAGCATGTGAGAAATGTCAGATTCATGCACCGCTCATACATCGCCCAGCGGAGGAGCTCATGACTATGAGCTCGGCATGTCGTTTCGCAAAATGGGGGATTGACATAGTGGGACCATTTTCTCCGGCTTCGTGTCAGAGAAAGTTCTTGATCAAGGCAATCGATTATTTTAGCAAATGGGTGGAAGCTGAACCCTTAACAAAAATAAATGAGGATGCAGTGATGAAATTCATTTGGTAGAATATTGCTTGCAGGTATGGGACACCTCGGGTTCTCATATCGGATAATGGTACACAATTTGCGGGAGCAGGGATCCGAACATGGTATGGGGAGCTAAAGATAAAGCAGAATTTTACATCGGTAGCTCATCCACAAGATAATGGGCAAGTGGAAGTTACCGACAAGATTTTAGTCCAAGGACTCAAAGCTCGGCTGGAGAAGGCAGGAGACGCTTGGGTTCGAGAGCTCAACTCGGTTTTGTGGGCTTATCGGACTAATCCAAAGGAAGCAACAGGGGAAACCCCTTTTAGCTTGGTCTATGGAATGGATGCTATCATACCTGCAGAGATCAGGATGGAAACTCATCAAGTGCAAACCTTTGAGGAAAATGAAAATGAAATGATGATTCAGGAAGCATTGGACACTATTAACGAGAAAAGAGAGATGACATTTTTACAAATGGAGAAAACAAGAGAGGATTAAAGCGGCATATAATAAGAAGGTGATGAGGAGGGCCTTTTAGGTTGGAGATTTGGTGCTGAGGAGGTCGGATGCTAGCAAAAACAAAGAAAAATTGGATGCAAATTGGGAAGGACCACTTCGGGTGACGAAAGTGTTGGCTAGGGGAGCGTATGAGTTGGAAGAATTAAATGGGCGAAAACTTCCAAGAGCGTGGAACAACAGCAATTTGAAGCAATATTATTCCTAGAATTGGCAATACCTGATGTAATGAAATTATTTATGAATTGAATGAAATGATCTATTTCCCAGAATTATTTGTTTGGAAATGAATGTCGCGGAATTTGACAAGTATTTGGAGCTCTGCCCGAGCTAACCTCCAAATATATTTGGGGCCACGAGGCCATGCAAGGAGCTTGACTCGAGCCAGCTTCCTTTGAAGAAATTTTGACAAGTATTTGGAGCTCAGCCCGAGCTAGACTCCAAATACTTGGGGCCACGAGGCCATTCAAGGAGCTCGGCTCGAGCCAGCTTCTTTTGAAGAAATTTGACAAGTATTTGGAGCTCAGCCCAAACTAGGCTCCAAATACTTGGGGCCACGAGGCCATGCAAGGAGCTCGGCTCGAGCCAGCTTCCTTTGAAGAAATTTGACAAGTATTTGGAGCTCAACCTAAGCTAGGCTCCAAATACTTGGAGCCACGAGGCCATGCAAGGAGCTCGGCTCGAGCCAGCTTCCATTGAAGAAATTTGACCAAGTATTTGGAGCTCAGCTCGAGCTCGACTCCAAATATTTGGGGCCACGAGGCCATGTAAGAAGCTCGACTCGAGCCAGCTTCCTTTGAAGAAATTTGACAAGTATTTAGAGCTCAGTCCGAGCTAGGGATGCAAATGAACCAAGCCGCTCGTGAGCTATTCGGATCTCGATTCGATAAAAGCTCGTCCGAGTTTGTTTAATGAGGCTCGTTAAAATAAACGAACCAAACTCAAACTTAGAGATATTCGGTTCGTTAGCTCGTGAACAAGCTCGTTAGTAAGCTCGTGAATAGGCTCGATAGTAAACTCGTATAAATTAAACTAATAATTTGATTTTAATTTTAATCATATTTTTACTTAAGATAATATAAAAATATATCAACAAAATTATTTTTTTGAATAAAATTATACGTTTTAATAAATATATTATGAATTTTAAATTTAAATAATTTTATTTTTGTAATAAATTGAAGAATATTTTAATTTTTAATTAATAATTATTAAGCTCATTTAGGCTCGATAAGGCTCGAAAAAGTTCGTGAGCCATGAACATGTTCGATAAATTCAGGCTTGAGTTCGACTCGATAATAAACGAGCCAAACTCAAACACTTAGAAGTTCGGCTCGGTTCAGTTCGATTGCAGCCCTAGTCCGAGCTAGACTCCAAATACTTGGGGCCACGAGGCCATGCAAGGAGCTCAACATCACTAAATTTCTCCAGAGCAGTACGGTTTGGGCTCGGGCAGTTGCCCTGTACATATTGGATGGCTAAGGTCCCATCGGTGTTCTTCAGGATTGAGTTTCCAGTGAAGAATGTCTGATTTGGGGTGTGGATAGGATTACGGACAAAAAAATGGGCGTAGCTGCTGTGGCAGTGGTCTTGACTTTCTTGGCACCACTAGCACTAGTGCCAATAGCCGGGCGAGCTCCCGGGCCGATGAGATCGTCTATGACCACGACGACGGAGTTCAGCCGTGTAGTTCGGGGAGAACGGCTCCCTTGAGCTGCAAGGCCAGAGGAGGGAGGGGCAGAGCTAGAGGTAGCCAACCTCCTCTCCTCTTCCTCCTGCTCGGCAACCATCTGAGCCATCAACATGCTGCAAAAGAAGATATCAATTAGTAAACAAGTAAAAAAAAGAGGAAAAATCAAAGAGTTGAAATATAATTACCGATGTCACCCTCTAAAGGGGCGACAATGGGGCTCAATTCGAAATAATATAAGAGAGAAGGGGTGATGAGACGAGACAAGTCATATTTGACTAGAGTGAGCTTGTTAATCAAGGCTTGAAGCTCGGGAGATTGGTCCCGAGGATTATGTTTGAACTGGAGAGAAAGCTCCAGTGTCCACGTAGTGGGAATCCTGAGTGAGCGATGAAATAAAAAAATATTTGTCTTTCCAGAATTTATTCGAAGAGGGGTAATTTGCTCAAAAATTGAGTATCACCTCGGGAGGTGATGTAGAATAGGGCCTTAGTGGTGGAGTTTTTTACTAGGAATAGGGCGAAGAATAGCTCGGTGGAGGGCTCTATCTCCAAGTAGCTAGTCAATATCAGGAAACCAGCTATAATCCGAAATGAGTTCGGGGCTTGTTGGTTAAGGGGCATATGATAGAGGTTGGATACCTTGGCCATAAAGGCATGGAGGGAAAATCAAAGCCCCTCCTCTATCTGACCTACGAAAAAAGCTAAAGCATTCGGGGGAGATCGGTTAGGCCTATCCGAGCTGCTAGGTAAGGCTAGTTTGAAGAAAGAAGGGATTTTTGCACTTCTCTTAATGTTTTGAAGTGTATGGGTAGTTATGGCGGTTTCCCTAAAGTCATGGGGGTACTCAGCCAAGGGGCCCGAGCTCGGATTTCTATAATCCCTGAATCTATATCTGAATCAGAACTCGATTTGGTGGTGTCATGATCTGAAGAAAGGGGAATTTCGGTAATAGGATGAGGTTGGAAACTGAACCCATTTCGAGGACCATCTCTCCAACTCAGCAATATATGGGTCTAGGGGGGTTAAAGGAGAAAAAGAATAAGAAGCCATGGAAAAAATAAAGAAGAATAGGAAAAAGTAACAAAAACGAGAGAGAGGGAAAGAAAAAGTATCTAATGGATAAAAGGAGATTACAAAGGAGAATATGGAGAGACCCCGGGATGCTTGAAACCCGCCAACTGGAGAAGGTCACCGAGTGTTAAGCTAAGATTCTAAGAGAAATCTTTTTTATGCAAAGGAAGAAAATCGAAAATGGAGAAGGTGGGTGCCTTTTTATAAGAGGATAGAGAAGGAAAATTTGAAAAGGAGGCGGTGGACCGTCGATCAAGCGATCCAAGATAGATGGATTAGTATTGCGACTCAAAAGGACATCTTGTCGGCCGTCTTTATGATAACATTTGAAAGGGAAGGACACTGAAGAGGCGGGAATTTGAAAGGAAAAAACCCTAGAGTAGTTCAGTTCGGTATGAAGGAACTATGGTTGGAGTGCCTACTAACCATAGTTGGGGAGAGCAATTGATGAAGGCTAATATAGATTGGGCCGAGCTGAAGTGCTTTGGTATTGAACGGGTATTGAGAGATCCCATTAAGCTGAGATGATGGGCCTTGCTCATTGGGCCGAACTATGGCCCTCGCTCATTAGGTCGAACTTTGGCCTTTGTTCTTGTATGGAACATACTCTATTGGGCCGATATGGTGAGTTTTGCTCAAGGAGCCGAGCTAGGAAGGTGCCTTGAGCAAAGGATGAGATGATCTGTTGAGCTTTCATAGACAGGAAAATATTAATGGTCTAGTTAGGATGTTAAAGTCGACGTGCCGACGAGTCAAGTAGGGGTGAATTTGATCTAAAGGCTAGATCGGTGGAGATCCGTGTCCAAATTTGGCATGAAGGTAGCCAAACTACCGACCTGGGGTATATGAGGTCAGCTCGGACACGAGGTTCTCAGAAGGTAAATTAAGGTTTTGGAGATTCGATCATATCTTAATCATGATTCTATTACCAAATCGCAACAAAACTCGAATTTTACGGAAACCCTAATCAGGGCTAAGTTATATGTCCAAGTCCAGGTTCATTCTTACCGTTATCACACTTTTCTCATATTTTTTATATTTTCGCCTCTTTCTTGTCCAACGCACTTCTGACTTAGGTATCGGAGAGGACACGCTGGAGCACCCCTCCAGCCCCTATTTTGTGCAAGTTCATGGCGGAGTTCGGTCAGAAGTCAATCTCAAGAAGGTGGAGCGTTTTAGGATCAACCAATAGGAATCAGTCTGCAACACGCAAACGACCAAGTTAGAAGGGCCCTAGGGTTTGTTAGATAAATGTTTTTATCATGATTTTGATGATTTTGTTCAAAAGAGTTTTTATACCAAAACAATGTCCCTAAATGTTGTCCCAACACTTCCGATCGATCTAAAATGTTTTTACTATTTTTCGAGTATTTCTTGAAGTTAATATTCGATTTAAAATTGACAACACTTTTGTTTCAGTTCGACCGGTCGCCCTATAGGCAACCCGTACCTGAGTTGAGTTTTGAAACAGAAAATGGGACGTAAGAGAAAATGGGGAGGAGGCCGGCCACCGAGTGGCGGCCGGTGAGGGCGGCCGGTCGACCCCGGGCGGCCGTACACTGGGAGCACCCTCTCAAATGCGACTTCTCTGTTTGATTTTCTATCAACCCCAACCGGTCAAGACCAAGGGCGACCGGCCGAACCCCCCCACGACCGGTCCCCCCGTGTAAAAATTCGCAGAATTCAATTTCAATCTTATCTCTGTCAAATGACCGGTCGAACCCCTGTTTTGACAAAGAAACTATCCGTTGCATTTTCGACATGACTTTTCCCTATTTTGTGGGATTGATTTCTAACAGCTATATTGATGATTTTAAATGGTTTCTTTTGCAAAAATCACTCCCCAAGGAGGAGCCAATGTCCGGAAATCAAAGCCAAGACCTCTCCTATAAATAGAGGCTTCATTCAAGCAACAAGATACAACACTCCATACAAGCAAAGAGCAAACAAAGCAAACACTTTCATATATCTTGTTGTATTAGCCTTAGCACTTTCACTTGCACAAATTTGAGGTCTAGGCTTTCAATTCTTGATTACACTTGTACTCATATTGTATCAATCATTATTGAGTTGTAATCTTGATTTTGGTCATCATTCAACACAAGACATCCTTGTGAGTGTTCTTGTGGTAAGAATACACTTGGGTGATCTAGGTGATAGGTGTTTGAAGGTTGTGGTAATCTTCAAAGGTGTTGTAAGAGGATTGTGGTAATCCTCAAGGTGGTGTAAGAGGGTTGTGGTAATCCTCAAGGTGTTGTATTAATTTTTGGTAAATTAATAAAATCTTTTTTTCTTTTGAAATCCATCCCGGATATACTGGGGTGGTAGAGGATTAGGCCCTAGGTGGGTTGAACCTCTTTAAATCGACGAGTGTTGTTTAATTTCCACATTTACATTCTCGTATTTGTTTGATTATTCGAAAAAGGGCAAAATCTGAAAACCGAGATAATCTATTCACCCCCTCTCTAGATTATCGTAGCCACTTGGACTAACAGGGGTTGCCCTAAGCCACTCTAATGCTTCATCAAAATTATGTAAGTGGAAACTCTAGAACGTAAAGAAAATTACGTGGTGAATTGTTCTTACCGAGTATTAATAAAGGAGATATTATTTATAATTGGGGTTATGGGCCCTAACAAGATGTTATGAGTTGAGGCTCATAGGCGATGATGCGAAGAGTTAGGCCTCGTGGGCCTTTTTTATTGACATGGCCCGACATTATTTTATATGGGCTAATAATTAATTAAAGGGGAAATTAAATAAATTAAAGAGGAATTGCTATTTTGTCATCATCAAAGCCCCCAAAATTTTGGGTTGCGAAGGGGATCGGGGTAGTGCGAAAGTTAGGTCTTTTGTAAATGAGTGATCTTGTGGGACTTAGTCTTCTAAAAAGGAGGAGATCTCTCTGACTTCTCTTTGTCTCTAGGAGGAGGGATATCTCTCAAATAATAGAGGTCTCCCGAAAGAGAGAGGTCCTCTGAATGAGGGAGGTCCTCTAAAGGACAGAGGTCTCATTGGGCTTCTGTTGGCTCTAGGAGGAGGATGAGAGGGGATAAGTCCAGGTGAGGTCTGGAGAGCACGCAGGGGAGGCTGACCGAGCGCAGCCCACCCCCCCAGTCGAGCGCGAAGAGACTTCTTTAGTTGAGTGCGCTCGATCGTGTATAGAGGGGCTCCAAATCACGTCATCTTCGTTGCTCGCCCCTTCGATGGATTTGTGTAATAGGGCTTCTCCTTCTTGGTTTGTGTTACTTGTCCACCCTTTGGGCTCCAAAACTTTAACATGTATGATGGTGAAAGCATCTCCAAGATGGTGGAAAGGCTTGACAACATTGTCAATCCTCTTGTGGCCCTCGGTAAAGTCATCTCCGAAGAAGACAAAGTGACTAAGGTATTGAATGCTCTTCCCGGCTCATGGTCCGAAAAGGTGACGGCAATCACGGAAGCACAAAATCTTGAGACACTCAAGTTTGACGAGCTCATCGGGAACCTCCTCATCTATGAAGTCTATCTCAAGGAGAGGAAAAATACCAAACCAACCATCAATCAATCGGGTATGCAAAATATTCCTAAAGGTCTTGCTTCTTCTTCTAATAATGCATACTATGATAATGATGATGATGATGAGGAGACGGCCGCACTTGTTCGGAAATTTGCAAAATTTGTGAATAAAAATAAAGCAAGAAAACCAAGAGATAATGCTTGCTTTAAGTGCGGAAAACCCGGGCACTTCATAGCCGATTGCCCAAAACTCAATGAGGAGGAACAAAAGAAAAAAAAAAAAAGAAGCCTTTTCCGAAAAAGAAGGCTCTAAATGCGGATGTCAAAACTTGGGATGAGCTACTCGAGACATCCGACGAGGAAGGTGAAACCGAAAATGGTCTTATGGCTATAGACGATGAAAATAATGAGGTACGCTCTAACTTCTCTACCTCCTCCTTAGTTGATGAATTGCAATGTGATTTTGATGAGTTGCAAAATGAATTTCAAAAATTGATTATTAAATACAAGAGTTTAAAGAAGGAGCATAAAGAGCTTAAAATAGAAAAGGATAAATTATTTACATCTTATGAGACTCTTGATCATGTTCATGCTATTACCCTTACTCAAATTCAAACTCTTGAAACCGAGAAACAAATGCTCACTAATGATATTGATAATTTGAAAAAGGATGTGCATCGTTTTAATTTAAGCACGGATAAGGTTACTAAAATTTTAGATGCACAAAGAGGTGAGCATTCAAAACAAGGACTTGGTTACAAACCATTTCAAAAAGTCTTTAAGAAAAATAACCAAGGTCCGACTTTCATACGTGCTAGTAGCTCTCACACTCCTACTTGTTTTTATTGTGGCAAAATTGGACATTATGCTAATAATTGCAAATTGAGAAATAGCTCTAGTTATGTTTGGAGACCCAAAGGTCTCAAAACTAACCCCCATGGACCCCAAAATTATAGGGTACCTAAAAGAAATGCTTTTGTAGGTAATAGGGGCTATAACAACCATGGAGGATTCGAAATTGCTCGTGGACAGCGGATGTTCACGCCATATGACCGGGAGGAGAGAGCTTTTTACCAACATCAAGCTCCAAGAAGAGGTATGGTCATGTTCGGCAATGGCAAAGGAAAAATTCTTGGAAATGGAGAAATTGGTAACTCTTCTTTCTCTCTTTGTAATGTTCTTTTAGTAGAAGGGCTTAAGTTTAATTTGATAAGTGTTAGCCAACTTTGTGATTCAAATTATGATGTTTCTTTTAATAAAGAAAAATGCCTTATTCTTAAAAATGGTAATATTATTTGTGAAGCAAATAGAAAAGGCAATCTTTACAAAATTTGTACTAGTGATTTGGTTAGTCAAAATGTTTCTTGTCTTGTCGCCAATAAGGATTTAACGAGTTTATGGCATAGGCGACTCGGACATGTTGGATACAAGAATTTGAAAAATATTTACAAAAACCAACATGTAAAAGGACTACCCAAATTGAATTTTGAAAATCTTGGCTTATGTGACACTTGTCAAAAGAACAAATTAGTTAAGAATAGTTTTAAGCCCAAAAATGAAATTTCCACTACCAAACCCCTACAATTGCTTCACCTTGATTTGTATGGGGATATTGGTACGGCTAGTCTAAGTGGAAAACATTACACTTTCGTTATTGTCGACGATTTTTCTAGATACACTTGGGCTCTTTTTCTTGCAAATAAAAGCGATGCCGTTAATGAGTTTGTTAAGTTGTGTAGACGCATTGAGAATGAAAAGGAAGATACTATTAAAACTATTCGAAGTGATCGAGGCAGAGAATTTGACGGTGAGTTTAGAGTCTTTTGTGAAACCAAGGGATATACACACAATTTTTCGGCTCCAAGGACACCTCAACAAAATGGTGTAGCCGAAAGGAAGAATCGGACACTTCAAGAAATGAGTCGGTCCATGCTAAATGAATTTTCACTTCCAAAATATTTTTGGGCGAAGCCGTAAGTACCGCTTGCTATGTCATTAATCGAGTTTATATTCGTCTAAAATGAATAAAACTCCATATGAGCTTTGGAAAGGAAGAACTCCAAATATTAGTTATTTCAAAATATTTGGATGTAAGTGCTTTATTTTGAATACTAAGGATCAATTGGACAAACTTGATCCTAAGGCCGATGAAGGAATATTTATGGGGTATTCAACCAAGAGCAAAGCATATCGGGTTTACAATAAGACTAGCATGGTTGTTGAAGAATCTATTCATGTCAAATTTAATGAAGCCTCGGGTGTTGAAAGAATACCCAATGACGATAGTGATGAAGAGGATATTGTTCAACCTATTGTTCAAAGTGATGCTCATAATGATAAACCTTCTATTTCAAATGATCAACCTTCAAGTTCAAATGTTCCTCAAGAAGATAGGGGTGATACTTCGAATCTTCCCGTAGCATTGAAATTTAAGGGAGATCACCCAAAAGATCTTATTATTGGTGATCCCCTTGATAAAGTAATGACTCGAAGAAATTTTGCCGAGAAAGCTCTTATATCTCAAAAAGAGCCTAAAAATGCTAAGGAAGCTATTGAGGATGAAGATTGGTTTTTAGAAATGCAAGAGGAGTTGAATCAATTTGAAAGAAATGATGTATGGGAATTAGTACCTTGTCCTCCATCTCAAACTATTATTGGTACAAAATGGGTATTCCGGAACAAACTTGATGATCAAGGCAACATTGTTCGAAATAAGGCAAGATTAGTAGCTCAAGGGTATTGTCAAGAAGAAGGTATTGACTATGATGAAACTTTTGCTCCCGTAGCACGTTTAGAAGCTATTCGTATTTTACTTGCCTATTCTTGTTTTAAAAATTTCAAACTTTACCAAATGGATGTTAAATCCGCTTTCTTAAATGGTATTATTCAAGAAGAAGTCTATGTAAAACAACCTTCGGGGTTTGAAAATTTTTCTAGGCCTAATGATGTTTATAAACTTAAAAAGGCTTTGTATGGTTTAAAACAAGCACCCCGTGCATGGTATGATAGACTTAGCTCTTTTCTTTTGCAAAATGGTTTTACAAGAGGTAAAGTTGATACTACACTCTTTGTTTTTGAAAAAGGGCAAGATTGTTTACTTGTGCAAATTTATGTTGATGATATTATCTTTGGTGCTACTAATGAATCTTTGTGCAAGAAATTCTCCAAGTTAATGCAAGGTGAATTCGAGATGAGTATGATGGGGAGCTAAATTTCTTCCTTGGACTTCAAATTAAGCAATGCCAAGAAGGTATTTATATTTCGCAATCAAAGTATACAAAAGAACTTTTGAAGAAGTTCGGCATTGAAGAAGGAAGAACCGTCTCTCGACTCTATGGCAACCAATGTCAAAATTGACAAAGATGAAAAAGGCAAGACGGTTGATGAATCCAAGTATCGAGTATGATTGGTAGTTTACTTTATTTAACCGCTAGTAGACCGGACATTCTTCATGCCGTATGCCTGTGTGCTCGTTTTCAAAGCAATCCAAAAGAATCTCATATGAGTGCCGTTAAAAGCGAATTTTTCGATATTTGAAAGGCACTATTCAATATGGTTTATTTTATCCAAAGAATGAAAATTTCTCTCTTAAAGGTTATAGTGATTCGGACTATGCGGGTAATATTGATGATCGGAAAAAGTACTTCCGGATCATGTCAATTTTTAAGCGATTGCCTAGTTTCTTGGTTTTCAAAGAAGCAAAATCGTGTTTCTCTTTCAACGGCGGCGAATATATTTCCGCCGCATTTTGTTGTACTCAACTTCTTTGGATGAAACAAACCTTAGCGGATTACAAATGCTCTTTTGAAAACGCACCTATCTTTTGTGATAATATATCCGCTATAAATATTGCTCAAAACCCGGTTCATCATAACCGTACTAAACATATTGAGATTCGACATCATTTTCTAAGGGATTGTGTTTCAAAACGAAAAATTGAGACATCGTTTGTGCCATCTCAAGATCAATTAGCGGACATTTTTACAAAACCGCTAACTTCCGAAACTTTTGCGTCAATACGAGCTCGGTTAGGCATAATGCATATTGAATGAGGTCTACGTTTGCATTTTGCATGTTTTTAAACTTAGGGGCGAAAAATCGGATTTTTGGTTAAAAATTCGGATTTTGAAAAATTTGACAAAACAAATGGGTGAAGAGGTTGAGGCGACCTGGCCGCTCAACCACGACCGGCCGCCCTAGGCCATATTTTGGTTTAAGTTCGTTCCTCTTGACATTTGTTATTTTCACTTCTTTTGCCATTTTTCGTCCCCTTTTGCCAAATGCACACAATTTTCACTCCAAATTGATTTTAATGCATTCTATTCATATCTTGGACCTTATATAGCATGTTTATCATCATCATTGCTCATCTTTTCCGATCAAATGGTAAGAATTTTCCTTACTTTGCTCAATTGGGTTGAACCCTTGAGTTTATGGCTTTCTTGTATATTTCTTGATATTTTTGCTTATGATCTTGATGAGCTTAGTTATTATGTTGTATTGTATGATGTTTGATGTGAATTGGTAATGAAATTTTTTGGCTTGGATCATTTACAAGGGCTATATACAACTCTTTTTATTTTTCACGCCCACAATGTGTTCGATGAAATGTCACAATGAAAATTTCAACTTCTACATGATTCTCTCGCTTCCAAAAGTCTTCAATACTCATTGAGATCATGTTTTGGCAAATAAAGCGAGCGTATGAACTCTTCATGATACATTTCTCCCATTTTCCTTGGTGTTTAAGCCTAAATTGCTCAATGGTTGATAAACCATTTCTTTGCGCACTTTGATATACTTCTATGATGTTTTTATCATCCTAACATGTTTTTGATGATTCCAAAGGGGAGAAACAGGAAATTGGCTCGTTAGCTCAAAGAAGCTAATAAAAGCTCATGATAGAAGCTATAAGCTATGGCTTATTAAGGCCATAAGTTGTGAAGAAAACTTCGATCCCTATGATTGTTTTATGAACTTGTTTGCATGGATAATAAGTATTTGTGACAGGGGAGCTTCTAAGCTCATGGAGTTGTTGTTTATTTTGTAAAAGCTTGTGCTTCTAGCTTATGCAATAATTCTTATTAATGTGCTTGTTGATAGGGGGAGCTTTTGTAAAATGTTTTTAAACGGATAGTTTACTCATAAACCGGAAAATTATTGTGTTTTTCGAAATCGTCCTCTTGAAAATTGTTTTGGTTTGTAATCATCAAAAAGGGGAGTTTGTTAGATAAATGTTTTTATCATGATTTTGATGATTTTGTTCAAAAGAGTTTTTATACCAAAACAATGTCCCTAAATGTTGTCCCAACACTTCCGATCGATCTAAAATGTTTTTACTATTTTTCGGAGTATTTCTTGAAGTTAATATTCGATTTAAAATTGGACAACACTTTTGTTTCAGGCTCGACCTGGTCGCCACTATAGGGCAACCCGTACTGAGTTGAGTTTTGAAACAGAAAATGGGGCGTAAGAGAAAATGGGGAGGGCGACGGTCGACCACTGTGGGCGGCCGGTGAGGGCGACCACTCGACCACAGGCGGGCGATCGGTACCGGGAGCAACCCTCTCAAATGCGGACTTCTCTTTTGATTTTCTATCAACCCCAACCTAAGTCAAGACCAAGGGCGCGGCCGGTCGAACCCCCTTCGACCGGTCCCCCTGTAAAAAAATTCGCAGAATTCAATTTCAATCTTATCTCTGTGCGACCGGTCGAACCCCTGTTTTGGACAAAGAAACTATCCGTGCATTTTCGAATGACTTTTCCCTATTTTGTGGGATTGATTTCTAACAGCTATATTGATGATTTTAAATGGTTTCTTTTGCAGCAAAATCACTCCCCAAGGAGGAGCCAATGTCTGGAAATCAAAGCCAAGACCTCTCCTATAAATAGAGGCTTCATTCAAGCAACAAGATACAACACTCCATACAAGCAAAGAGCAAACAAAGCAAACACTTTCATATATCTTGTTGTATTAGCCTTAGCACTTTCACTTGCACAAATTTGAGGTCTAGGCTTTCAATTCTTGATTACACTTGTACTCATATTGTATCAATCATTATTGAGTTGTAATCTTGATTTTGGTCATCATTCAACACAAGACATCCTTGTGAGTGTTCTTGTGGTAAGAATACACTTGGGTGATCTAGGTGATAGGTGTTTGAAGGTTGTGGTAATCTTCAAAGGTGTTGTAAGAGGATTGTGGTAATCCTCAAGGTGGTGTAAGAGGGTTGTGGTAATCCTCAAGGTGTTGTATTAATTTTTGGTAAATTAATAAAATCTTTTTTTCTTTTGAAATCCATCCCTGATATCTTGGGGGTGGTAGAGATTAGGCCCTAGGTGGGTTGAACCTCTTTAAATCGACGAGGGTTGTTTAATTTCCGCATTTACATTCTCGTCTTTGTTTGATTATTCGAAAAAGAGGGCAAAATCTGAAAAACCGAGATAATCTATTCACCCCCCCTCTAGATTATCGTAGCCACTTGGACTAACAGGGTTGCCCGGGTGAAGCCACTCTAATGCTTCAGTCAAAATTATGTAAGTGGAAACTCTAGAACGTAAAGAAAATTACGTGGTGAATTGTTCTTACTGAGTATTAATAAAGGAGATATTATTTATAATTGGGGTTATGGGCCCTAACAGTGTTATGAGTTGAGGCTCATAGGCTTGATGCGAAGAGTTAGGCCTCGTGGGCCTTTTTTTATTGACATGGCCCGACATTATTTTATATGGGCTAATAATTAATTAAAGGGGAAATTAAATAAATTAAAGAGGAATTGCTATTTTGTCTGTCATCAAAGCCCCCAAAATTTTGGGTTGCGAAGGGGATCGGGGTAGTGCGAAAGTTAGGTCTCTTGTAAGTGAGTGATCTTGTGGGACTTAGTCTTCTAAAAAGGAGGAGATCTCTCTGACTTCTCTTTGTCTCTAGGAGGAGGGATATCTCTCAAAGAATAGAGGTCTCCCGAAAGAGAGAGGTCCTCTGAATGAGGGAGGTCCTCTAAAGGACAGAGGTCTCATTGGGCTTCTGTTGGCTCTAGGAGGAGGATGAGAGGGGATAAGTCCAGGTGAGGTCTGGAGAGCACGCAGGGGAGGCTGACCGAGCGCAGCCCACCCCCCCAGTCGAGCGCGAAGAGACTTCTTTAGTTGAGTGCGCTCGATCGTGTATAGAGGGGCTCCAAATCACGTCATCTTCGTTGCTCGCCCCTTCGATGGATTTGTGTAATAGGGCTTCTCCTTCTTGGTTTGTGTTACTTGTCCACCCTTTGGGGCTCATTTGCTTCAAACCGTAGAGCACTTGGGGCTATCTCCTTTGAAGGCCTTATCTTGAACATGTCTTAGATAATATGGGGCATCCTCTTACAATGAGGTTCATATGACTATCTGGGGTAGCATAGAGCGACCACTTACAAATAGATTATCAACAAGTCCTAGTTAGCCTAAGCTATATCTTATAGTGTTCTAGATGGCCAAGGCTACCTCTCCTACAAATAAAGTCAAGAAGGGTCTTGGATAGTCGAATCTACAACTTACACTGTGCTGGAGAGCCGAGGGCTACCTCTTACGGATGATTAAGTCTTCCCAAAATAGTGTGTGGGTGTCTTCTAGAGAGATACACCATTGGTGTAGTGGTAGGGTTTATCTGATTGAGGTATTAGTTAATCATGTGATTGCGTTGAATGTGCATGGTTACTTCGGGGTTGGGAGTTTATATATCTAGTCATGCGAGAAAAGTAGTTTCGTCTCATCTTTTAGTAGAGGCACGTGTAAGTCTTTAAATAGGGGTAATTTTCGTCAGACCATAGTCTTTGAAGCGTTTTTCTTTTCTTCTTTTCGGGATTTTCAAAGTGGTGAAGAGTAGCTTTAGGGAGTAGACTTATCCAACTTTGATTGGTGAGAGAGAGACTTAATAGAGCACATGGAGGAGAGGAAAAGAGTGAGGGCGCCCTCTTGCACCTGGTTGAGCGTGCTCAGTGATACGCGGGCGAGGGTGTCCCATGCGGTAACGCATTGCACATTCTCCTAGGGAAGAAGATGGTTTATCTGATGTTCCCTGAGCCTTTTTCGGCTGATCCATTTTACTTTTTGAGTAAGTTTCTTTGCACACGTTTTGCGATCACTTCCCATGTGTTGGCATTTTACATGTTTGTGAGTTTCTTATAGAGTATTGGGTTCTTCATGAAGATACTTCCCATGTATTGCGATCACTTCCCATGTGTTGGCATTTTACATGTTTATATTGATTTATCCTTGACAAGTGTGGGGTCTTCATGAAGATACTTTATATCATAGGTTGTGGACTAGTATTAAGACTCAATAGTCCAAGCTCCTGGAAAGGTCTCTAAGGAGATGATTGCTAGTTGGAGCTCAGAGACTTGGATGATGAATAAAAACAATTTAGTGCCTATCATGCTCTTTTGGATGCCCTTATAGGTGGAGAGGGCAAGCAAGATGGTGGTGAAATCCCCTATAGCACGAGTCCTCTTTACCTTATATAGGATTTGGTTACCTTTTAGTTTTGTCTGGGTGTTGGGTGGTTTTTATGAATGTATTTTGATGCGTAGACTTATATTTGGTATATTTGCAAGTATACTTGAGTATGATTGGTTTGCTTTTATACTTTGGACAAGATACTGCAATTTATTCTAAAATTTGTATGAATTGGAGATATTGTAAGTCTTGAAGAGCAGAAAACACGCATATATTGAATAATCAAACCAAGAACAAAACATAGAATAAAGAAATAAGACAAAAAGCTGGCAAATTACACCAAAATATTAGCCCACATGACCGACCCATGTGAGAACACGTGGGCCAATATAGAAGTTTTGAACGGGCAAGAAATAAGACCACGCGGGCCGCCTGTGTCATTCCACATGGCCAGCCCATGTGTAGGGACATGACTGTGTGGTTTGACATGGTGGAATCGTGGGAAAAATCTCTCGTGGGAAAAAGCCGCACTTGACAGATTTTTATCCCTTAGATAGTGTTGGGAAATCATTTTGTAGATTTTGATGAATGCCATGTAAAACTTAGAATATGAAGTTGGCACCCCATTTTTGTTGTAAACGCATTGTAATAGATAGGGCTAATGATCAAGTTTGAGTTAAGTCAATATGCCTAAACATGCAAGAAGACAACCGAGACTAGAAGGAAGACTCACATTGCGAGGCAAATGAGTATGGCAAAGAAGATGAGACGAACTCGACTAAAGATGCGGTGAGATGCAAACAGTGGAGTATCGATCAAGTTAACTCAAGACAGCCAAGTCTCAAGGTTGAAGTGACAAGAGTCATCAAATGATTGGAAGTCGACTCAAAGTCACCTGGGGATGTTAAGAAAATGCAATCAAGTCAAGACAATCGAAAGAGATCCGTTGCCTGAAATCAAGAGAATTACTTAAACAAGTAATATCTCCATACTACCTTTCTTGAAGTGCTCGATCCCGAGAAGCGTGCAAAAGGAATAAACCAATGGGAAGCACTCGCACCATGTCGAACTCGAAAAGTCAAGAACAATTCATACGAGGAAGTGGCAATTCCAAGGATCGCAACAAGACAAGCCACCACAAGTGACTTTCAAAAATAAGCTATCTCTTCAACGGCGATTTTTGAAAGATCACTATAAAAGGCCGAGGAATGACTGCGAGAGAAGGTTACCCGAACCACGAACATTCAAGCAAACATTTGAATCAGAACCTAAGATATTCTCAAATCATTCAAGATCAATCCTCAAGCCTACATTACGAAGAAAATCAATCCAACACTCACCCGTGAAGGAAAGATAGCTTCAATCGGTTGAAGAGGAAATTTTTGAAGAATCAAGAGGTCTACATTCCACGGAGGATTGTAGGAAGGTTCAAGGTCGAACTTGTCTCAAGTTTTTGGAGGGCTTCGTGATCAAATCCAAGGAGCTTGAGCAAGTGGGCTGTAGTAGCAAAGCAAATGCCTGTGAAGAAGCTGAGTCGTCGAGAGAAGCCACCGCATGACCAAGGCATCTCCAGATGAGTCCCAATGGATCAAGTCACTGTGTGATCAAGACTTGTATCCCGGACTGCTATTACCACTCGTATCTTGATCAATACTTAGTGGATTCCTCCGGGAGTTGGAGAAGAGAGGAGTAGAAGAATTACCCCATCTTCGAACCTCTATAAAAACTTATCATGTCATTTACATTTCAAGACTCTAATTCCTGCATCTTATTTGTTTAACTCTGCTGATAAATTTGCTATCCACTTGATAATCTCTAAGTCTTTAAAACCAAGTATTAAATAAACTAAACCAAATTTAAGGGTGTTAAGTTTTCCAATAAAAACAAACCACAATTGAGCTAAGTCTTTAGTCTTAATAGCTGAGTTATTTTATCAACGGCTCGATCAGTCATGAGTGACTAACTCTCTTGATTAACTAAATTAGTCATTCACCAAGGACACAGATTGTGAAGTAATAACTCAACTTTTAAAAGGACTAAATCAAAAAGTTGGTAAGGTTTATTCAACCCCTTCTAAACCTTACACTCACAACCCTTGGGACCAACAAGTGGTATCGGAGCGGTTGGTTCATTGAGCCTTCCGCACTTCAATTCTTGAACTAGATCTCCAAATTTTTCAAAGTCTGTTTTAGCACTTAAGTTTTCTATACTCCTTTTACCATCAAAAGTTATTATCATGGAAGCAAATTTGACACGCATCCCTATGTTCACAATTGAAGAATTTGATGATTGGAAAATTCGTATGCGAGCTCATCTATCAAAGATTACATGATGAAATGTGGATAGTGATTGAGGATGGGCTCACTGCGAATTTTAAAAGTGAACACAAACAAAGGAGAGCCGCATGGTGAAGGTGAAGAGGATGTTGCTCCCGGACCACTATGGTTGAAAAACCAAGAGCCGAATGGACAAATGATGACAGAAAAGATATAACCTGGACAATGTGGCCAAGGACATTCTTTACAAAACCTTGAACAAAGCCATGTTCAATAAAGTCAAATCATGCAAAACGGCTAATGAAATGCAGGACAAGCTAACATTGATTTGTGAAGGCTCGAAGCAAATCAAGGAAAATAAATTATCAAAGGTCATTTGTCTGAAATTTGAGAATTTCAAAATGATCGCAGGAGAGACCTTGGATCAACTGGATGCTCGTTCACGAAATTACCAACGAGCTATCCGCACTTGGAAAAGAATATACACAAGAAAATGTGTATGAAGATCCTAAAAAGTCTCCCAAATGAATGGGAAATGAAGGTCATGGCACTAAGACATTCCATGGACCTATCCAAGACATCCAACCATGAGCTATTCTCGGATCTCAAAGCCTACGAATTTGAGCCGAGAAGAAAAGACCAGAAGAGACAGTTGTACCCAAAACAGCTGCTCTAATTGTTAAGGATGGCAAGAGAAGAGTCGAGGTCAAAGAAGTCATTGACCCGGAGGAAATAGCCCGATGGTTAAAAGGTTTAACAAGTTCTTCAATAAGAACTACAAGAGAGGCAAGGGCGAATCCTCCGAAGACACTCGGCTCCTCCAAGTCAAGGGAAGATAGGCCAACCAAGAGAACAAAGCATCAAAAAGCTGAATATCAAAGGTGACAATCCAAGAATGGAAAGAGTCTGATCAAAAGGTTGAAAATCTATCTTTGAACCTATGAGCAACCAGGTCACTATGCCATTGATTGCCAATATCCCAGTAGTCAACAAATACAGGAATGAAGAAGAAAGAAAGGTCTTGAGAGAAGAAAGAAAAGAAAAAAAAGGCAATGTTGGTCGCAGAGATCACGAGACATCCAAGTCAAGAGACACAAAACATTCGCAGAGTAGTGAAGTGACTACTCAAGTGACTCGAAGAAGAAGCCTTGATCCTGTTTGATGGCCAAGGAGCAAGACCAACCTTACCAAGAAGATGAGGTACACTCTAACTCATCACACTCGATTCTAGTGATATAGTGATGACACACACACTTCATCACCCACTCGATCTTTATGATTCATTAGGCAAAATGATGAAAGATTTTGAACACATTAAATCCTCACACACACTACTAAATGAGGAAAACACTACTCAAGAGTCAAAACTCACAAATGACTAAGGAGTTGAGTACTCTAAGTCAAATAGGCGATGAGAATGAAAGTCTAAAGACCAAAATGCTAAGCTAATAGCAGAGATAGCTCTATATAGAAAAGAGGGAAAATGACCTCAAAAATGTGATTGCCTCATTCACTAAGGCATCTAAATCATTGGATGATCTTATTATGAGTCAAAGAGAATGTGGAGATAAGACATCTTAGGATTTAATTCCTCTCGTGCTATGTCAAGCTCCAAAAGTGATTTTGGAAAAAGGATCTTCAAGCAATGAAGTATCTCAAAATCCAAAACTCCAAATGGTGCACACACATCTATTCTAAAGCACAATCACAAGCAAACTGGCCTTGGCTATAAAGGAAAAGGAAAAGCGGCCGATTGAGTGTCTTTGAGAGGACAACCGAGAAGAAATCCAGTAGAGTTCCTCAAAAACTCCAAACAGAAATACTCAGTAAAGAAAAACAGAGCTACCAAAAACCCCGGAAGTTCTATAAAAGAAATACATATGAAGGAATGGTAGAAAGCACCCAAGCCAAGCTGATTGGAATAATGTGAACTATCAAAGAAAGACCTATAGAATATAAGCCCAAATGGCAAAGGCCTAGAACTCAAGAAAGGCCATTCTAAAGGTATAAGAGCTTTCATCAAAGACACATATGCACCTAGGCACTACACTCGGAGACATCACAACTACCCAAAGAAGGCAATTGCTAAAACACATATACAGGCATACAGACAAAAGAGACAATTTGTATGAACCTAGAATCCCCAAGCAATTTGCCAAAATTAATTATGATTATGGCACTGATAGATGGCAACCCCTTAGAGTCAAATCATTTGGCTATAGGTTGGTTGATCATCTTACAATACTAACCCCTCAGACCCGCACAAATATGGGTACCTAAAACTTAATTTCCTTGATTGCGTTCAAGGAACAACTCGAAAGTGCCAAGGAACCTGGTACATGGATAGTGGCTGCTTCCAAACACATGACATGAAACAAGAAAATCTGTCAAAATTCAAGGAAGTCGAGGTGCAAAAGTCATATTTGGAGGAAATGAAGCTCCAGGAGAAATAAGAGGCATTGATCCATCAAGAAAAATGGATTAGAAATCACAGATGTTGCATATGTTGAAGGACTCAACTTCAACTTGCTAAGCATCAGCCAACTCTGTGACAAGGGTTATAATGTTGGATTTAACATGGGTATATGCCAAATCAAGGATAATGAATCAAATGAAGTTGTGTTGCAAGGATGAAGACAAAAGAACATGTATGTCATGGATTGGTCAACTGCAACACCAAGCACCTGTCTATTAGCAAAGAGCACAACTGAGTCAAGTCGGTTGTGGCACAAGAAGCTCAGTCACCTGAATTTCAAAACGATTAACAAGCTTGCTAGAAGCAATCTTGTGGAAGGACTTCCAGACTCAGTATACAAGAAGGAGAGTATATGTGACGCATGTCAGAAGGGAAAACAAATCAAATCATCATTCAAAGAAAAGACATGTCCATCTTCAACAAGAATATTGCATCTGCTACATATGGATCTATTTGGTCCAGTTGAACCAACTAGCATAAGTGGGAAGAAATACACCTTGGTAGTAGTAGATGACTACTCAAGATATACATGGACAATATTCATGTGTAAGAAGAAAGAAACTCTACAGAAACTACCACAACTGATGAAGAGGATTCAAAATGAGAAAAGTCAAACCATTATCAAAATAAGATCTGACAGAGGAACTGAGTTTGTAAATGGTATAATAACTCAGTATTGTATTGAAAATGGTATTGGTCATGAATTATCTGCAGCAAGGACTCCACAGCAGAATGGAGTTGCAGAAAGAAGGAATAGAACTCTCAAAGAAGCAGCAAGGACCATGTTAGCGAGAAGCGGGCTACCTAAAAGATTTTGGGTCAAGCAATAAACACAAAGATGCTACACTCAAAATAGATGCATGATAAACAGACAACTGACAAAGACTCCCTATGAGATTTGGACAGGGAGAAAACCAAATGTTGCATATTTTAGAATATTTGGATGTAAATGCTTCATCCATAACAATGGCAAAGATAATTTGAAGGCTTTTGATGCTAAAGCTGATGAAGGTATCTTCTTGGGATACTCAGCTGAAAGCAAACCATACAGAGTACTCAACAAGAGGACTATGGTTACAGAGGAATCCATTCATGTGGTGTTTGATGAGCCGAATGTAAATGGAGAAGACATGGAAGAATCACCGATAAGTCAATCAACCAAACATGCGAAGAGTCCCTATGTTGAAGTTGAAGCTGAATTATAAACTCATATGAAGATGAGATAGCTGAGTCTCAAAAACAAGCGGAAAATCTGCAGCTAAGTGATGACGAGAGAGCTGATCAAAGCAACATAGCAGCAAGACGATCAATCCAAACTAACTTACTCCAACCTCGATGTAAGATGGCCGAGAGACCATCCACCGAAACTAGTCATTGGAGATATAAGAGAAGGTGTCAAAACAAGATCCAGAACTCAACAAGAAGCTATGTTCACATGCTTTATCTCACAAATAGAGCCTAAAGATGTGTCACAAGCATTGATGACACACATTGGATTCAAGCTATGCAAGAAGAGTCAATCGTTTGAAAAAATAAAGTATGGGAATTGGTTCAAAGACCCACCCATCAAAATGTTATTGGCACTACATGGGTGTTCGAAACAAGATGAACGAGGAAGGTTCTGGGTAAGAAACAAAGCAAGATTAGTAGCCAAAGGATATTGCCAAGAAGAAGGGATAGATTTTGATGAAACATTTGCCCCTGTAGCAAGATTGGAAGCTATAAGGATGTTTCTTGCCTATGCACTCACAAGAATTTTATTGTATATCAAATGGATGTAAAGAGTGCATTCCTTAATGGTTTATTGGAAGAAGAAGTGTATGTTGAACAACCTCCAGGATTTGAGCAAAGACTCTTGGAGATAAGGTATACAAACTCAAGAAAGCTCTATATGGATTGAAACAGCACCCGAGCATGGTATGGTAATTTGTCACAATTCCCGATCGAGAACGGATTCACAAAAGGCAAAGTGGATAGAACACTCTTCTTAATTCAAGATGCGAAGAGTATATTGCTTGTTCAAATATATGTGGATGACATTATTTTTGGATCCACAAACAAAGAGTCTGTGATAAAATTTTCAAACCTCATGCAAAGCAAATTCGAAATGAGCATGATGGGAGAGTCGACATTCTTCCTTGGACTCCAAGTGAAACAAATGAAGGATGGAACCTTCATAAGTCAAACAAAATACACCGTAGATTTAATGAAGAAATTTGGCAGGAAGAGAAGTCTTCTCGTGAAAATACCAATGAATACATCACCAAAATGGACATGGATGCAGATGGCAAGCCCAGAGATCAAACAAGATACAGAGCACTTATCGATCATTGCTTTATCTTACAAAGAAGCAGGCCGTACATCACCTTTCTTTGTGGGTGTATGTGCAAGATTTCAATCTGCTCCAAAAGAAAGCCATATGATCGCAAAAACCAAGAGGATCTTGAGATATTTGAAAGGAAGCCAAGAAGATGGCATATGGTACCCAAAGGAAGGTGGATTCAAGCTAATTGACTATTCAGACTCGACTATCTTTGGATGTAGAGTTGACAGGAAGAGCACCTCGTGCACATGTCAAATGCTTGAAACAAAGCTAATTTCTGGTTTAGCAAAAAGTAAAATTCAATAGCCACCTCTGGTGAAACCGGCACACATAGGCTGGGGCAAATTGTTGTGCCCAAGTCCTATGGATGAGACAATGACTAAGAGACTATGAAGTTGAAGAAAAGGAAAATCCAATCATGTGTGATAACACAAGTGCTATTGCAATCACTCAAAATCCTGTGTTGCACTCAAGAACAAAGCATATCGATGTCGATATCACTTCATAAGAGATCATATTGAAAAAGAAGGACATCACCTTGGAATATATTTCAACCGATAAACAAATTGGTGACATATTCACAAAACCATTATGTGAGTCAAGATTTGAAGAACTCAAGCATGAGTTAGGGTTAATTGAGTGAGTGACACTCGAAGACTCAAAGAAAAGAAATGAAACACGAAAAAGGAAAAAGAGTCAACTCTCAAAACAAATAAGTGAATCACCAGATCGGAAAGACAAGACTTGTACCGAGTTAGGCGATAGTGAGTCACTAGGAGAACTGTGAGAAAGAAGAGTTAAATCCGCTAAGGGATAAGCTGAGTCATTTATGAGCAAAGTGACAAAACGCAGTGGTTTTTACTAAGCGGGAATGTTTTTAAGAATGACGTCCAAGATAATTATGACGTGTCAGTGCAAAAAGCCGCACACCAAGCTTATGATTGGATATAAATGATGCCGCATTAATTACGAGACATTAAATGCTAATCGGCGTGCAAAATCTAAGCCGTTGATTTCGATCACATTTCAAAAAACCACCCGCACGTCCTTTCATGAACCATACTTAAACCATTTTCGTCCGTTTCTCTCACACATTACCAAAAACTGTTCATTTCTCTCAAAAAAGCAAAGGCAAAAACTCTCTCTCAAAACCCTATCAATCTTCAAATCACCTTCTAAGTTTCGTTCGGTGAAATACTTGAAAAATGGCATCTACTCATGATTTTGTCAAGCTAGAAAGCAAATCCACACCGGGTCTCTTTGTGGATTTCGAGGGTATGGTCAAACAGGGGTCCGATGAAGCTCACATAAAGAAGATTGCTGAAAACTCAAACGCCTGGCTAAAACCATTTCTCGACGATGGAGTTTCCGATGACCTATGTGGAAGAGGTCGCACGATTTCTACGTGAACACCGAGATTCACAAAGAGGGATCAAATCCTCTGTTCACGGGAAGGAGTTCATCATTACTACCAAGGATTTGGCGTAACACCGCTCGTTCACGGCGGAAGGAGCACCGAAATCGATGAAGCCGATGTTGACTTAATTCTTTGCTTGGAAGGAAGTAGCCAAGACCGATCTTGAAAAGATAGTCTACACAGCTAACAAGAGGATCTTTGAAGGAGGACTACCACAAATTGTTGGACATCGTTGCCAAATGCATAGACATCAAATTTGGCAATTTCGACCAATCGTCTAAAGCAAAATTGATCGTAATGGCCGCGATCATTGAAGAAAAGAAAGTGAATCGGGCTGAGTTTGTCTACAAAGACTCTGCGAATGTAGGGAACAAATCCTTCAAGGAGGATGGAACATTTGGAGGATCCGATACGGCCTGGTAATTGGCGAACAATGGAAGTGAAGAAAGTCTCTCTTCAACATGGAAAGGCGTTCCATGTAAATAAGAGAATGTTCGATCAAACCTCTTTGGCGCACGAAGAGAGCCTACGGTAAGAGAGTCGATACAAGTGAGGGGAATCACCACCAGAAGATACAACTGTCCCCTCTCCACCAAAGAAAAGGTCGCTCTCTGCAAATCTAAGAAGATCACTGCTCTCTGCAAAGAAAGAAAAAGAAATCTGCTCCCGCCCCGCAGCCGAGTCACCGCCCCGCTCGCCGTGTCTCCCCCGCTCCCGCACCAGCAGAAGAAGGAATCCTAAATACCTTCTCTCGGTCATCAAGAAGAGAGAACGATAAGCCAAGACGGCCACTCCTCGTAACAAAACAACGGCCACTGACCCGCCCCAAGACTCGGAAGAAACTCTATCCGAACCAAATCCTCTGGTACAAACAAGGAGAAGAAGAAGAATTTTCAAGCGTTAGAGCTTGAGAAACCTACCGAGTTAGCCACTTAGCTGGAGAAGATACTTCCGAGACTTCGGAGAAGTGGAGTCTCCGAAATGATTGATGAAACGCCAAGTCTCACGAGGCCAATTAGCGAAACTCGATGACCCAAAGAGACAGTGAGAGAACAAGCACAGCTGACAACCAAATCACCTTGCAACGGGGTTGTCTCTCCACCTGTAATAGAGGCCTTTGAAGGTGTCGAAAGCAAAGTCTCGCTAACCTTAATACCTGAAACGAGGGCGGCAAGAGAATGATGAAGACGATGTAATCATGCACTCTCCATTGTATCCGGACATCCAAAATCGTCTGCGAGAGTGGAGAAAATGGAAGCTGAGCCTATCCAGTGCAATTTGAAAATCCGAGTTCATTCTTTGAGGAAGAAGAACTCTTGATTTCTTGAGGTGGACACATCTTTGTAAGCCCTTGCGAGGATAATTGCATAATATACTGAAATTCGAAAAGAAAATGAACGGGCTAAAGCAATGAGACGCAGAGGCACGTGAGAAGGCCAAAGATCATCGCCCTCTCACCGCACCCACATAACATACACATCCTCACTTTGACGTCCTATCGAAAGTGATGAGGATCTGACCTATTCTTTGCCACGAAGAGTTGCAATTGCGCAAAGCAACGCAAGAATCCGAGAATCCTTCATGAGCAGAATGATGGAGGGACCAGGAGAGTCCTCCAAAACACACCGAGATAGACCCAATGGGAGTGGTGCGGATATTGCATCGTTGCTTTGCCACCACTTCCCCACTCACTCGGAAGAAGGAATTAAAGGAACTGGCAATGAAACCGGGATAGTGGGGACCCCGGTCGATCAACCCCTAATGAAGGTGTTTTACCACCGCCCCAACGGTGAATACTCGGTGGAAAAAACACCGAGTCCGAGACGAGTGACCCCATTCCAAGTCACTCACCGGTGGTGTGCCAAGGGGAAACTCTCTCCACCGCAGCGGCAAGGTCGAGGATGTCGCAGCCTAACTCCACAATGAATCTAGGAGGCGAAGTGGAGAAGGAACAAACACAAAGTACACAAAGCAAGTTGTCATCAACAAGGCTCGGCATTGTTGAGACCTGCCTCACCGTGATGTGCCAACCGCTTCTCGAAAGGCTAATGACGCCGCTGATGCAATCGAGGCACGAAGAATGCCCTACGGGAATTAACACTGGGTGACGAAAGTGCAATCCATGGAGTTGAGACTCCAATGGATGCCACCGCAGAAGACCCTAAGATAGGCGACCGACATCGTCGAAAGGGATGTCCAAGGCCTCATTGCAGCTTGAGATCGTAGGAGGTAATGAAGGCCAACGGGAGGTTGAGACTTCCTGGGTAAAGAAGTCAAGTCTGAACATCCCTCCCCGCTATCATTGATCCATCGAAAAAGGAGATAAGTGCGCTTCACGATTCCCGTGATAATCTGATGTACCCTTTTTGGGATCGGAAGGAGACGATGAAGTAGTCATCCCCGTGATCGATCCAAAACACTCAAATGAGGATGTTCCAACCACGAGTAAGTCGACCTCAAGACTACTCGTCAAACTTTCAACTTTGATGATGAGCCACCCATGGAAATCTCATCAACTCACTTGGAAAAACCAAATGAGACCGACGAAGCCGTTGAGACAAATGAGGCTCAAAAGTCGGGTCAACTTCACAACAGACCACCGAAATAGAGTCCATCGCGCAGGCTCCCCAAGCTACAACAGTTCGACTCCACAAGGAACTTCACGAGCACCACTCATCATTGAACAAATCCCATTGCCCGTGATGATCCCTTTGTAGAATCATTTTCCTTCTCTCCGGAGGTACCCAAACTCCCCTGAAGAGTCGAAAAAGAGATCTCGAGCGCTTCCACGGACAGATATTGTCATTCCATAAGATACCATCGTTCGGTGACTATGATTTTGACGTTGCTTGGTTGTCACCAAAATGGAAGGAATAAAGTTCGGAGGTGTTCAAAGCATTATTTGCTTGAAATTGAACGGATGGAGAGGCACCAGGCCTCGATGGACATGAGATCGATAACATAGATGCCAACCTTATCACGACTTGAGAGGCATAATAGTCGAATCCGGAGTGGTGGCAACAAAGAAGAAACAATGCGTGTGGAACAAGCTAGATATTTGAAACATTTTTCAACAAGTTGTTGGTCCAGCGGTGAGAATGTTGATGCAAAGACAAAATTGAAAGAACACATTGAGCAAATGCATGAATCTCACACTTTCTTTGAGATAAAGTCGCTGCGTGAGCAAAATAAGAATGAGCTCTCTAGTATGGAAGAAAACATGGATCGCAAATTCGATGTCTTCTCATGGGCCGAGATGAAGTTGATTAAAGTCAATCCAATGCTACTCGTTCGAGTTTAAATGCAAAGATACTCCGCAGCCAGACTCGAAGCGAGAACTCGGTTATTAGCGTACTCGACTTCCGCTTGCTAGTTTGTTTCGGGGTTCCTCTCTCCTTTGATGATGCCAAAAAGGGGAAGAGGAATACCTAAAAGCGCTGAAGGGATCCGAAGTTGAGAAGGAGGAAGCACTGTGAAGGCAAAGACAAATGAGGAAGTATCAAGAGAAAAGAAAGGGAAGTCTGTTGAGGGGGAAGGATCGAAAGTCGTGACCTTGATGATTGCTAAAACCCCCAACAAAGTCTTGTCACAAATGATATTATCAAAAACTCCAAGTGACTCCGCCACTCCAACACTGCTTTGTACCTATGGTGAAAAGAGAAAGACAATTGAAGCGAGGATGGAGGAAGTGGAAGGAAGGATGAATGACCGAGTTATGGATATTTTGAAACAACATGGAGGCATTCCAAAGAGATGAAGAGACACTTATGCCATCTCGGATGCTTGAATCGAGCCAAGATCGATTGATGAATTTAAAACGCTCACATCTAAAGGATACTTGCAAACATGTCCATGGCTCAAGCCTGGACATGTATCTTTGAAAAAGGGTCTCACACTATGTGAAGAAGGCGACAGCAGCAGACCACGGCGGTCACTCTGCTGTCACTCCGCTAGTCACTCACCGGGAAGAAGACCCAAGACAATACACGCCCGCAGGTAGAGGAAGAAGCGGTGGTGGAGGAAGAGGTTTGCACCAGATCTCTCGCCCAAAAACATTGAGTACATAGATCCGGCAAGAAAGGAGGGATCTACTGGGTTTTGATGAAGTAGCCAATCTGCAAGTGGCTAAGAACAATCTTGAGTATGTGAAAAGAATTGAAGAAGAAAATAAAAGACAAACTCAGCTATGGGAGGAGAGACAAGAGAGACTAAGAAGAGATGAAGTTTTGCCGGAAGGCGTATGAAAAGAAGAAGAAGTAGTGAAAATGAAAATGAGAAAAAGAGAAGAAGATCGAAGATGACAGAGTCAAGAAGATGAAAGAAGGAAGCGTGAAGGAGATGAAGTGTTGATGTCCACCCCTTCATGTATTTTACTATGTAAATACATTTTATGTAAGTCTTCTGTATACTATATAAAACTGTACAAACTCTATACTTGTGTAAACATAGGACAACATGGTTAGCTTAAGCCCCTGTTAAACTCGATACATTTTTGTTGGTTTAAGCTCGATACACTCTGTAAACAGCTATGTAAAGAACAAGGATGTTATGATCAATAAAAGATCGATTCTAAACATACATTCTGTGTTTCTACATTTGTCTGTATGTATCGTTGCTGTTAAATAATTATATGGATGTTTTAAGTTTTGGCATCATCAAAAAGGGAGAAATTGTTGGGAAATCATTTTGTAGATTTTGATGAATGCCATGTAAAACTTAGAATGGGAAGTTGGCACCCCATTTTTGTTGTAAACTGCATTGTAATAGATAGGGCTGATCAAGCTGAGTTAAGTCAGCTATGCCTAAACATGCAAGAAGACAACTGGAGACTAGAAGGAAGACTCATTGCGAGGCAAATTTGAGTATGGCAAAGAAGATGAGACGGAACTCAACTAAAGATGCAAAATGAGATGCACGGTGAGTGAAGTATCGATCAAGTTAACTCAAGACAATGACCAAGTCTCAAGGTTGAAGTGACAAAGAGTCATCAAATGATTGGAAGTCGACTCAAAGTCACCTGGGGATGTTAAGAAAATGCAATCAAGTCAAGACAAACTGAAAGAGATCCGTTGAACAAATCAAGAGAATTACTTAAACAAGTAATATCTCCATACTACCTTTCTTGAAGTGCTCACCCCGAGAAGCGTGCAAAAGGAATAAACCAATGGGAAACACTCGCACCATGTCGAACTCGAAAAGTCAAGAACAATTCATACGAGGAAGTGGCAATTCCAAGGATCGCAATAAGACAAGCCAACGACCACAAGTGACTTTCAAAAATAAGCCTATCTCTTCAACTGACGATTTTTGAAAGATCACTATAAAAGGCCGAGGAATGACTCGAGATAAGGTTACAGAACCACGAACATTCAAGCAAACATTTGAATCAGAACCTAAGATATTCTCAAATCATTCAAGATCAATCCTCAAGCCTACATTACGAAGAAAATCAATCCAACACTCACCTGAAGGAAAAAGATAGCTTCAATCGGTTGAAGAGGAAATTTTTGAAGAATCAAGGGGTCTACATTCCACGGAGGATTGTAGGAAGGTTCAAGGTCGAACCAGTCTCAATTTTTGGAGGGCTTCGTGATCAAATCCAAGGAGCTTGAGCAAGTGGGCTGTAGTAGCAAGGCAAACTGCCCTGTGAAGAAGCCGAGTGTACTAGAAGCCACCGCGTGACCAAGGCATTTCCAGACGAGTCCCAAAGGATGAAGTCACCGTGTGTGATCAAGACTTGTATCGGATTACCACACTGTATATCGATCAATACTTAGTGGATTCCTCCGAGAGTTGGAGAAGAGAGGAGTAGAAGAATTACCCCATCTTCGAACCTCTATAAAAACTTATCGTGTCATTTACATTTCAAAGACTCTAATTCCCGCATCTTATTTGTTTAACTCTGTGATAAATTTGCTATCCACTTGATAATCTCTAAGTGCTAAAACCAAGTATTAAATCAACTAAACCAAATTTAAGGGTGTTAAGTCTTCCAAAAAACAAACCACAGTTGAGCTAAGTCTTTAGTCTTAATAGCCGAGTTATTCTATCAACAACTCACTTAGTCACATTGAGTAACTAACTCTATCGATTAACTAAATTAGTCAGTCCACCAAGGACACAAACAGAAGTATTAACTCAACTTTTAAAAGGACTAAATCGAAAAGTTGGTAAGGTTTATTCAACCCCCCCCCCTTTCTAAACCTTACACTCACACCCCTTGGGACCAACAGATAGACATACAAAAGGATTATCAAGAAAGACATCGGGGTTCCAGATTTTGAAGATGCATGGATTAACCTAACCAAGGGAATTCATCATCATAATCTAGAAATTCTATCTCTTTCTTTCTTTTTATGTGAAACGAGTTCATGGATTTATCTACGAGTTCGCAAACGAATACGTCTAAATAATTTTCTTTTGATTCTAGGACATGATGTACACTGGAGATTAGTTTAATATTCGATTTGGTTTATTTTGTATTAATTTGTTTTTCCTTTCTACATCTTATTTCTTGCGCTTAATTCTTTTGAATTACTTGACCAATAATCCACATGTTTAATATGCTGGTTTATAATTTGAGAGATGAGCTCCAACAATAGATTAAAAAAATCATGACATAAATAATTGCAGAGTCGAGAGATTTATAATGTTTATGGGGTTTTGATACTTTATTCAATATATTTTTGGGAGTTGATATTAATTCTTGAGTAGATATGTTAGCAATCCCTGTGGAATACGATCTTGCTTGCCACTACTATTAACTACGTCGTACACTTGCCGACTTGCGATTTAGCTAAATAAAATTGAGCGAGTTAACTAACATAGATATAGTATTAAATAGTTTTAATCTCACTTGAGACACTTTATATATATGCTTTATTTAAGTTTGGACTTTTGTTAACTTTTTGTTTTTGATATTGATTTTTGTTTATTTAGTGCGGTTGGTTTATGAACATTCATTTGTTTCTGGCGGCAATGAGACGACAATTAGAAGCTATGGCTGAAGAGATGAACCATGGTAATGATGGAAACAAACGAAACTGTAACGACCCGAATTTTTATGCCTTAACAAGAACTTTATTAATCAGACTATTTGTTTATTTTATGTAATAATAATGGAGAATTAGAAATTTATTAATGATTTAACGAGATAGTTAATTTGCTAAATTACAGATAGTAAAAGAGACTTTTAAATTGGACTGTGATTTACTTTATTTGGGTCTTATATGAATAAATGGACATTTAATTAGTTTGGAGTTTTAAGGGACAATGACATAAATACCCACCTATTTTAGACCGGTGTAACAACCTTACCCTTGTAACACGTATTTATATAGTATAAAAATAGAGTTCATAGGCAGCACAACTGCATTACGCATAAGATTAATATGTTAATCATCAGCTGTAACCTTTGCGATTCAAGCGGAAGCATTTACTCAAAACGATTTAGCAGCGCTCATTCACATATGTGCATTCATCCATATTACACAACATTAACGACCGTGCCCTTTTATATACAGATCAAAATAAAACCCCCTATATGATATGCAAATGATGAGCTGATGGAGAAGGATGGGAATCCAGCCGGCCGACCTTTGATCCATGCTTTCAACTTTTATCACACCTCACGGATCAACTTTTATCTACAGCAAATAAAAATTGGCATCATTGCATTTGGTGAGTTGCAAGCTCAGCAAGTATAATCCAATAACAAGTTATTTAACATCACACAATCACATTATCACAATCAATTGATCATATCATTTATAAACATATAAATGCATGTGCTTGATTATTTTCTTTTACTGTTATGGGCCAACTAATACCGAGAATAAATCGTGATCACGAAGATGGCCATGGTACTCAGAATTCTTTATTTCACGTAGAGTTCGGTGAACTCGGGGGCCGCGTCGGACTCTGTAATCCGAAAATTCGGATGACTGTAATTCTGTGATTGAAGGTCATTAGTGGCCATAACATAATCCATTAATCTCTCATAAATGCACTTTCTGTAATCACATATTTCATTTCCGTATCAATAGCCTCAGTAGAGATCACATGTCTCATTTTCATATCTATAACATCAGTGGAGATCACATATCTCAATTCCATATCAGTCTCATCAAATAGAGATCATATATCCCGATTTCATCACAATATCACCACAGAGAATTATACAAGTTCACGTTAGAGTACGATAAGCTTCTAATCACCATAGTCAAATAAGTAAACAGTTCATTCGAATATATCAATTATATAATCACACAAGTCAAATAACAAGTTAGAAGATTATACTCACAAGTGGTATTCTTATCCCGATTTTTTTTGCTTAGTTGGCCTTGTCTGCTCTTCTATAGGGATTTCGGCCTATTAACATATCAAAACCAATAACCAGTTCTAAATCATTTATGATACTAGTGATGTCATGTATGCAATTTATATCATGTACATGTCAGAGTATCCTAACTATTTGATTCTTAACTCCATAAAATAATTACCTCAATGCAATTGATCTATTATCTTGTTTTAACTTTAAAATACATATATTCAGTTGCAATATAATTATACCATATACTAATGATTCAGTTTATTTTATTTTCTATTTATTCCTTCCTTCCTTTGTAACAGGTAATTAAAAAGGGTAAATGAAAATTTAGTTAAGAGTTTTAATTTCTCTAAGAGTTTTGCCCTTTTATCTATTAGATGGTACAGAATGATAAATTTAATTTTCCAAAGCCAGAAATATATCTGCTCAATTTTTTTTTGACTAAATTAAAAGCTCATAAATATATATGCATTCAAATTTGAACCCATATAAAGAAAATTGAACAATTCTTCAACTCATTTAACTTAAATTAACGATTATCTTTAGTACTCAATCAAAAATTTAATTCATAAGAGACAACACCCACTAAAAGTCTACTATCAATTGTATTGATACTTTATATTTCTCTTTCTTTCTTTTTTTTTTTTCTATTTAAGCTAATTTCTGTAAATTTAACTAGATGATTTATAAAGTCCAGATAAAAAAAATGAGTTCACTAATTATCTATAGTTATCCGCAAACTATCAAGTGTAATAGTAATCGCGCAAAATCCGTACGGTCTTCTAAAATTCAAATCCAATCGTGGGAATTGAGAAGCATAAGTTTAAATCATCTATACTAAAAGAGATAAAGGAGGATCATTACCTAAGAAGTTGAAACAAATCCCTTATCCGTAGTATTTCGGTGTGTGTGGGGGGGTGTTTATCTTCTAATCTAGATATGTCAATTTATAGATGTATACAATCTAATTGCTTCTCTGTTAAGAACTAAAGGCGGTGGGTATAATATATTAATTCTTTGTGTTGGTTTATTAGAATATATAATTTAAAATTAGTAGACTAGCTGCATATATTAATATGTATTATCGGCTGAAATCATAAGCTATATATTCCTATTTGTAACACGTGTACATAGGTTGAGATATATAAATGTAGAGATCCAAGTGAGCTGACATAACTTTTAAAAGAATTAACATCATATCTTTTTTTTTTTTTTTTTTTTTTTTTTTTGATAACTTCAGAACTTGCGCTTACGCCGACTATGCCTCGAGGACAAACTCCGCTCCTCATTCCGCCAAGGTAAACCGCGGATGTGCACGCATCGGCCGAGTGTTCGACGGGTCTGGCGACGTACAACCAGATCCTCCCGTAAAAGAGAACAATTGTGTTCGACCCCAATCTACTAATAACGATCTCTCCCGAATCGAACCCACACGGATGCTATTCAAGATGAGTTCCCACCAAATCTTCACCAGCTCGCATATGCCCCGGGGAGCAATTTGATGGAGTAGGAATAAGAACCCATGACCTCCACCCCACAAACAATTTGATGGAGCGATTTGAACCCCGACCTCCACCCCACAATCTTGTGGTGGGCCTAAGCCACCGGTTAACATCATATCTTAACATCATATGGTTGATCAATGTGTGGACGTGGCAGCAACTTCAAAGATAAGTTTAATTAATTTACATTCTTTTCTTTAGTATTAACATCATATGTTAATACTAAAGAAAAGAATGTAAATTAATTAAACTTATCTTTTGAAGTTGCTTTACGCCACGTCCACACATACTTGATCAACTATATGATTATATAATATATATATATATATATATGTATATTATACTAGATTTAGCTAATAACTTTCAAGTTATATAGGAATCCCCAAATTAGTCTATTCATTTTTTTAATTTTTGCATTTTAATGTTAACATGAAATATTGAAAAAAAAAATACGTAATTATACTTATGAATGATCAATTAAAATGCAAAAGTTTCGGGTTATGACAATTCTTCCCCCCTTAAAAATTTCGTCCTCGAAATTTGTACCTTTATCAGTAAATAACCACGGATATTGCTCTCTCATATGTTGTTCTGTTTCCCATGTAGCTTCTTCTTTAGAATGATTTCTCCATAAAACTTTTACCAATGGAATCACTCGATTTCGAAGTTTCTTTTCTTTGTATCCCACTATTCCAACTGGTTCCTCGACATAACTTAGATTATCAGTAATTTCAACTGGTTTATCTCGAAGAACATGTGACGGGTCTGATCTGTATCGACGAAGCATACTAACATGGAATACATTATGAATCTGAGACAATTCAGGTGGCAAAGCAAGCCTGTAAGCTAATGGTCCAACCTTTTCAAGTATTTCATATGGGCCGATATAACGAGGACTTAGTTTACCCTTCTTTCCAAATCTGAGAATACCCTTCCAAGGGGAAACACGGAGAAATACTTTCTCACCAACTTCATACTCCATTTCCCGCCTATGTTGATCAATATAACTTTTTTGCCTATCTTGAGCTGCTTTTAACCGACTTTTAACTATTTTCACTTTTTCAACTATGTCTTGAATCAAATCTGGGCCTTCCAATAATCGTATTCCCTCTTCATCCCAACATACTGGATTTCTGCATTTCCTACCATATAATGCTTCATAAGGCGCCATACCAATGCTGCTATGATGTTGATTATTATATGCAAATTCCATCAACGCAATATATTCATCCCAAGAACCTTTAAATTCAAGAACACAAGCACGGAGCATATCCTCTAGAGTTTGAATAGTCCTCTCTGACTGCCCATCTGTCTGTGGATGAAATGTCGTACTAAAATGTAATTTAGTACCTAAGGCTTGCTGTAAGCTACCCCAAAATCTAGACATAAAACGAGGATCGCGATCTGAAACAATAGACAAGGGTACACCATGTAGTCTAACAATCTCATTTACATATCGTTTCTCCAGATTTTCTAGAGTAGAACCCCATCTAAATGGTAAAAAGTGAGCTGACTTTGTTAGTCGGTCCACAATAACCCAAACTGCGTCATTTTTCCTCGGTGTCATTGGCAGACCATAAAGGAAATCCATAGTAATACGCTCCCACTTCCAAATAGGAATAGGTAATGGATGCAATTTACCCACCGCTGCTTGATGTTAGAAACTTAATCGGCAAGTTAAGCATTTTGAAACATACTCGGCTACATTTTTCTTCATTATGGGCCACCAATAATGGCTTTTTAAAGTCTGATACATTTTTGTACTACCTGGATGCATGGCATATGGTGCAGTATGAGCTTCTTCCATTATCTCATGCCTTAAGCCATCAACATCAGGGACATAAAGTCGATTGTTGATTGTCAAACTACCATCATCATTTAGAACAAACGATGTACTATTTTCTTGTTTCACTTTTTCTGCGATACCGGTCAGTTTATCATCACGATATTGTGCTTGTTTAATTCTTTCAATCATCATAGGACGAATACTAAGTGAAGCACATAAAACACCCATGTCACTTACATTCAATTCAACATTCATCTTCCTCATATCTAGCAGATACAACAAAGAATGCACTGAGAGATAAGAAACAGTACCATAAGATTTTCGGCTCAAAGCATCAGCAACAACATTAGCTTTCCCTGGATGATATTCAATAGTGCAATCATAATCTTTCAGCAATTCAAGCCATCTTCTTTGACGCATGTTCAACTCTTTCTGACTTAATAAGTATTTCAAACTTTTATGATCAGTGAAAATTTGAAATGTGGCACCATATAGGTAATGTCTCCATATTTTTAACGCAAAAACAACTGCAGCTAGCTCAAGGTCATGAGTAGGATAAGACATCTCGTATGGTTTAAGTTGTCTAGATGCATAAGCAATAACCTTACCGTGTTGCATCAAAACACATCCTAAACCTTGATAAGAAGCGTCACCGAAACAACGAATCCATCGGTACATTTTTGAAGGAATAGTCAAGAGATCAAAGTGGTAAGCCTCTTCTTCAATTCTTGAAACTCTTTTGAAACCATCTCATCCATTTGAAAGGAACATCTTTTCGTAGTAATTTTGTCGGTGGAGTTGCAATAAGCGAAAAATTCTCAACAAATCGCCGATCCCACTAAACCTAGAAAACTACGAACTTCTACGAAACACTTTTGGGTTTTCCCACTTGATCACCGCTTCGACTTTCTCGTGGATCAACTTTAATCCCATCACCAAAACAACGTGTCCCAAAAAGATTACTTGATCTAACCAAAATTCACATTTACTAAGTTTTGCATACAATCAAGTTTCTCTCGCAAGGTTTGCCACACAATTCTCAAATATTGTTCATGTTCCTCGGCAGATTTAGAATATACAAGAATATCATCAATAAAGACAATGACAAATTTATCCAGGTAGGGTCTAAACACATTATTCATCAATGCCATAAATACAATGGTGCATTAGTCGACCAAAAGGCATTACCAAAAACTCGTAATGGCCATACCTAGTCCTAACGCTGTTTTGAAATGTCGATCTCGCAATCTTCAATCGGTGATATCCCGATCTCAAATCAATCTTCGAGAAAACTCTAGCACCTTGCAACTGATCAAATAAATCATCTATTCTAGGCAATGGATATTTATTCTTCACTGTCACTCGATTCAATTGTCGATAATCTATACACAATCTTAGTGTACCATCTTTCATTTTAACAAACAACACAGGTGCACCCCATGGCGAAACACTTGCTCTAATGTACCCTTTATCCAGTAATTCTTGCAACTGCGTCTTTAATTCTTGTAGTTCAACAGGTGCCATTCGATAAGGAGGAATAGAGATTGGCGCCGTACCAGGTTGTAGTTCGATGGTAAACTCTATATCTCTATCTGGAGGTAATCCGGGTAAATCATCTGGAAACACATTGGGATACTCTCTAACCACTGGAGTGTCTTCAAGTTTCAAACCACATAAACGTGTGTCTATTACGTGGGCTAGGTAACATTCACAATCTTTCTTAATCATTTTGAAAGTTGTAGACGCAGATATTATACATGTAGGCAAAATTTCTCTTTCCCCTTTAAATACAATCTGCGTTTGATCAGGAAGCTCCAACGTGATTTCTTTAGTAAAACAATCCAGTTTAGCATGGTGTTCAGTTAACCAATCCATACCCAGAATCACATACGAAATCTCTTAAAGGCATAACAAGTAAACTATCACTCAATTTTGATTCACCGATTACAATTTTGCAATCACGATACACAATATTTACAATCACCACGCTTCCTACTGGGGTTCGAACCAGTAAATCATAGCCTAATATTTCTGGTTTATTACCCAAATGTGATGCAAATGATTGTGAAACAAATGAATGTGTTGCTCATGGATCAAATAAAACATAAGCATTTGTATCAGAGATTGAGAGATTACCAGTAACTACGGTTGGTGCAGCCTTAGCTTCTTCTTGAGTCATAGCAAAAATTCGAGTTGGGCCTTGTTGTCCGCTCGCTTGACTTTCCACTGCACTAGCGCCTCTTCCTATATTGAATCTTCCTCGACCTCTACCTCTATTAGGATTGAAACCACTAAATCTAGTTTGCTCAACGATGGGTTCCTCGCGTGGCTTTGTGCAATTCCTTGCTATATGTCCAGGTTCGCCACATCGAAAACATTTTCCTGTAACCAATCTACATTCTCCATAATGATTCTTACCACAACGTGCACATGTGGGAACTGGTGGTGTAGAACCAACACTCTTACTGGCTGATGTTGCGCCCCTAAAACTACCACTTTTTGAACTACTCGGGAAACTCCTTTGTGTAGGCGCCGTAAATTCCTTTCTATTTCTAAATCCTCCAGTTTCGTCACCCTGCCTTTTCTTATTATACTGAAAATTTTGTTTTGATTCAGCTTCCAATTTCTCAAAGACGTATTCACTCACAGACTTTCAAATTAGTATAAGACTCCATATTTGTGGGTGTAATACGATTTCGAATAGCAAACCGGAGTCCAGATTCAAATCTAGTACATTTCTTCTCTTCCGTGGCTATCATATGTGGGGCATAATGAGAAAGCTGATTAAACAACACTTCATACTCGGCAACTGATCGATTTCCCTATTTAAGTTCTAGAAACTCCTTTTCTTTCTGATCTCTGTAAACTTCTGGCAAGTATGTATCATGAAATTCTCTTAGAAAATCATCCCATGTCAATACAGGTGGTTGAACAATACTGTCGGGTATAGTCTCCCACCAATCATACGCATTTCCCTGGAGGAGTGATACTGCATAGTCGAACTTTTCTTCAGGAGTACATTTCATCAAGTTTAGAACCCTTTCATTCGCTTTGACCATGTTTCGACCTCTGCTTGGTCCAGAGTACCCACAAAATCAATAGCTCCCATCTTTCTAAGTTTATCATATTTTCGTTCACGTGGTTCAGGGGGAATTACCAGTGGATAAGGTGGATACCCAAAATGAGCAGGTATTCCATGCACATGATGCAGAGGTGTATGAGATGAGTGTGACTCTGGCTCGGCTGCTCCTTCCCCTCCGTGCACACTTTGCTCATCATTATGTACATGTGTTTCTTGACTCACAACCCTTTGCCTATAATATGACAGAAATTGTAACCTTTGTATAACATCTAATGATAATGCTCATGCCATGCCATGATCTACAGAACCCCTACCCAGGCTCTGATACCAAACTTAAATGTAACAACCTTACCCTTGTAACACGTATTTATATAGTATAAAAATAGAGTTCATAGGCAGCACAGCTGCATTACGCATAAGATTAATATTTTAAACATCAGCTGTAACCTTTTCGATTCAAGCGGAAGCATTTACTCAAAGCGATTTAGCAGCGCTCATTCACATATGTGCATTCATTCATATTACACAACATTAACGACCGTGCCCTTTTATATACAGATCAAAATAAAACTCCCTATATGATATGCAAATGATGAGCTGAGGGAGAAGGATGGGAATCCAGCCGGCCGACCTTTGATCCATGCTTTCAACTTTTGTCACACCTCACGGATCAACTTTTATCTACAGCAACTAAAAATTGGCAACATTGCATTTGGTGAGTTGCAAGCTCAGCAAGTATAATCCATAACAAGTTATTTAACATCACACAAGCACATTATCACAATCAATTGATCATATCATTTATAAACATATAAATGCACGTGCTTGATCATTTTCTTTTACTGTTATGGGCCAACTAATACCGAGAATAAATCGTGATCACGAAGATGGCCATGGTACTCTGTAATTCTTTATTTCACGTAGAGTTCAGTGAACTCGGGGTGGCCGTACGCTACTCTGTAATCCCGAAATTCTGGATGACTGTAATTCTGTGATTCAAGGTCATTAGTGGCCATAACAGAATCCATTAATCTCTCATGAATTCACTCTCTGTAATCACATATTTCATTTCCGTATCAATAACCTCAGTAGAGATCACATGTCTCATTTTCATATCTATAACATCAGTGGAGATCACATATCTCAATTCCATATCAATCTCATCAAATAGAGATCATATATCCCGATTTCATCACAATATCACCACAGAGAATTATACAAGTTCACGTTAGAGTACGATAAACTTCTAATCACCATAGCCAAATAAGTAAACAGTTCATTCGAATATATCAATTATATAATCACACAAGTCAAATAACAAGTTAGAAGATTATACTCACAAGTGGTATTCTTATCCCGATGTTTTTTTGCTTAGTTGGCCTTGTCTGCTCTTCTATAGGGATTTCGGCCTATTAACATATCAAAACCAATAACCAGTTCCAAATCATTTATGATACTAGTGATGTCATGTATGCAATTTATATCATGTACATGTCAGAGTATCCTAACTATTTAATTCTTAACTCCATAAAATAATTACCTCAATGCTTTTTTTAACTTTAAAATACATATATTCGGTTGCAAAATAATTATACCATATACTAATGATTCAGTTTATTTTATTTTCCATTTATTCCTTCCTTCCTTTGTAACAGGTAATTAAAAAGGGTAAATGAAAATTTAGTTAAGAGTTTTAATTTCTCTAAGAGTTTTGCACTTTTATCTATTAGATGGTACAGAATGATAAATTTAATTTTCCAAAGCCAGAAATATATCTGCTCCATTATTTTTTTTGACTAAATTAAAAGCTCATGAAATATATATGCATTCAAATTTGAACCCATATAAAGAAAATTGAACAATTCTTCAACTCATTAACTTAAATTAACGATTATCTTTAGTACTCAATCAAAAATTTAATTCATAAGAGACAACACCCACTAAAAGTCTACTATCAATTGTATTGATACTTTATATTTCTATTTATTTCTTTGTTTTTTTTTTCTATTTAAGCTAATTTCTGAAAATTTAACTAGATGATTTATAAAGTCCAGATAAAAAAAATGAGTTCACTAATTATCTATAGTTATCCGCAAACTATCAAGTGTAATAGTAATAGCGCAAAATCCGTACGGTCTTCTAAAATTCAAATCCAATCGTGGGAATTGAGAAGCATAAGTTTAAATCATCTATAGTAAAAGAGATAAAGGAGGATCATTACCTAAGAAGTTGAAACAAATCCCTTATCCGTAGTATTTCGGTGTGTGTGGGGGGGTGTTTATCTTCTAATCTAGATATGTCAATTTATAGATGTATACAATCTAATTGCTTCTCTGTTAAGAACTAAAGGCTGTGGGTATAATATATTAATTTTTTGTGTTGGTTTATTAGAATATATAATTTAAAATTAGTAGACTAGCTGCATATATTAATATGTATTATCGGCTAAAATCATAAGCTATATATTCCTATTTGTAACACGTGTACATAGGTTGAGATATATAAATGTAGAGATCCAAGTGAGCTGACATAACTTTTAAAAGAATTAACATCATATCTTAATACTAAAGAAAAGAATGTAAATTAATTAAACTTATCTTTTGAAGTTGCTGCCACGTCCACACATACTGATCAACCATATGATTATATAATATATATATATATATATATGTATATTATACTAGATTTAGCTAATAACTTTCAAGTTATATAGGAATCCCCAAATTAGTCTATTCATTTTTTTTTATTTTTTTGCATTTTAATGTTAACATGAAATATTGAAAAAAAAAATACGTAATTATACTTATGAATGATCAATTAAAATGCAAAAGTTTCGGGTTATGACAATCGGTTCCTGTAAAATACTAGAATTATAACAAAATTACCTAACAATACGCTGTCGCATAATAAATACCAACAAATACACTGACAACCACCAAAAACAGACTTGCGGATCCATTAACGTAGCGGCCCGCAAAATCCAAGTGCGCAAAACTTTCCAAGAAGAAGAAGAACAAACAATACGATTGAACAAGCAAGGAAGAAGAATCAAAGTCCAAATTAGTAAAATAAAGAAGATAGCGAGAACAAAAAACAAGGTACAAAACACCAATCTCGAAAAAACATTAATTAATTACTCTAAAAACCTATCGTTCACATCACTGCGCATCTATTTCCACATGCAAAATTATAATTGAACAGATATATATTTGCATCAGATCAAATTGAGATTGTACATCGAATTTGCGAATACAAAATTTGATCAAAATGACTGATTCAATATTATAAAACTTATTTTGTTCGAAATTGATACAAAATCCTAAAAAGTTTGATTGTCATGAAAATCTACACCATCAAAATGTCTGGATCTCAAAAAGCTACATGCAATTAGTTAGATAATTGTTTCAAAGTTGTTTCGTTATTGTTTCATTATTGTTTCATTATTGTTTCAAAAGAGTATATATTCTGCATGGGAAGCACATTGCTTCCCCTGTGCATGGGGATTGTTTCATCTTTGTTTCAACTATGTTTCATTCATGTTTCAAATAGTATAAAATTATACAATACCATGGATAAAGTGTCGGCGATAGTATACCACAAGGGGGAATGGATGACAATGCCGATTATATCAACTTCGAGATAACGGGGTTCGATTCCAATGGATTGCACTTTCAAAGACCCGCATGAAATTTTAGCACAACAATTACAAGTCGTGAGATGAGGAAAGAATCTGATTAAGTACAAATTGAGAGAATCTCTCGCCACCATTAAAGATTGAAAATGACTTCAACTCAAGTTCTATTTGGAAGTAAAAAACAAAGAAGAAGATTGGATGAAGTTTCCTCCGTGCGTGAGACCTACTAGTTAATTCAGAATACCAACTACTCTTGACAAAAGATACAAGCTTGCAAGAAACAGCGCATCAAAATGCGATGGAGGGGACAAGCAACATATCAGAAAAAAGCTCAACAATGGAAAATATGGGACAAAACCTCATCGACTACGTCGACTATGCAAACTTAATCAGCAAGAATGTGGTTCAAGAAACAATGGAAGTCCAAGAATATATTAACTGTGAAGAACAAATCCAAATAGGGAATGTTTTCAACAACAAGGACGAACTAATCAAACACATCAGCTCTTTTGAACTGAAAAATCACTTCCAGTATAAGGTCAATAAATCCTGCAACAAGCAATACCATATAAAGTGCCTGGATCAAAATTGCAATTGGCACTTGAAAGCATCATCAAGAACAAGGACAACCAAGTTCATAGTAAGAAAATACGACAACAGCCATACTTGTCCGCTCGATAAGAGAATGAATGACAGTAGACAAGCTACAGCAAAAATGGTTGGACACATTATCAAATCAAAGTACCTAAACAACATCAAAACAGTGTACACATCAACATATATAATAAGAGACATGAAGGATGAGCATAGAATAAGTCTCGACTATAGAAAATCTTGGAGATCAAAAGAGAAAGCACTCGAAATAATAAGAGGGAAGCCGGATGAATCTTATCAGAAAATACCAGCTTATCTTTACATGTTGGAGAAAACAAATCGGGATCGACATTCAATTAGTAACAAAGGGCGATAACACATTCTATTCTTGTTCATGGCTATAAATGCATCAATAAATGGATGGAAACATTGTAAGCCAATGGTTGTTGTGGATGGTACATTTAAAGCAAGTTACGGGGACTTTGTTGTGCATGCCGCGCACGCAGACGGAATGGGAGCATTTTCCCATTGGCGTTTGCAATAGTGGATTCTAAAAATGATAGATCTTGGGTATGGTTTTCAACAAAGTTCAGAAAAACTTTTGGTCTCAGGGAAAGCATGTGCATAGTATCAAACAGGCATATCAGCATAGAAACAGCAATAAATGAGGTACAAATTATAAAATATTTGCTGAAGTTATGTTACATATATGTTTCATATATGTTTCTTTAATGTTTCACATAGAGATTTCAAAAATATTTTCAGTCAAAAACATTCTGATAAAGAAAAAAAACATTATTTTAATGATTAGGTGTATCCTGAAGTATCCCATGGACTCTGCATGTATCATCTCCTAAATAATTTGAAGGCAAACTTAAAAAAGAAAAGCAACGAAATAAGGGAATCATTCATAGCAGCAGCAAAATCCTACACGAAGGACGAATTTGAAAAACAAATGTCTGCACTGGACAGAGTGAACAGCAAAATCATACCTTACCTGTCCGCCATTGGATACGAGAAATGGACGCGATTGCACTATCGCAACAAAAGGTACTTTCTCATGACATCCAACATTGCAGAGTCGTTGAATGCAGCAACTGTAGCAGGGAGACACCTACCTGTAACAACATTGCTCGAGTACATTAGATCGTTAGTTCAAGATTGGACATGCAAGCATCGAAACGAAGCAAGATCAACATTTACAAGAATGACAAAAATAGCTGAAGAGTACATGAGGAAAAACTACACCATTTGCCTAAATTTAAGGGTAATTTACTACAAATCTGAAATAGAACATTGTTTCAAAATTGTTTCACTGATGTTTCATTTTTGTTTCCAGGTGAAAAGATCAAATGATTTTCTCTTTAAAGTCACAAAATCAGAGAAAATATTTGTTGTGGACCTTGAGAAAAGGACTTGCACATGCAACATGTTCCAAATGGATGAAATTCCTTGTCCACATGCTATAGCAGCATTAAAAGAATTGAATGAAGATCTGTACCAGTACTGCTCGGCATACTACATGAAGGAAACAATGGAAGCCACTTATTTGAAAACAGTGTATCCAATCCCCCATGAAGATAACTGGATACTGACACCTGAAATTGAAACAATGTGGACCCTTCACCAGAAGGCAAGGCCAAATCTGGAAGGCCAAAGAAAAGAAGACACAAGGCAGCTTGGGAGAAAATCTTCAAAAATAAATGCGGAAGGTGTGGGCATCATGGACACAATAGACAGACATGCAGGAATCAACCAAAAATAAGATGCATTTAATAACAACACATTCCATTGTTTACATACATGTCAAACAAGACAGATTAACACAATGGAACAGAACACAATTGTTTCAATAAAAACTCATTGATGTTGCTTTCTTGTTTCTTATATGTTTCTTATATGTTTCTGATATCTTTGCATTACTGCACATCCTGTAAAACACAAAAAACAAGCATACAAAAACTAGAAAACTAAAACCTTGCGAACACCCATGAATGCCAAAAACAAAATCATACAAAATGTTCCACAAACCATCATAGTCATTCAGATTCTGTCACATAGATACTTCAAAATACTAAAAAAACTAACTACAAATATAGACAGGAAACAAAATAACTGTACTATCAAAGCATTAAAATAAAAATAAAAAGCATATTGTTCGATGTGGCCATAACACAAATATCATTAAGAATTCTTCTTCAACAACAATGTCCTCGCTTCATTAGGGAGTGGGGGGATGATTTCAATATCATTGTCGTCTTCATCTTCGTTCTGCTACTTAAGCCTTGCGTGATTGTATAGCAAATGATTATACCTCATCTGCTCTCTTTCAATGTCGAAGTCTTCCACCGGCATTTCCTTCCCAGAGATGAAATACTCGATAGCAAGCTACGAATACTCCGCAATCACTAACAAAAAAGGGGGTGGGGGGGACAGGTTAAAAACATAATATAAAAATAAATAAAAAAATAAAACATAAATAAAATAGGACAGAGACAAGAATATTACTTTTTCAGTTGAACAAGAATTTCCCTAACAACCAAAACCTTGAATGGACCGTTAATGTCACCAGAGTAAGGGCCAGAACCAAGAGCAATGTCCTGGCGCTCTTCGTAGAATGCAACCATTGAAAGAAAATGGGGCAACATCACATTGTAGGCTTCAATAGCTTTCCTAGCTATTTTAACAAAGTCCGGAGTCCACAGGGAATTGTACATATAAATAACCCTCTCTTGAAAGCTCAGCCTCCCCAGGATCCAGTGTACCATGTCGACGCAGTGAATCAGAAACAAGACATGGTCAACCTCAGACCACGGTCTTCCACAACCAATATCAAAACCCATAATATAGTCAACCACAGAAGTATTCAAGTGAATCATGGAAGTGTCAAAAATTTTATTCTTCCTCTTGTTGACATGGGTGAACCGGCTGTGGATACTCTAGATGCATCTATCAAAGATCAGGTCCATGGTAGTAAATTTCACAGCACAATGCCCGTACAAATACTTCTCTCGTATGTAATAGAACAACACGTCCATATGCTGAAAATCAACCAAAACAAAGAGTAAGAACACAGAAACAAAAATACAAAAACAGAAACTTAAAAAATAATAACTTACTGAAGAAGACGGGTACTCATCCACATAGTACAGGCTATGAAACCATGATTTTTGCTTGACCTCACATACGCCAAGCTTCAATGATGGATCAATCTTGTCATCCTCTTCTGAGTAACGTTTCGGCCTAAAACAAAAATAATTTAAAAAATTACAATAATATTTCGTAATCATGCAAAAACATAATAGAAAAATATTACCCTTGAGAAACAAAACATTCTGAAAGCCAGTCACTCAGACCACCATTAAAATCTTCCAAACCATCATAGCCTTCACCAAGGCTATCATCCAATGGACACCTTCCTTTAACCAACACTACATGCTACTTCTTGCCATCATCCCAGGGCGCGTCTTTCTCATGAGGGGTCGATTCCAAATCAATGTCCCCCAACTGAAAACCCACAACTAGTTTCCCACTCAAATCACCAGACGATTCAAAGACAAGCAGAAAGGACTTGACAAAGAATGAGGGGCTTTGAAACCCTCTTAGCAACAGGGGATTCAGGGGTTTTGACATGTGATGCATCCGACCCCTTGACACCAGCCTACAATAAAAAAAGATACACAACTATAATAAACAAAATATGAATGACAAATTCAATGTCAAGAAACAAACTAGAGGCAAAAATATTAGGAACCAACCATTCCGGCAAGAATCGCTGAGTTCTTTGTATTAACAATGGAATCAAACGAGATTGGGTGAGATCATCAAATTCTTGAGAGCCAGTAAATCCATGTTCAGCATGAACATTCACGCCCTGATATTCAACCCCAACCTCTTTTGGAACATTACTTGTATCAAACGGAATATTCTCGGTATTTTCTGCAAACTCCATCAAACCGATCACAGCAAGCCCCTCACCATCGTTACCATCACCTTTATCCATCAACAAATCACCTTCCCCACCAACACCAATTCCCTCACCCTGATTTACCTTTCCTTCAGCAACAGACTCAACCCCGACAACACCACCAATGTTGCCACCTTCAAAAGCCTCTGATTTTTTCAACTTGTCCGCCAGAAAAGGGGCTACTGGTTACCTCAGTCCTTTCCAAAACAGGGTCAACACATCCTTGGAAAATGGTACAACATGAGTTTTAACACGTTGCACCTCCACTTCCATAGACTCCTTCTCGAACTCCGGCCGAAGCGCCGACATTTTATCATCTTCCGCCCCAACAACCTTGTCGACTTGATCCAACCCATCACCGGCAAAAAGCAAAATTGAAAAGCATTATAAATCGAAATAAATAAGCAATAAACACAAAGAAAAACAATGAAACACAAGGTAGACAAACACAAGTAAGGTTACCTGAAGTTTTCCCTTAATCGCAGAACAACTCGACAGAACAGTTTTAAACTGCTCTTCCAAGATTTTATTAACGGAGTTCTTGAAAACCTTCAACTCCTTAGCCAACTTATCCTGCCTCCAAACAACATCCTCCAACGTGTACTTCGATCCCAACTCGATATCCGACTCCTTCCTCTTCCGATTACCAATAAAATAATCCCCATCAACAAAATCAAATGAGTACTTGGACACATCAAAAATGGTTCCAATATCCAGTTGCAACCTCTCTTCATCTGATGGCCAAATATTCATCAATTTCAACTAAAACAAAAAGGGAAACAAACAAAAAAAAAGGTCAGAAACAACACATACACATATATGAAACGGTTATGAAACAAAAGAGAAACAAAAAAAAACTAAAATGTATTACCTGTTCTGCAGAACAGTTGAAAATCATCATATCGAGATCATCTGATCTAAAATTCTTATCTCTATCCGACAACGGACAACCCCAATTCAGAATGCGAGGGATACTGCACCTAATACGGTTGCAAATTTTATTGTTCACTTCTGAACAACATTCATAGAACCATATCTGGAAAGCGAGTGGAAAGCCTTTAATTCTGTAAAATTTGGTGCGTTTAACAGCCGGCTTCAAGTCCTCATCCCGAGGTCGCTTCCTCCTGAGCACTTGTTCCCTCGTTCTCGATTGTAAGTTCAAACAAATCCCTTCCCCAGGGATAGGAGTTAAAATCTTCACTATCAACTAAATCAAAAAAATTACATGTTAACAGAAGTCCCACTAGAAGAAAACAGAAAAAAATGCAAAAAATACAACAAACCCATCTTCAAGGCATCATCATCATTTTCCCCCCAAACTTGTAATCTAAAACACTACTCAATAGACTGCCTAGAGAATTTCATTGAGCCATAAAAATACTTGATAGAACTCAAAAGTAATACCATCCCCACGAACAAATGGGCCTTTTCCCGGACACTTTAGCCCCACCACCAGGGCAAACTCCCAATACCAAACCTCGAATTTTACCACAAACCGACACGAGAATCTCATCCTTCCGAATGGACAACTGCCTCTTCAACAACGAATGCACTAGTTGATTTTGGAAATCAACTTCATGCATGTCTAGAAAATAACCAAAACAGTGCGCTAAACGCATCCAATTGCGGCCGGGATAACTTCTCCTTCAAATTTTTAATAACTTCAAAAGAAAACCCGAAAGGCTTATCCTAGCGATGTACCAGTCCTCCCGGATCAATCAAATACTCATAACCCTAGAAACAAGAAAGAAACAAAGAAACAAGAAATAAACAACACATCTTGTACATAAAATTTAAAAAGTGAAAAAATACAACAGATCAATAGCATAGAAACATACAAGAAACAACACAGAAACAAAAAAGAAACAAAAATTGTACAACAGTAAAATAACAAAAATATAACCATTAAAATAAAGATGAAAACAACATACCTCAGTAACGTCCAGTCCTCTAAACCCAACAACCTTCTTTTTGGAAGATTTAGCCTTGACAACTTGTTTTCCAACATCATCGCCGTGTTTCATTTTCCTTTTTTTAGAAGATACAGGAACTAGGGCTTCAGATTTCGACCCGCTCCTCAAAACTCTTGAACCATCCTGAGCCTTTTTATCCACTTTCAGACGAATCACGGAGAAGTTAAAGAAGCAGTTGCAGAAATCAAAAACCAAGCTCACCAAAAATGGCGGACATGCAGCGTGGGAAGGAACTCGAGAGTCGAGGTGAAGAGACAGAGAGAAAAAAAATGATGGTCTGGGAGACGAAAAGACCGGACAACGTATTTTAGGGGAAAAATTAAAAAAAGACCGTAAAAGAGTAATAAAAAAGGTATAAATGGGATGTGTTGGTAATTTGGGGATTCAGTAAAAAATAAGGGTATTTTGTGTAATTTCCCCGAGTTTTAAATCAGGCCCATATTGTTAGTAAGTTAGTAATAAGCCCATGTATCCAAAATCTAGCCCAATTGAGTAGGTTAAAACACAGATATAAGACACGTAAAACACATACGGAGAACGCAGAGAGAGAGCCGGCCAAGAGAGAAGAGAGAAAAGAGAGAAAGAAAAGTGATTTCCCCAACGCGATTGATTCAAAAGAGGCATGTAAAGGATTTCACTACCCCTAAGTTGAACATGCAAGTAATCTCTTTAGATTTCTAGATTTAGGTTTGGATTATTGTTATGTATGTGATTTTTATTATATTGATTTCAATGTTTGTCCCCTTAACATGTTTGACTATGTTATGTATGTATTTTATTATGCTAATCTCAAGGCTTGTTGTCTTATCATTTTTGTTATAAAATTTCATGTATTGGGTTTGCTGCCAACTATGTATGATTTGAGTGTATGCTTTTTCCTAATTAATTGAACATAGGGTTTATCCCTATATTAATCGAATGTAGGGTTTGGCCTTAACTAACTGAAATGTAGTGTTTCTCATAAAGTTTATGTTTTTTCCTAATTAGTTGAACATATGGATCTTCCCTATATTAATCGAATGTGGGGTTTGGCCTTAACTAACTGAATGTAGTGTTTCTCATAACTGATAGGATATAGGGTTGTTTCCTAATTGGTTTTCCCTTACTAATTGAATATAGATTTCCATTAATTAAATGAATGTAGGGTATTCCCCTAACTAAGTGAAAACGTATGATTTTCACTAATTAGTTGAACATAAGGTTTATCTCCAATTAATTGAATGTTTGATTTTCCTGAATTAGTTGAACATGGGATTTATCCCTCATTAATTGAATGTAGGATTTTCTCCTAACTTAACTAATTGAACTAATTGAATATATGGCTTTCCTTCAACTAACTGAATGTAAGGATTTCCCCGAAATTGTTTTGATTTATTGAATATAGGGTTTCTCTGGAATTAACTGAACATAGACATTTCCTTAAATAACTGTGAATCATTGAATGTAAAAGCTCACTAATTAATTGAATGTGATATTTTTCCTTATGGGTTACCACCCCAACAAAAGACATACTTCAATAGAATTTTCTACTAGCAAGATTAGATGATATTTTATATATCTTCCTAAGACATTCCTCAAGTTACTTTTTAGAATATAGGTTATCTGAGCTTTTGTATAATTTGGGTCAGGCATAAATTTACTTTCTACGTGATTATTTGACCTGATGTGATTTAATTATTATGCTATGTGTTTATGTTTATTCTCGTATTTAATGAAAAGTTGCATCACTTAGGTTCATGCATCATGTTAATGTGTGTTCATAGTTTTTCACGAGCATCTCATATTAGGTAAAGTCAAGTATTAATAATGTTTTTCAAAAAGAAATGGGTGCACATTGTTCTATGATGCTGGAGTGAGTAGAAAATGGGCGCGGGGGACCGGCGTTCCGACCATGTAATGTTAATGTTCAAGGAAAAGGGCCTTCGGGCAAAACGAATGGAAACGGGCCTTCGAGCAAAATCACGGGTTCCAAATAACAAGGCCCACTGCGACCCTAATTAGAACAATGTGTTACCAAGTGAGCTCGCGTCTTAAGAATGTTTCATGCAACGAAAGGAAAAGTCTTATGCGAAAGAAAGTTTTAAGCAATGAAAACGTAAAGTTTTTTAAGTTAAATGTAAGCTAATATGCATTAGGCATGCATTCATGCAGGAGATTACTTGTTGAGCTTCTTTAAGCTCATTCCACGAATGTTGTATATTTTTCAGATAAGAATGCAGAAGAGGAAGGAGATGGTCGTGCGCAGTGACTCGGGGAACCCATGTCCTTCAATTGTTTTTATTTTCAAAGTTTTGACTTTTTAATTTATTAAATGTCGAATACCGTTTAATTTTCAGCACGAATGTTTTGGACTAGTAATTATTAGTATTTATTCTGCTGCAAACTTTTCGAATGAAGTAAAAGTTTTTACTATTCTGTAATTTTAAGCATTCTTCAAGTTATTTTTATTTATTTGTTATTTTCGCATTAAAATTAAAGTAAGCTAGAAATGGCGCTACATTTAGTGGTATCAGAGCCCGTGCTTTTTAAAATCGGTTCTGTAGACTTTAAAATGATTTAATTTACGACAAGTTTATGGTCAACTAGTCATGGGTTCTGAGTTTCCCTTCAAGCATCTCCCTCCGCAATATGGTAAGCTAACCATTCAATATGATTATGCTCGTATCATTTTGTGTTTATGCTCTGGCTTTAAAACTGCAAATATGAATGTGCTTGAGATGGTATTGATTATTTGATTGTTACTGATTTAATTGTGTATTTAAGGGTGCCTTTAATGCTTATGCTCCATTGAATATGAAAGTCGTTTTCACGCTTTAACATATTATGTTTCTTATATTTAACAAGTTTCGAGGAGGAAACGTTTTTAAAGGTGGGGAGAATGTAACGACCCGGATTATTATGCCTTAACAAGAACTTTATTAATCAGGCTATTTGTTTATTTTATGGAATAATAATGGAGAATTAGAAAATTATTAATGATTTCACGAGATAGTTAATTTGTTAAATTACATATAATAAAAGAGACTTTTTAATTGGACTGTGATTTACTTTATTTGGGCCTTATATGAATAAATGGACATTTAATTAGTTTGGAGTTTTAAATCAGGCCCATATTGTTAGTAAGATAGTAATAAGCCCATGTATCCAAAACCTAGCCCAATTGGGAGTAGGTTAAAACACAGATATAAGACACGTAAAACACATACGGAGAACACAAAAACACACGATTAAAGAGAGAACGCAGAGAGAGAGTCGGCCAAGAGAGAAGAGAGAAAAGAGAGAAAGAAAAGTGATTTCCCCAACGCGATTGATTCGAAAGAGGCCTTTAAAGGATTTCACTACCCCTAAGTTAAACAGGAAAGTAATCTCTTTAGGTTTCACGTAGGTTTAGGTTTGGATTATTGTTATGTATGTGATTTTCATTATAATTGTTAGGAAATTTATTGTTTAGATTTTGATGAATGCCATGTAAAACTTAGACTAGAAAGTTGGCACCCCATTTTCCTTGTAATTTACATTGTAATAGATAGGGTTATGCAGTGAGTTAAGTCGGTATGCACACAAGAAGTCAATCAAGACTAGAGTGAAGACTCACGTGTGAGCGGTGAGTGTGGCTAGGAAGAGAAGTCAAGAACTCGATCGAAGGAGTATCACCGGGATACTGGTGTGTGAAGTGTCGGTCAAGTCAACTCAAGACAGCGACTGTCTCAAGTTGAAGTGACAGGATGAGTCATCCAATAATTGGGAGCTGACTCAAAGTCACCTGGGGAAGTTAAGAAACTGCAGTCAAGTCAAGACAACTAAAAAGAATCCGTTGCACAGAAGTCAAGAAGGTTACTTAAATAAGTAATACTTCCATGTTGCAATGTCTTAAAGTGCTCGATCCCGAAGCGTGCAAAAGGAATAAACCAATGGGAAGCTCTGCACCTATGTCGACTACGAAAAGGGAAGGTTTATTTAATACGAGGAAATGTCAATTTCAAGGATCAAAACAAGACAAGCCAACGAACACAAGTGAGTTTTTGAAAATCAACCTATCTCTTCAACGGGCAAATTTTTAAAATTCACTATAAAAGGCAGAGGAATCACTTTGAGAAGAGGTGACCTTGTATACCTGAGCATTCAACCTATTATTCGAACTGTTACCTGCAAAATATTCTCAAGTTATTCAAGCAAATCCTCAAGCCTAAATTTCGAAGGAAATCAATCCAACACCAAGCTGTGAAGGAAAGACAACTTCCAACTGTTGAAGAGGAAACTTTTGAAGAATCAAAAGGGGTCTACATTCCAAGGAGGATTGTAGAAAGGTTCAAGGTCGAACCAGTCTCAAGTTATTGGAGGGCTTCGTGATCAAATCCAAGAAGCTTTAGCAAGTGAGCTGAAGTAGCAAGGCAGTTGCCCTGTGAAGAAGCTGAGTCGGACGAGAAGCCAACTGTGTGACCAAGGCATCTTGAGCCGAAGTCCCAAAGGATCAAGTCACGTATGTGATCAAGACTTGCATCTGGGTGATAACCACTTTGTACTGATCAATACTTAGTGGATTCCTCCAGGAGTTGGAGAAGAGAGGATTAGAAGAATTACCCCATCTTCGAACCTCTATAAAAATTATTGTGTCATTTACATTTCAGCATTTGCTTTCTGCATATCATTCTATATCTGCTGATAATTTGCTATCCAATTGATATTTAACAAAGTGCTAAAACCAAGTGTTAAAACACACTATAACCAAATTCAAGGGTGTTAAGTCTTCCGCTGAAAATTTCATCTCAGCCAAGTTAAGTATTAGACTAAACAGCTGAGTTATTTTACCAACAGCTCAGTCGAGTTTGTTGAGTGGCTAACTCTGCTGGTTAACTAACTTAGCTGTCCATCTAGGACATAGCTGTGATATTTGTTTGATAAATGGTTTTATCATGATTTTGATGATTTTGTTTTTATACCAAAACAATGGTTTTAAAGGTTGTCCAAATACTCCTAAATGTTTTAAAATGGTTTTAATATTTTCCGTAGTATTTCTTCAAGTTCTATTTTAGATATAATTGGACAACACTTTTAATGATTTTGTGGTAATGTGTTTTTACATCAAAACAATGTTTCTAAATGTTGTCCTAATACATCCGATCGGTCTAAAATGTTTTCACTATTTTTTTGGAGTATTTCTTGAAGTTCATTTTCGACACAAATTGGACAACTACTCTGTTTTGAGGTCAACCGGTCGCCCTATAGGGCAACCCGTACCTAAAAGTTGATCAAAACAGAAAACTTCAAGTTTTCAGAAAATGATAGGGCGACCGGTACCGTCGACCGGTCGACCTATAGGGCGACTGGTACCTGAAGGTTGGTTCAAATTCGCAAACTTCTCTGTATTGGTTTTTTGAAGAGGGCAACCGGTTGGACCCTAGGGTGACCGGTCTAACCCTCCTTCGACCGGTCCCCCCTGTAAAAATTGCGAAACTCATTTCAATCTTATCTCTGCACGACCGTCGCACTTTTTTATCAAAGAAACTATCTCGGAGTTTGCGACATGCTTTTCTTAAATTGTGGGATTGATTTCTAATAGCTATAATCTTGATTTTAATTGCAAATTTTTTTGTAGATATCAGATTCCAAGAGGAGCCTATCAATGATCAATCATCTCCTATAAATAGAGGAAGATTTGAAGCACAACAAAAAGAGAGAACAATACAACACAACAAGAAATACACAAGCAAACACTTGGTCTTATATTGTCATTATTCTTGTTGTAATTTGCCTAGCTTATCACTTTCACATTCTTGAGGTCTAGGCTATTCTTGATTACACCTGCACTCAATTGTATAATTCATTATCGAGTTGTAATCTTGAATTTTTGAGTTATCATTCAACACAAGACATCCTTGTGAGTATTCTTGTGGAAAGAATACACTTGGGTGATCTAGGTGATAGGTGTTTCAAGAGTGTGGTGCTCTTGAGGTGTTTGAATAATTTGGTATTCTTCAAGATTGAAGATTGTGGTGATCTTCAAAGGTGTGGTTGAAGGAAGATTGTGGTAATCTTCAAAGGGAGATTGTGGTAATCTCCAAAGGTGGTGTTGAAGAAGAGTGTGGTGCTCTTCAAGGTGTTGTAAGTTGAATTTGTATTAATTGTGGTAATTAATAAAATTCTTTTTCTTTGTCAAAACCCATCCCGGATACACTGGGGTGGTAGAGCACGTAGTCCCTAGGTGGGGTGAAGATCTATAAATCGACGTGTGCTGTTTACATTTCACACCTTTTATATTGTCTTGGATTGTTTTGTTCGAAAAAGAGGGCGAAATCGAAAAGATTGAGATAATCTATTCACCCCCCCTCTAAATTATCGTAGCCGCTTGGACTTACAAGTGGTATCAAAGCCAAACTCTTTGGCAAGCTCGTTTCACATCGCGAGTGAAGAGGAATGATCGTCGGCTACGAATGAAGCTCACCTTTCTGGCACCTCCACCACCAAGCCACCTCGATTTGATTCCAAAAATTTTACTTTTTGGAAACAAAGAATGGAATGCTATTTACAAGGTTGCGGGTTAGATATTTAGAACATCGTCATCAATGGAGAATCCATTCTGATGAAAGACACATCATACACCTCCAAAGCTCTCAAGGAGCTCAATGATGAAGAAAAGAAAATCATCTCCTTAAATGGTAAAGCTCTTAATATTTTATATTGTTCACTTACCAATTTGGAATATGATCTTATTGTAGGAATTCGATCGGCTCATGAAGTATGGCAAAAATTAGAAGCCATTCATGAAGTATATGAAAATGACAGGAGCAACTCAAAAGCATCTACTTCTCAAAGGGATACAAGGTCAAATCTAAGGAACAAGCCTTTTACAACATCCAACTATGAAGTAGTTGAACAATATTTTATGGGCATCGAAGAAGAAAACGAGGTATGTCTTAAACACTCTACTTCCTATGATATTGTTATACAAAATGATTATAGTGATTTGCAAAATGATTTTGATGACCTTCAAAATGAATTCCAAAGTTTACTTGTTAAGTACAAAAATTTGAAAAAGGATTTCAATGTTTTGAAAATTGATAAGGATAGTTTATTTAATTCCTATGAATCACTATCATGTGCTCACACCACCACACTTGATAAGGTTAGAAACCTTAAAAAAGAAAATAGTACTCTTGTTGAGGATATTAATTGCATGAAAAAGGATTTATCAAAATCCAACTTGAGTACCGATAAAATGACCAATATTGTTGATAGTTGTGATAAATTGAAACAAGGACTTGATCATAAGCCTAGTATTGATAATTATGTGAAAAGAAATCAAGTACCTATGTATGTTGGTCATTATGCTCCTAAAATTGTTACTTGTTTTTATTGCGGTAAAAAGGGTCATACGGTAAATACTTGAGGGTACCACAAAACAATGTCATATTAGGTACCCGGCGGAACAATAATCAAGGAAAATTCATACCGCCTAGAAGACATCAAATGACCATCTCATTTGATCAAAGAAGAAGACACCACCAAAATGAATTTCCAAGAAGGAAATATTATCAACAAAGGGAAGGATATAATCCTTGGAGATGGAGCAATTGGAGAAGCCATCATCAACAAGATGATTTTCAAAGGGGAAGATATCATCAACAATGGGAACGACACAACCCATGGAAATGGCGAAATTGGTAAACTGTATCTCTCTATTTAGATATGCATTTTATTTTTTATGCATGTTTTTATTTGTGTCTAAATTGCAAAATGAGTTTTCATAATTTTAAGATTAAGGTCTTCAATATATATTTGTGGTTTTAAAAATTTTTTGAAAAAAGAGACCTTATATAGCTTCCTATAAGCTTATTTGAACTTACATGTTTTATGAAACTCTTGATGATTTGTTTGAAAGCATAGTATGTGTTACTTGTTATTATGTCTCTATTTTTCAATATTACTATGCTCTTGTGCAAGATATCTTTTTAAGATTTTGCAGAAATTTTTGGTATTTTGGAACAAGCTTGATGATCAAGGCAAGGTTAGTAGCTCTAAGGTATTATCAAGAAGAAGGTATTGTTTTTGATGATACATTTGCTTCCGTGGTTTTTCACATTTTGCTTGCCTATTCTTGTTTTAAGAAAATTTCAAGCTTTACCAAATAGATGTTAAATCCACTTTTCTAAATGGTTTTACTCAAGAAGAAGTCTATGTAAAACCTCCGGGGTTTAAAATTTTTCTAAGCCAAATGATTTTTATAAAAGTCCTTGTATGGTTTAAATCAAGTACCCTGTGTATGGTATGATAGACTTAGCTATTTTTGCTAAATGGTTTTACAAGAGGTAAAGTTTATACTACTCTCTTTGTTTTTGAAAAAGGGCAAGATTGTTTACTTGTACAAATTTATGATATCATTTATGGTGCTACTAATGAATTATTGTGCAAGTTATTTTCTAAGTTGATGCAAGGTGAACTTAAGATGATCATGATGGGGAAGCTAAAATTTCTTCATTGAACTTCAAGTTAAACAATGCCAAGAAGGTGATTATAATTCACAATCAAAGTATACAAAAGAAGAAGTGAGGCATTGAAGAAGAAAGAACCATCTCAACCTCCATGACTACCATGTAAAGATTGACAAAGGTTGAAAAAGGCATATCGGTCAACAAACAAATTCGAGGTATGTTCATTCACTTTTATTACTCCCATAGACTCGACATTCCATATGTCTTACGTCTATATGCTCGACTTCAAAAAAAAAATTATCCCAACGAATCTCATTAAAGTGCCGTTAAAAGAAATTTTCAAATATTTGAAAGGTACTTTTCTTATGACTTGTTGTATCCAAAGTCTTAAAACGTTCTTATTTTCGGGATAACAAGTCCGGTGATAATAATTTTTCAAAATACGGTTCGTCATAATCGAACTAAACATATTGAGATTCGATATCTTTTTCTAAGGGATTGCATGTTTAACAAAAACTTGAGATGTGTTTAATTCCGTCTCAAGGATAACTCGCGGACTTTTTAATCGTTCACCGCCGAGTATTTTACTCCATTTCGAGCTTGATTATGACATAATGTATATTGAATGAGGTCTACGTTTGCATTTTGCACGTTTTTAAAACTTAGGGGCGAAAAATCGGATTTTTGGATCAAAATTCTGACTTTTGCAAACAAACTGAAACAGTGGGCTGCCAGGGGGAGCTTATATTCATGTAAATAATGTTTTGTTGACAGGGGGAGCTTATAAGCTCTTGTTACTTAAGCTCAATATGTAATAGTTGAGCTTTTAGCTTTTGGTTAATTGCTTCTACTTTACTCTTGTTGTGCATGTTGATAGGGGGAGCTTTTGCAAAAATGTTTTTTGAAAATCTTTACTCCCATCCTTGTGTTTATGTTGCGTGGAATGTTGTCGCTCACAACGGATAGTTCTTTTTTAACCGGTAAAATTGTTTTGGTTTCAAAATCGACCTTGTTAAATTGTTTTGGTTTGTAATCATCAAAAGGGGGAGATTGTTTGACAAATGGTTTTATCATGATTTTGATGATATTGTTTTTATACCAAAACAATGGTTTTAAAGGTTGTCCAAATACTCCTAAATGTTTTTAAATGGTTTTAATATTTTCCAGAGTATTTCTTCAAGTTCTATTTTAGATATAATTGGACAACACTTTTAATGATTTTGTGTTAATGTGTTTTTACATCAAAACAATGTTTCTAAATGTTGTCCTTATACTTCCGATCGGTCTAAAATGTTTTCACCATTTTTTCAGAGTATTTCTTAAAGTTCATTTTCGACACAAATTGGACAACTCCTCTGTTTTGAGGTCAACCGGTCGCCCTATAGGGCAACCCATACCTGAAAGTTGAGCAAAACAGAAAACTTCATGTTTGCAGAAAATGGTGAGGGTGATCGGTCACCCTATAGGGCGATCGGTACCGTCGACCGGTGGACCTATAGGGCGACCGGTACCTGAAGGTTGGTTCAAATTCGCAAACTTCTCTGTATTAGTTTTTTGAAGAGGGCAACCGGTTGGACCCTAGGGTGACCGGTCGAACCCTCCTTCGACCGGTCCCCCTGTGTAAACATTGCAGCAAACTCATTTCAATCATATCTCTGCGCGACCGGTCGCACCCCTTTTTTATCAGCAAACTATCCATTGAGTTTGCAGACAGCTTTTCCTTAAATTGTGGGATTGATTTCTAACAGCTATAATCTTGATTTTAATTGCAATTTTTTTGTAGATATCAGATTCCAAGAGGAGCCTATCAATGATCAATCATCTCCTATAAATAGAGAAAGATTTGAAGCACAACAAAAAGAGAGAACAATACAACATAACAAGAAATACTCAAGCAAACACTTGGTCTTATATTGTCATTATTCTTGTTGTAATTTGCCTAGCTTATCACTTTCACATTCTTGAGGTCTAGTCTATTCTTGATTACACTTGCACTCAATCGTATAATTCATTATCGAGTTGTACTCTTGAATTTTTGAGTTATCATTCAACACAAGACATCCTTGTGAGTATTCTTGTGGAAAGAATACACTTGGGTGATCTAAGTGATAGGTGTTTCAAGAGTGTGGTGCTCTTGAGGTGTTTGAAGAATTTGGTATTCTTCAAGATTGAAGATTGTGGTGATTTTCAAAGGTGTCGTTGAAGAAAGATTGTGGTAATCTTCAAAGGGAGATTGTGGTAATCTCCAAAGGTGGTGTTGAACAAGAGTGTGGTGCTCTTCAAGGTGTTGTAGATTGAATTTGTATTAATTGTGGTAATTAATAAAATTCTTTTTCTTTTTCGAAACCCATCCCGGATACACTGGAGTGGTAGAGCACGTAGTCTCTAGGTGGGGTGAAGCTCTATAAATCGACGTGTGTTGTTTACATTCCGCACCTTTTATATTGTCTTAGATTGTTTTGTTCGAAAAAGAGGGCGAAATCGAAAATATGGAGATAATCTATTCACCCCCCTCTAGATTATCGTAGCCGCTTGGACTTACACGATATTAACTCTGAACTAATTTTAAAAGGACTAAAATCGAAAAGTTGGTAAGGTTTATTCAACCCCCCTTCTAAACCTTACTCACACCCCTTGGGACCTACAAGTGGTATCAGAGCGGTTGGTTCATTGAACCTTCCGCACTGATTACTGAACTAGATCTCCAATCGTTCAAAGAATTTTTTTTAACACTTGTTCTTTCAAAAGCCATTTTTATTAACAGCAAAGTTATTATCATGGAAGCAAATTTGACACGCATTCCTATGTTCACCATTGAAGAATTTGATGACTGGAAAATATGTATGCAGGCTCATCTACTAGCTTTACATGATGAGATATGGATAGTGATAGAGGATGGGCCACTGCAAATAATGAAGGTGGACACAGCTGCAAGGAGAGCTGCTGCAATTGAAGAAAAGGAGGCTGCTCCTCCTAGACCAGCTATGGTTGAAAAACCAAGAGCTGAATGGACAAATGATGACAGAAAAAGATACAACTTGAACAATGTAGCCAAGGATATACTTTATAAGACTTTGGACAAAGCCATGTTCAAAAAGTCAAATCTTGCAAGACAGCTAAAGAAATCTGGGATAAATTAACCTTAATTTGTGAAGGATCTGAGCAAATCAAGGAAAACAAATTATTTGTTGTTGTTCAAAAATTTGAAAACTTTAAAATGCTTGCAGGTGAAACGATGGACCAGCTGGATGCTAGATTTACTGAAATTACGAATGAGCTCTCAGCACTTGGGAAAGAATATACACAGAAGGAGATGTGTATGAAGATACTAAGGAGCCTCCCAGCTGAGTGGGAAATGAAGACCATGGCTCTAAGGCACTCGATGGACCTATCAAAGACATCCAATCATGAACTATTCTCATACCTCAAAGCTTATGAGTTTGAGCTGAGAAGAAAGGATCAAGAAGAGATAGTTGTACCCAAAACAGCTGCACTTATAGTCAAGGAAGGGAAGAGAGCTTAAACCAAAGAAATCATTGACCAGGAGGAAATTTCCTTGATGGTTAAAAGATTCAACAAGTTCTTCAACAAGAACTACAAAAGAAACAAAGGTGAATCCTCCAGAAAGTATTTAGCTCCCTCCAAGTCAAGGGAAGAAAGGCCACCAAAGAGAGCTGAGTATCAAAAGATCGAATATCAAAGAGCTGACAATCCAAGAAATGAGAGAGCTGATCAAAAAGTTGAAAACCTGTGTTGGAATTGCGACAACCAGACACTTTGCTATTGATCCATATCCTCGTAGTCAATAAATACAGAATGAAGAAGAAAGAAAAGTCTTGAGAGAAAGAAGACAAGAAAAGAAAAGAGCAATGTTGGTCGCTGAGACCGAGGCTTGATACAACTAAGTCAAAGAAGCGAGACTCGTGAGAGTAGTGAAGCCGACTACTCAAGTGACTCTCGAAGAAGAAGCCTTAATCTGTCTAATGGCTAAAGAATAAGATCGACATAACCAAGAATATGAGGTGCACTCTAACTCATCTCATTCAGATTCTAGTGATAGTGATTGTGACACACACACTTCATCACCCACTGATTTTTATGATTCATTAGGCAAAATGATGAAAGACTTTGAGCACATTAAATCCTCACACTCACTATTAAATGAGGAAAACAGCCAGCTCAAAAGCCAAAACTCACAGCTGACTAAGGAGCTGAGTACTCTAAGTCACATAGCTAATGAAAACAAAGAGTTGAAGGCTAAGAATGCTAAACTAGTAGCAGAGATAACTGCTATAGAAAAGAGAGAAAATAATCTCAAAAATGTAATTGCTTCATTCACAAAGGCATCTAAATCATTGAATGACCTTATCATGAGCCAAAAAGAATGTGGAGACAAGACAGGCATAGGATTCAATTCCTTTGTGCACAAAAACTCAAGAGTGATTTGGGAAAAAGGATCTTCAAGTAATGAAGCATCTCAAAAATCCAAGACACCAAATGTTGCACACACATTCATTCCAAAGCACAATCACAAACAAACTGGCCTTGGATATAAAGGGAAAGGAAAACAGCCAGTTGAGTATGTTGAAAGGACAGCTGAGAAGAAATCCAGCAGAGTTCCTCAGCAAACTCCAAACAGGAAGTACTCTGTGAAGAAGAAACAGAGCTACCAAAATCCCCAGAAGATCTATCAAAGAAACACAAATGATGGGAATGGTAGAAACTACCCAAGCCAAGATGATTGGAACAATATGAATATCAGCAAAGATCTATGGAATACATGCCTAAATGGCAAAGGCCTAGAACTTCAAAGAAAGGTCATTCCAAAGGCAAAAGAGCTATAATCAGCACACATATGCACCCAAGCACTACACTCAGAGATATCACAACCACCCAAAGAAGGAAACTGCTAAAACACACACACAGGCATACAGACAAAAGAGACAGTTGTATGAACCTAAAGCCCCCAAGTAATTTGCCAAAGTAAATTATGATTATGGCACAGATAGATGGCAACCCCTTAGAGTCAAATCATTTGGCTATAGGTTGGATGGATCATCTTACAGCACTAACCCCTCAGGACCCAGGCAACTATGGGTACCTAAAAACTGATTTCCTTGATTGCAGGTTCAAGGAACAGCTGAGTGCCAAGTAACCTGGTACATGGATAGTGGTTGTTCCAGACACTTGATAGGAAACAAGAAAAATTTGTCAAAATTCAAGGAGATTAGAGGCGCAAAAGTCATATTTGGAGGAAATGAAGCTCCAGGGGAAATTAGAGGCACTGGATCCATCAGGAAAAATGGATTTGAAATCACAGATGTTGCATACGTTGAAGGCCTTAATTTCAACTTGTTAAGCATCACCCAACTCTGTGACAAGGGCTATAATGTTGGATTCAATATGGAAGTATGCCAAATCAAAGACATCAATCAAATGAAGTGGTGTTGCAAGGATCCGACAAAAGAACATGTATGTGGTAGATTGGTCAATCCCACACCAAGCACTTGTCTGCGCTAGCAAAGAGTACAAATTAATCAAGTTGGTTGTGGCACAAGAAGTGAGTCACCCGAATTTCAAGACAATTAACAAGCTTGCAAGGAGTAATATTGTAGAAGGATTACCGGACTCGGTGTACAAGAAAGAAAGTGTTTATAATGCATGCCGATGGGATGGGAAAGCGATCAAATCATCATTCAAAGAGAAGTCAAGTCCATCTTCAACAAGAATATAATATTGCATCTGTTGCATATGGATTTATTTGGTCCAGTTGAGCCAGCTAGCATAAGTGGAAAGAAATATACTCTAGTAGTGGTGGATGATTATTCAAGATATACATGGACAATCTTCATGTGTAAAAAGAAGGAAACCTTGCAGAAATTACCCCAACTGATGAAAAGAGTTAAAAATGAGAAGAGTCAAACCATTATAAAGATAAGATCTGATAGAGGAACTGAGTTTGTCAATGTAATAATAACTCAGTACTGTGTTGAAAATGGTATTGCTCATGAAGTATCTGCTGCAAGGACTCCACAGCAGAATGGAGTAGCAGAAAGAAGGAATAGAACCCTCAAGGAAGCTGCAAGAACTATGTTAGCTGAAGCTGGATTGCCAAAAAGATTTTGGGCTGAAGCTATAAACACTGCATGCTATACTCAAAATAGATGCATGATAAATAGACAGTTCACAAAGACTCCCTATGAAATTTGGACAGGGAGAAAGCCAAATGTTGGGTACTTTAGAATATTTGGATGTAAATGCTTCATCCACAACAATGGAAAGGATAATCTAAAGGCTTTTGATGATAAAGTTGATGAAGGTATCTTCTTGGGATACTCTGCTGAAAGTAAAGCCTATAGAGTGCTGAACAAGAGGACTATGGTCACAGAAGAGTCTATCCATGTGGTGTTTGATGAACCCAATGTAAATGGGGAAGACATTGAGGAGTTAACTGATAAGCTAAATCAGCCAACTATGCAGAAGAGTCCCTATGTTGAAACCGGCTCGAGCAATTAATCAAGGTGAAGATGAGATAGCCAATCTCAAAGACAACTGGAAAATCTGCAGCTAAGTGATGATGAAAGAGCTGCTCAAGATAACACAGCTACAAGACGACTGAACCCAGCTAACTTACTCCAACCTGATGTGAGATGGCTGAGAGACCATCCACCAGAACTAGTCCTTGGAGATGTAAGAGACGGTGTAAGAACCAGATCCAGAGCTCAACAAGAAGCAATGTTCACTTGTTTTATTTCCCAAATAGAACCTAAAGATGTGTCCCAAGCATTGGATGAAACACATTGGATTCAAGCCATGCAAGAAGAGCTGAATCAATTTGAAAGAAACAAAGTATGGGAATTGGTGCAAAGACCAACTCATCAAAATGTTATTGGCACAAAATGGGTTTTCAGAAACAAGATGAATGAAGAAGGTTTTGTGGTAAGGAACAAAGCAAGATTGGTAGCTAAAGGGTATTGCCAAGAGGAAGGAAGAGATTTTGATGAAACATTTGCTCCTGTTGCAAGATTAGAAGCAATAATGGTGTTTCTTGCTTATGCTGCACACAAAAACTTCAATGTATATCAAATGGATGTGAAGAGTGCATTTCTAAATGGATTGTTGGAAGAAGAAGTCTATGTTGAACAACCTCCAGGATTTGAGCAGAAACTCTTGGAGATAAGGTGTAAAAGCTCAAGAAAGCTCTATATGGATTGAAACAGGCACCTAGAGCATGGTATGATACATTATCTCAATTTCTGACAGATAATGGATTCACCAAAGGCAAAGTGGACAGAACACTCTTCAGAATTCAAGATGGAGAGAGTATATCGCTTGTTCAAATATATGTGGATGACATTATTTTTGATCCACAAACAAAGAGTCAGTGACAAGTTCTCAAACCTCATGCAAGGCAAGTTTGAAATGAGCATGATGGGAGATAGGACTTCAAGTTAAACAGCTGAGAGGCTATGATGTTGAAGAAAAAGAGATTCCAATTATGTGTGATAACACAAGTGCTATTGCAATCACTCAAAATCTGTATTGCATGATGTCACAACAATTAGGATATCATTTCATAAGAGATCATGTTGAAAAGAAGATATTTGAAGACATCACCTTGGTATACATCTCAACTCGATAAACATGTTGGATGTAGAGTTGATCGGAATATATTCACAAAGCCATTATGTGAATCAAGATTTGAAGAGCTTAAGCATGAGCTAGAGTTAATTGATAACACAAGCTGAGTCACTGACATTCAAGAACAAAGCACATAAGACTTTCAAGGAGAAGAGATGGAACGAGAAAAGATGAAAATACAAAGCCATTAGCTCAAGAATTGAAGAGCTTAAGCATGAGCTAGGGTTAATTGAATTAGACTCGTAGAAGAGATGGAACGGAAAATCACTCGTGAATCGAGTTAGTGATCGGAAAATCAATTTGCATCGAGTTAGAGTCACTATGTGAATAGAGAGAAGAAGAGTTGAATCAGCTAAGAAGTAAGTTGAGTCATTTATGAGCTAAGTGACAAAAACACAGTCATTTTTAATAAGCGGGAATGTTTTAAGGATGACGTCAGTGTAATAATGACAGTACAGTCAAAAGCTGCACGACAAAGCATATGATTGGATATAAATGCTGCCGCATTAAATGCGAGAAATTAAATGCTAATCGGCGTGCTAAATCTGAGCCGTTGATCTCGATCAAATTTCAAAAACCGTATGCACGTCCTTTGATAACCCATACATATACCATTTGTTCAGCTTTCTCTCTCACACTACACAAAACTGTTCATCTCTCCAAAAGCAAAGAAAGCTCTTTTCTCTCAAAACCCTACAAATATTCAAAGCAAATTTCTATGGTTTCGTTCGGTAAAACTCAAAAATGGAAACTACCTATGATTTTGCTAAGTTGGGAAAGCAAATCCACACTGGTTCTACCGTGGATTTCGAAGGGATGATCAAACAGGGTTCCGATGAAACCATTGTGAAGAAGATAGCAGACAAAATCGAAAAGTCTGGACTGAAACCCTTTCCCGCAATGGAGTTTCAGATGACCTACGTTGAGGAGGTAGCACGGTTCTACGTGAACGCTGAGGTTCACGATGAGGGCATCAAGTCCCCTGTTCACGGAAAGGAGTTTACAATCACTGCTGAAGATCTAGCGGAGCATTGTTTGCTGCCGTCGGAAGGAGTGCCAGAGATACTTGAAGATGATGTAAACTTGGCTGCTGCATGGAAAGAAGTAGCCAAACCAGAGAGTGCTGGTAAAGTTGTCTACACAGCAGACAAGAAGATGCTGAAAGAAGATTATCATAAGATGTTGGATATTGTTGCCAAATGTGTAGACATAAAATTTGGAAGCTTTAATCAGCTGTCCAAAACCAAGCTGATCGTGGTGGCTGCGATCATGGAGGAAAAGAAGATAAACTGGCGACCATCTACAAAGCAGACTCGCGCAAATGTTGGAAATAAGTCCTTCAAGGAAGATAGGTCGTTCGGAGGATCCTTGGGGTATGGCCTTGTGATTGGCCGGGTGATGGAGGTGAAAGGTGTTCCACTCAGACATGGAAAGGCATTCCATGTCAATAAGAAAATGTTCCGATCAAATCTTTCCGGAGCTCAGAAGAGAGCTTATGCCAAGGGGGCAGATACCAGTGAGGGGGAATCAGCTCACCCTGAGGAAACAGTTGTTGCCTCCCCTCCCAAGAAGAAAGCTGCCCTACAGCTGCAAAGAAGAATGTTGCCCCTGCAAAGAAAAAAACAACCGCACCTGCCCGCAGCCGCAATCGAGTCACCCGCCCGCAGCTCGTGTCTCTTGCCTCGGCAGCTGCACGAGAAGGAACCTCAAATACCTTCTCCAGTTGTCAAGAAAAAGAGGACCCGACAAGCCAAGAAAGCCACTCCTCGGACTAAGAAAATAGCACCGCCCCCACCGTCCCGGACTCTGAGGAACCATATCCGAACTGAAATTCCTCTGGTAAGTACCAAAAGAAGAAGACTATACAAGCGTTCAAAGCTTGAGAAAATAGTGAGTCGCCACTCACCGAACAGATCAAAAACAATTTGGAGAAGTAGTGTCTCCTGAGATCATTGATGAAACCGCCAAATCTGCGAGGCCGATCAGAGGCAAAGGCAAGACCCAAGACTGTGGAAAGAAAAACAAGGAACAAGTAATAAGGAACAAAAGTAAGTCTCCTGTCGACAGATCGTGTCTCCGCTTGCGACAGACGCTGCTAAGGGTGAAGAGCTGTAAGCTCTGCTACCTTCCATTCCTGAGAAAGAAGTACAACAGGAAGATGATGACGATGATGTGATCATGTTATCTCCACCATATCCAGAAATCCAAAATCGTCTCCGCGAATGAAGGAAGTGGAAGCTGAGTCGCTCAAGGGAACAGTTCCAAAGACCTGAGTTTATTGAAGAAGAAGAAAAACTGCTGAATTTCCTTGGGTTGACAACAGTGGTTCAAGCACTCGATGAAGAGAACTGCCTGGATATCTTGAATATATTCAAAGAAAAGGATAAGGAAAGGTTGGCAGAAGAGGCTGAAGCTCGTGAGAAGGCCAACATCTGTCCCTTCACTGGAACCACTGATCATACTCATCCCCACTTCGATGTTCTCTCAGGAAGTGATGAGGATCTGGACCCTGCTGCTGCGACAGAAGAGCTAGAAACGCAGCAAGCCATGCGAGAATCCAGGATCCTACATGAGCAACAGCTGATGGAAGGACTAGGAGAGTCTTCCAAATCTCAGTTGGAGATTGATCCATTGGGAGTGGTACAACAAATTGCCACTGTTATTGCTGCAACCACTTCCCCAGCTCACTCAGAGGATCGATCTAGGGGACTTGGCAATGAAACTGGGAACTTAGGGACCCAAGTTGAGCCAACCCCTATTGAAGGTGTCCTACCACCTGCCCCAACGGCTGAACACTCACAGGAAATAGCCGGGAGTTTGGAGAAGAGTGACCCCATCACAAGTCACTCAGCTGGTGTGCCAGGTGAGGGGGAAACTCCCTCCGCTGCAGCTAGGTCGGAGGATGCTGCAGATGACTCCACAAAGTATCTAGGAGGCAAAGTGGAGAAGGAACAACAAACAGAAACACAGCAGGTTGTCACTAACAAAGCTCGGACAGATGAGACTGTCGCAGCTGAAGTGCCAACTGCTCTGCAGGCTGAGGACACTGCTGATGCATTCGAGGCACAAGATGGATCTGCCCTGGGAGTTAACACTCTAGGCAATGAAAGTGCAATCCACGGAGTTGAGACTCCGGTGGATGCCACCGTAGAAGACCCTAAGACAGCTGAGACTGTCGAAAGGAATGTCCAAGGCCTTGCTGCAGTTGAGACTGCAGGAGGTAATGAACGCCTAAGGGAGGTTGAAACTTCCCTAGGTAAAAATCAAGGAGATAAGAGCATTCCTCAGACTATAATTGCTGCTTCAGGGGAGGAAATCAGTGCTCTTCATGACTCCAAGGATGATCCTGATACAACCTTCCTGGGATCTGCAGATGAAGCTGAGTCTACCCCAACTGCACATCAAAAAGACTCAGCTGAGGATGCTCTACCAAGCACGAGTAAGCCAGAATTCAAGGCTGCTAGTCAAAAGTTCAATTTTGATGATGAGCCAAGCCTTCAAGACTCATCATCGTCCGATGACGCTGATGGTGCAACATAGGACACGTAAATTCATTTAGAAGCAACCACTGAGGCCGAAGAAGTCGTTCGGACAGGTGCTGAGGCTCGACCGGTACCAACCCCACACCAAGGCCCAGTGAGACGAGTCATCTGCGCGAGCTCCCAAAGTCGCAGCAGAGCTCGACTCAACCTGAATCATCACAAGCGCGAACAGCTGAATCCTCGATTCCATATATGCGTGATGATGTGTTTGAAGAAACTTTTCCCTTCCACATTGAGCTGCCCGATCTTGAAGAAGAAACAGCCCGTGAACAGCATCGTTTCAACGTTCGACCAGATCCAGTCACTCCCACCGACTCCATTATCCCCATAGATTTTGATTTCGATGTTGCTTGGCCGCCAGCTGAAACAGAGGTGACAGCTGAGGTTCGAGAAGTCTTCAAGGCAATCTTCGCAGAGATTGAGAAGATGGAAAGGCACCAGGCCTCATTGGATATGCGACTGGATAACAGAGATGCAAATCTCACAGGTGATCTGCGTGGAATAGTGGTCAGTATCAGGGAATGGTGACAACAACAGCAGACAATGCGTGTGGAACAGGTTCGATATTCAAAGCATTGTACAATAAGATGCTGGTCTGGAGCGTTGATAATGCTGACATGAAGACGAGGATGCAAAAAAATATTGATAGGATGCATGCCTCTCATACCACGGAAATGGAACTGCTGTGAGAATTTCATCGAAAAGAACTTCTGCGCGTAGAAGAGAATATGAATGAAAAGTTCAGCCTTCTTATGGCTGAAATGAAACTGGTGGCAGCCGAATCAAAAGCCACTCACTCAGAATTTCGAACAGCATACTCCGCAGCAGAATCCAAGCAAAACTCAGCTATTAGCCGCCTAGATTTCATGCTTGCTGGCATGTTTCAAGGGGTTTCTCTCTCCTTTGATGATGTCAAAAAGGGGAAGAGGAATACCTAAAGACGTTGAAATGGTCAGCCGTGGAGAAAGGATCAGCGACTGAGAAATAAAAGGACGCAACTGCAGAGAAGAAGAAGAAAATAGCTGAAGAGAAGAAGAAAGAAAAGGGAAAAGCAGTTGAGAGGGAAGGTTCAAAAGACATGACTTTAATGGTTGTTAGAACCCCTCAATAAGGACTTGTCATAGCTGACATAATCAGCAAACTTCCAGTGACTCTGCCGATCCAACACTCTGCTGTGCCTATGTCTAAGAAGAGAAAAATCGTAGAAGCAGAGATGAAGGAGGTTGAAAGGAAAATGGATTCCCGTGCGATGGACATATTGAAACAATACAGAGGCATTCCGGCAGGAAGAGACACTGATGCCATTTCAGACGTCGGAAACGAACCTAGATCTATTGATGAATTCAAAATGCTCGAATCTGAAGGATACTTCGAAGGCATGTCCATAGCCCAAGCCTGGGATTTGTATTGGGAAAAAGGCCTCAAGCTATGCGAAGAAGCTAAGGCAGACATGGACCATCGGTAGTCACTCTCGCTGGTCACTCACCGGAGAGAAGAAGGCCCCAAAGACAATACACGCCCGAGGAGGAAGAGGAAGAAGAGATGGAGGAAGAGGTTTCGAGACACCTGACCTCTACCCAAAAACATTGAATACATAGATCCGGAAAGAAATGAGGGATCTATTGGGTTGATATGACGTAGTAGCCAACATGGAAGTAGCAAGGAAGAATCTTTGAATATGTAAAAAGAATTGAAGAAGAAAATAAAAGACAAACTCAAATTTGTGGAAGAAAGACAAGAAAGAAGAAGAAAAAATGAAGTCATTGCCAAGAGCCTACGAGAAAAAAGAAAGCGAAAGAAAAAAAAAAAAGAAAGAAAGAGAGACCAAGAGACTAGAAAGAAGAAAGAAAGAAGAGAAAATGGCGAATGCGATGAAGTGTTGTTGTCCACCCCTTCATGTACTTTACTATTGTAAATACATTATGTGTAAGTCTTCTGTACGATGAATAAAAGATATGCAATTTCTATATTTTTTTGCTTATATGTAGAATTCCATGTTGCTCTGATACACTTTGTAAACAGCTGTGTAAAGGACAAGAATGTTATGATCAATAAAAAGATCGATTCTACGCATACATTCTCTGTTTCTACATTGTCTGTACGTATCTTTGCTATGTACATTTTGTTTGTATGTTTTAAGTTTTGGCATCATCAAAAAGGGGGAAATTGTTATGAAATTTATTATTTAGATTTTGATGAATGCCATGTAAAACTTAGACTAGAAAGTTGGCACCCCATTTTCCTTGTAATTTACATTGTAATAGATAGGGTTGTACGAGCTGAGTTAAGTCAACTATGCCTGGATACACAAGAAGTCAACTGAAGACTAGAATGAAGACTCCGCTGTGAAGCAGCTGAGTGTGGCTAGGATGAGAAGTCAAGAACTCGATCAAGGAGTATCACCGATACAATTTGTGTGAAGTGTCGACAAGTCAACTCAAGACAAAGATAGTCTCAAGTTGAAGTGACAGATGAGTCATCCAATGATTGGGAGCTGACTCTAAGTCACCTGGGGAAGTTAAGAAATTGCAGTCAAGTCAAGACAACTGAAAAGAATCCGTTGCACAGAAGTCAAGAAGGTTACTTAAATAAGTAATACTTCCATGCTGCAATGTCTTAAAGTGCTCAATCCAAGAAGCGTGCAAAAGAATAAACCAATGGGAAGCTCTGCACCTATGTCGACTAAAAAGTCAGGTTTATTTAATACGAGGAAATGTCAATTTCAAGGACTGCAACAAGATAAGCCAACGAACACAAGTGAGTTTTTGAAAATCAACTTATCTCTTCAATGGGCAGATTTTTAAAATTCACTATAAAAGGCAGAGGAATCACTTTGAGAAGAGGTGACCTTGTATACTTGAGCATTCAACCTATTATTCAAACCGTTACCTGCAAAATATTCTCAAGTTATTCAAGCAAATCCTCAAGCCTAAATTTCGAAGGAAATCAATCCAACACCAAGCTGTGAAGGAAAGACAACTTCCAACTGTTGAAGAGAAACTTTTGAAGAATCAAAAGGGGTCTACATTCCAAGGAGGATTGCAGAAAGGTTCAAGGTCGAACCAGTCTCAAGTTATTGGAGGGCTTCGTGATCAAATTCAAGAAGCTTGAGCAAGTGAGTCAAGTAGCAAGGAAGCGCCTGTGAAGAAGAAGTTCGAGCCGGACGAGAAGCCACTATGTGACCAAGGCATCTCCGATCGAGTCCCAAAGGATCAAGTCGGTTGTGTGATCAAGACTTGCATCCGGGTCGATAACCACTTTGTACTCTGATCAATACTTAGTGGATTCCTCCAGGAGTTGGAGAAGAGAGGATTAGAAGAATTACCACATCTTCGAACCTCTATAAAAATTATTGTGTCATTTACATTTCAGCATTTGCTTTCTGCATATCATTCTATATCTGCTGATAATTTGCTATCCAATTGATATTTAACAAAGTGCTAAAACCAAGTGTTAAAACAAACTTAAACCAAATTCAAGGGTGTTAAGTCTTCCATTAAAATTTCATCTCAGCCAAGTTAAGTATTAGACTAAACAGCTGAGTTATTCTACCAACAGCTCAATCGAGTCTGTTGAGTAGATAACTCTGCTGGTTAACTAACTTAGTTGTCCATCTAGGACATAGCTGTGATATTAACTCCGAACTAATTTTAAAAAGACTAAAATCGAAAAGTTGGTAAGGTTTATTAAACCACCCCCCTTCTAAACCTTACTCACACCTCTTGGGACCAACAATATTGATTTCAATGTTTGCCCCCTTACCATGTTTGACTATGTTATGTATATGTTTTATTATGCTAATCTCAAGTCTTGTTGTCATATCATGTTTGTTATAAAATTTCATGTATTGGGTTTGCTGCCAACTATGTATGATTCGAGTGTATGCTTTTTCCTAATTAATTGAACATAGGGTTTATCCCTATATTAATCGAATATAGGGTTTGGCCTTAACTAACTGAATGTAGTGTTTCTCATAAAGTGTATGCTTTTTCCTAATTAGTTGAACATAGGGTTTATCCCTATATTAATCGAATGTAGGGTTTGGCCTTAACTAACTGAATGTAGTGTTTCTCATAACTGATAGGATATAGGGTTGTTTCCTAATTGGTTTCCCTTACTAATTGAATATAGATTTTCCATTAATTAAATGAATGTAGGGTATTCCCCTAACTAAGTGAAAACGTATGGTTTTCACTAATTAATTGAACATAAGGTTTATCTCCAATTAATTGAATGTTTGATTTTCCTAAATTAGTTGAACATGGGATTTATCCCTCATTAATTGAATGTAGGATTTTCTCCTAACTTAACTAATTGAACTAATTGAATATATGGCTTTCCTTCAACTAACTAAATGTAAGGCTTGCCCCAAAATTATTTTGATTTATTGAATATATGGTTTCTCTCGAATTAACTGAGCATAGACATTTCCTTAAATAACTATGAATCATTGAATGTAAATGCTCACTAATTAATTGAATGTAATATTTTTCCTTAAGGGTTACCACCCCAACAAAAGACATACTTCAATAGAATTTTCTAATAGCAAGATTAGATGATATTTTAGATATCTTCCTAAGACATTCCTCAAGTTACTTTCTAGAATATAGGTTATCTGAGCTTTTGTATAATTTAGGTCAGACAGAAATTTACTTTCTACATGATTATTTGACCTAATGTGATTTAATTATTATGCTATGTTTTATGTTTGTTCTCGTATTTAATGAAAAGTTGCATCACTTTTAGTTCATGCATCATGTTAATGTTTGTTCATAGTTTTTCACGAGCATCTCATATTAAGTAAAGTCAAGTATTAATAATGTTTTTCAAAAAGAAATGGGTGCACATTGTTCTATGATGTTGGAGTAAGTGGAAAATGGGTGCGGGGGACCGGCGTTCCGACCATGTAATGTTAATGTTCAAGGAAAAGGGCCCTCGGGCAAAACGAATGGAAATGGGCCTTCGGGCAAAACGAATGGAAATGGGCCTTCGGGCAAAACGAATGGAAATGGGCCTTCGGGCAAAATCACGGGTTCCAAATAACAAGGCCCACTGCGACCCTGATTAGAACAATGTGTTACCAAGTGAGCTCGCGTCCTAAGAATGTTTCATGCAACGAAAGGAAAAGTCTTATGAGAAAGAAAGTTTTAAGCAATGAAAACGTAAAGATTTTTTAAGTTAAATGTAAGATAATATGCATTAGGCATGCATTCATGCATGAGATTACTTGTTGAGCTTCTTTAAGCTCATTCCACGAATGTTGTATATTTTTCAGATAAGAATGAAGAAGACGAAAGAGATGGTCGTACGCAGTGACTCGGGGAACCCATATCCTTCAATTGTTTTTATTTTCAATGTTTTGACTTTTTAATTTATTAAATGTCGAATATCGTTTAATTTTCAGCACGAATGTTTTGGATTAGTAATTATTAGTATTCATTCCGCTGCAAACTTTTCGAACGAAGTAAAAGTTTTACTATTATGTAATTTTAAGCATTCTTCAAGTTATTTTTATTTATTTGTTATTTTCGCATTAAAATTAAAGTAAGCTAGAAATGGCGCTACAGAAACCATCCAGCAATTCCACCTCGCCAATGGTCCAAACATCGCACCCGACGCAAACCACGACTTGTCGAGATTATTTCTAGTCGGGAGTAAATTTAGAGTATTGTGGAGTGGCTCGTCACCAATTAATGTAAACAACTTTGAAATAAAGCCCCTATTAATTCAGATGGTATCTCAGAATCAATTTGGGGGGAGAGCTACATGAGATCCAAATGTGCATCTGGCACAATTTTTGGAGATTTATGGCACTATCAAGACGCTATTCGATATCGCCTTTTTGCAATCTCACTTCGCGATAAGGATAAAGGGTGGCTACCTTTATTAACACCACACGCATCTAACTTAGGATGTTCATCGAATCAAATTCTAAATTCATCGACTTTCTCAAATCGAATTAATCGAAGGGATATTTTTAAACCCAATTTAAAATTCGATCCTAAATTGAATTGGATTTATTGATTTTCGAATGGAATTCAAGTCAATCCAAGAACCTCAATGTGTCGATAAATTGGGTACGGTTGGGATTCGGGCCCATGTTTTTTGTATCTAAAACCCATATTTCCAAGTAAAATTTTAATTTGTTGAACAAAAAAATCCTATAATGAAACAAAATCATAATCAACCAATATAAAATTATTGAAGGAAATTAGATTCCATGAGACTGTCTCATACAAGACCACCTCATTATTAAAAGAATATAAATTATCAAAACTGTATAACAAAACACTTCTAAGACTTAAATCTCTTAAAATCAAAAGCATATTGTTTCTTTTCTATATAAAGAAAAGCATGCTTTTTAAGTTTAAATACATTATAAGACAATACATAAACTAAACAAAAATACTTAAACTTTAAAATGAGAATGAATTGTGAAACAAGCCATGACCAATGTTATAATTCTACTGCAGTAATATTTTTTAATAGTTATGTAAAAATAAATTTTATTTATTATACATCAACTAATTATAATATTTTTATTTGCATATACAATTTACATTTGTATATTATTTAGAATATATAATACATAAAATATATTTGGATATAATTGAGTTCGAATCAGCACACCAATTCGAATTAAAATATGAATACATATCGATATTCGTATCAAATTTATTCGAATTTCACCTCAAATTAGGAATTTTTAAAATAGAATTCGAAAAAAAAAACCTCAATTCGTTATGCGATCCAATATTAATATTCGAAATTCAAGTTGATTCAAAATTCGATTCAAAATTAAGATTCGAATTCGAGTAGAATCAAATTTCGAATTGATTCAAAAAATGAACACCCTACATCCAACCGAACTGAATTTTCCGTCTAAGTATTTTCCATCCAGAAAGACTTCGCAGTTGAAGAGTGAGATTGCACAGTTCAAGTAGTTTGATTTCGAACCATTGTACTAGGCTTGGGACAAATATAAGGAATTATTAAAGAAAGTGCTCATAGCATGGTATCCGAATTGTCAGCAGGTGCAACATTTTTATAATAGTTTGAGTGGTCACACAAGAACTATCGTGGATGCAGCTTTGAGACGTGTTTTATTCGGAAAATATCAGGATGAAGCACTTGATTTGTTAGAAGAGATGACAATCAACAATTATCAATGGCCTTCTGAAAGATCAACTGTGAAGAATAGTTGTAGAAATACAAGAAAGTAATCAGTTTGTCGAGTTGATAGAGCTGATTGCAGCCTTGAATGTGAACTTGACAACATTACGTCAAAATACTCCGAGAGAGGCCTTGGTAACTAAAGAAGAACTGAATTTTGTGAGTGCTTGGAATTTTAACAACTTTTGGGGAAATCAAATGCCGATTCACTATCATCCAGATTGTGAAACTATGAAAAAATTTCCTATTCTAACACAAGATTTTGCAACCACCGTCTGGTTTAAATGTGCGGATTTAAAGCAAGGGTGATGTTGAGGAGAATAAGATATCATTGGAATACATATTGACATCTTTTATTGGAGAAACTTGTGCAAGGTTGAATAAAGATGAGGCGAAGATTGATAAAATTGAGGAGCATGTTAATCCGTTAAATACTAATTTGAATACACGGTTGAAATATTTGGAGACTCAACTGGGTCATATAATTGCAGTGATGGGAAAAAGTATCGCAAGGCAATTTTTTTAGTGATACAGAAATAAAATCAAGTGAACAATGCAAAACTATTCGTCTGAGGAGTGGTACTGGATATGAGGGTCAAAAGATGTGGACAGAGATGGTACATAAATATAGGTTGAGCAGCCTAAAATTACTTTTATCCGAGAAAATACTAAAACTTAGGTCCCTATGCCATTTTCTCAAAGACTTCGAAAGAAGAAGTTAGATGTGCAGTTTGCTAAGTTTCTTGAGATATTCAAGAAAACTCATATTAATATTCATTTTGCAAATGTTTTACAACAAATACCAAAATATGCAAAATTTCTAAAGAATGTGATGTCAAAGAAGAGAAGTCTGATGAAGTATGAACTTGTGAACTTGACGAAAGAGTGTAGAACAATTATACAAAAAAAAAAAAAAAAATTCATCAAAAGCTTAAAGATTTGGGGAGTTTCACTATTCCTTGTGAAATTAGATGTTCGTGCTTTAATAAAGCGTTGTGTGATTTGGGGGCAATCATCAATTCAATGCCTCTATCGATTTTCAAGAAGCTCTGGTTAAGTGAGGTACTAAAGCCGACAACAGTAATTTTAGAGTTGAGGGATAAGATATTGACTTATCCTAGAGGAATTTTAGATGATGTCTTGGTAAAAGTTGACAAGTTCATATTTTCTGGTATTGGATATGGAAGAAGATAGATTTGTGTCATTGATTCTTGATCGACCCTTCTTGGCCATGAGAAGAGCTTTGATTAATGTCCAAAAAGGAGAACTTACATTGCAAGTCAAGATACAAATCTATGAAATTTCATGAGGAAAGAGATCAATGCAATATGGTGAGTGTTGTGGAGTCTTTTGTTTGGCAACCAATTTTATCGAGTCGTGACAAATGAGGCATTGGAATCGTGTTTGACTCATTCACATGGATCCCAAGGAAAGTTGGTTGAAGTTGATATTGTAGATCGTGCCACCTAATGTTTTATAAAGGGTGGCACGATCCACCTGTATAAAATTTGTTCACTCGATATTGTAACTAATTATAAATTTATTCTGATTAACGAATGAAATTCATTTGATTCTAAAAAAAATGTTAGTTTGTGTAAAAAGCATCAGGTGGACTACAAGGCCCATTATCCTTTCAACATTCCTTTTTGGGCTTCGAGGCCCAACATCTGGAAGCGTATAGATGCCTTCTCAATTTTTTGTGATGTATGATGTTTTAATTTCCAAAAATAAAAAGGAAAAATGGTGATGTATCTGTTGGCATGGAGAAAGATATCATAAATATCTTATTTGTAATTCTATATAGATTTACTCACAATTATATGAAACAATTTAGAGATAACTATTTAAATAATTATTTTCATAAATTGTTAGGAATTTTTTATTTATATAATTACGATTAGTAATTATAAATAATTTCATATATTGTTCATTAATTATCAGAAAAGTATAATAATATACTAAACGTTTCCTCAAAAAATACAAGTATTATTCCCCAAATTATTTTCAGAAAATACTTTCTATATTATTCATTAGTACGCGTATTCTACATGTGTAATGTGAGCTTTTTAAATATCAGAGCTGAAGCAGTGTTATTTACAGTCGTCACATATGTCCAGTGGCAAGAACTACAACATAAGGATGAAGAGGTCAGTCAATTTTGAGAACCCAACCCTTATTGTCCTTGATAATCCCTCTTTGGATCCCAACAAGTCTCGAGTATAGTTTATGGGATACAACCTCATTGCTCATCTTGTATTCAATCCTGTCCGAACAAATGCATTATACTACATTATTAACAAGAAAGAAGAAACAATGGGAGTAATAACAAACAGAAACAGGGCAGTAATAAAACAAAAATTACCTGTTACCCTTGTAAGTAATACTTCCTACAGGAGCAACACCGACTGCAGTTCCGGTGCAGAATACTTCTTCCGCATCGACTAATTCTTCAATTGGAATACAACGCTCCTCAACCTGGTCCAATTCAAAATTTCATAGAGTTCTCCAGGCATCCAATACGTGTGAATTCAAAAACTTTGATGTTCTAAAAAAATGAAAAATTCTTGACAATTGACCAGATGACCAATTCAGAAAGGAAAGATATTGTTTGTCAATGATCACAAAGGTGAAAAGCTGACCCGAACAAGCATAAATGCATTTAAAGCATTTGTATCTAACATTAGCCAGAAAAATTACCACAAAACATCTGACATAAAAAGATTATATTGCACATTGATGCTACGCAGTAAACAGGCTGAAAATCAAAAGTTCCACTATGACATTGTAGGAATTGGAGCCTAGAAACTTCATTGCTTCTAATAATACGACGAGTTGCTAAATTATAAGAAATCCTGCCATGATTTCCTAACCTTTTTTTTCTCAGTACCAGAGTAAGATGTTAGCCCAATATTGAAGTAGCACAGAAAGACAACAATTACCTGGTAACCTAGATCGCGTGCAATATCCATGATGCTTTTACGTGTGACTCCTTCAAGAATAGTACCATTTGGTACTGGAGTGGAAATAACATTGCCCTGCGCAGAGCAAATCAATCAATCATCGGTCACTAGTCCAACATGTGTTGTAATTACCATGAAATGATTTTCTAAAACTACTGGTGAGTAGGGCTTATCTAGTTATCTGGGCGGTGTTAGAAACGCCCTTACCCACAAATTCAATAAAGGGAACTTCCTAAATTTGTTGTTGATGAACAACTTCATATATCTGAGCATTCATACAACATATATATCCAAATATATTTATCCCAGCATGGCTATTCCAATGGACCCAAATAGTCACAGAACTAATACGACCTAAAAGTTGAGATGGTGGACAAAACACAAAAAATAAACAATTGTAAGCAGTTGTAAGATGAATGTTCCACGGGTGCCTTTGGAACATGAGAAAATCACTAATTTTAACAAGTTCATTAATATTTTTGCTAGTAACTTAACTACTACAGCAAATGCCTATCAAATTTAAAATTCTAACTCATCATGCAAACCATCCAAAGTGATGACACCCGAGCCGAGCTGGAAAGAAATTGTCCCACGTGGCCATCTAGTAAGTACATACGAGTGGCCCACATGACGTCACGAACCGAGCCGGTGACACGCCATTAGTTGGGTTCGGCGACCCCGATCCCAACTACCGAGCCCGACCTCCGAGCTGAATCTTGCCGGGAAGCGCGTGCGCGGGAATTTTAAAAGAATAGTCATTTGCCCATACTTAGCACTCCATTAGCGCCAGAAGCTGCCACGTGTCAGAGCATAATCAAGATGAGTCACCAAGTGGCAAAAAACTTGGCTGGCATGCGTGATTAAGAGGGGACATGTGTCCTTTTTAGATTATTTTTACTAATTAGTGCAAAGATGACTATTGAAAATCCACTTCCTAGAAGAGTATAAAAAGCCTCATTTTAAGAGAGAAAAAAAAAGAAGAAAATACGCTATTGTAAAAAAAAAACCCGACCAGACATTTCGGCTCGGCAATCTATAAAAAGGCAGAATCAGCCCTTAAATAGAAACTCATTTACATTTCCACGTATTACTTTATCGCACATCTTGCTTGTTGGCGGACGTTGGCGCTAGAAGGAGGGTCGCCGTATTGGTCCAATCCAAATTCCAGACAAAATCGCGTAAAGTCAGGTGAAATTTGCGTTTTAGTCTTCCAAAAGTAAAAAAAATGAGTCAGCAAACCCGAAACGTTCATACTACTGAGGATCCGCAAGTAAATAATCAAACTGGCCAAACTACAAACGGTCGGAACGCACCCCCAACTGAAGCCGGGAGCACGACTTTACTCCCTTTGGCCCAGCTTATAGCTAATCCTGTTTTTGTCCAACAGATGAACCAGTTAATTTCTCAAACGCTTGCTACCACTAACTCACAAGTGCCCCCTCCACCACCAGTAAATACTTAGCCACCTAATCCTCCACTAAATATTCCCCCAATAAACGTGCATGTTGACCCCCGTGTTCCTGTGCCTCCCCATGAAGAGGGCCAGGAAGCCAGTTCAGGTAACGAGTTGCGTGGTCGCCATGATAGGAGGCGACCGCGCGAAGATAACGAGGAGCATAGCCGTGTGGCGGAATCGCAGCCGGAGCCTGCGCGCCACCACCGCGCTCGCTCAGTTTGCGAAGCGGCCGGGAAATAATCCTCCTCGCCCGATTCGATCAATAAGCTCCCGGCCGGTTTCGGATGAGCGGGAGCCGCTAGGGTCAATCAAACACAAGGTCCTAGTTTGCTTTGGAGAACAAGAAGCGGAAATTCTGCGCCTCCGCCGCCGCGTTTAAATGAATTGGAAGGCGGCCCAAGAGGCCCGATCATCAAGACCATATTAGGTAACAAACCCACTTTCCGTGGTGTCACCTTTTTCTTTGCAAGTATTCTATCCACTCCACCGCGCCGAAGCTCAAAATTCCTCGTCGGTCTCGTATAATGGCGAGACCGACCTACAACGCACATCCACAAGTATTTAGTGTGGATGGAACAAGTGATGCCATCCTAGGGCATTTCGTGGATCGAGCCCATCGTTTGTTCAGACCCTACCGAAGGATCCATCCGATCCGGCCGACCTTAGCCGCGTTCACTGCACATTTTCTCACCTGTAAAGTCCGAGCCTCAAGGATTCCCTCGTAAATATCAAACAGGGGAATAATGAGTCCTTAAAAAGTTATATTGCTCGATTCAATAAGCACGTCCGAGAGATGGAACCAGTATCGGACGATGCTATCGTGATTGCGACTATGGCCGGTCTCCCGAGACGTGGTTTAACTACTCTATCCACGAATCGGGGGCGACCTCGTATCAGGAATTTTTGATCCGCGCTGAACGTCACATCTGCGCGGAGGAGGCTATGGCAAGTCAACGCCCGGAACAGAAGACTGGGGGCGTGAGAAAGGATGGGAAGAAAGAGTCTGTTTCAGGTCCGGGGACGAGTTCCCGACCATTTTCGGAAAACCCGACCACCGGGTACAAGGCTCGCCAGGACGTGCGAGCCGAAGTTGCTGCGCTGAGAAGTACCTTGACCCACACTCCTTCAGCCATTTGGAATGAGATACAGGGTCTGAATTTGTTGCCACCGGCTCGGCCTTTAAGGCTGGAGCCGGCCAAGTTGGATGCTCGACGATATTGTGCCTATCATAAATCGATAGGCCATGATACTGACGAATGTCGGGACCTTATTAGGGAGATCATGCGCATCATTCAGAAGGGCGGATTGAGAAGATACGTTCACGAGTTACCGCCCCCACCGGCACGTACTCCAGGTGTAAATCCGGAACGATTGGAATCCAGCTCCCTTACCACTGCCACCAAATGAAAATCAGGGTAGGGAGATCCTAATGATGTCTAGTGTGAATAGAATCAATACTAACACGGCTGAGGATAGCCGTTCAAATAGAAAAAGAAAAGCCGATGTTAGACAAGCTGCCCATGCGGAAAGACAAGTTCGGGTAGCCGAAATCAGGGAAGGCCAGCCGACAGGCCGTTTCGTTTTTTCGGACGTTGACGCCGACCAGGTGGTTCACCCACACTCTGACCCCCTGGTCATCACTGCACCGATCCTGGGCATTCCAGTCCATAGGATTCTGATTGACTCGGGAAGTTACTCATCGGTGATTTACGTTCGAGCTTTTAGGAGGTTAAACGTGGACGATAGCTATATTCATCCATGAAATGACAGTATTCTGGGTTTCGGAGGAGGAAGAATAATCCCGCTTGGGGAGGTAGACCTGCCCATTCAAATGGGGCAGGGGCCGCATAAACGGACCGTCATGACCACGTTCAAAATAATTAATGCCGATTCGGAGTATAATGCGATCATTGGAAGGTCGTTGCTCTATCATTTAAAAGCGGTTGTTTCAATATTCCATTTTTGTATAAAATTTCCGACCCCGGATGGAGAAGTCATCCATAAGGGGAACCAGAGGGAGTCGCGGGAGTTCTCTCTCAAACTCCGACCCGTCGAGATTAATGTAGTAGAATGAGGTGAAACCAGTGGGACAGAAAAAGACGATCCAAGAACAGAAAGTGAGCCCGAGCGGGAGGCAATGTTGGTTTCGGAGGATGATCTAGGTCGGCGGCCTGGAAAGGAACCAATGCTGGAGAATCAAGAAAAGAAGGTGGAGCCGGGTGATGGACCGGCAACTGACGATGAACCGCCCCTACAGAAAAAAGAGGGGCAAAGCAAAAAAAGAAAGCACGCGGAACCTGTTGAGCAGGTCGACACGGTCGATATTAGAGGCCGGAATGGAGGACGCCAATTACGTATTGGCCACGACCTCCAAGAGCCATTTCGAACAGAGTTGATTGAATTTCTTGGCAATAACCTCGATGTCTTTGCATGGACACATTCCGATATGCCAGGAATTGATCCCAAACACGCCTGCCACCGACTGAATATCGACCTGACATTCACCCGGTGATCCAGAAGAGACGCAAACTCGGCCCCGAAAGGCAGGTTGCCTTGGAAGCCGAGGTTAACAAATTACTTGACAACCAGTTTATCCGAGAATCCTTCTATCCCCGATGGGTAGCCAATCCCGTGCTCGTGAGGAAAAGCAACGACCAGTGGCGCCTTTGCGTAGATTTCACCGACCTCAACAAGGCATGCCCCAAAGACAGTTATCCCTTGCCCAATATCGATTATATGGTAGACGCCACGTCCGGACATGAGCTAATGAGTTTCATGGACGCGTACCCGGGCTATAACTAGATACGAATGCACCCGGAGGATGAGGAAAATACGTCGTTCTTTTCCGCTCGCGGTGTCTACTGCTACAAGATGATGCCTTTTGGGTTAAAGAATGCCGGCGCGACCTACCAGAGGTTAGTTAATAAAATGTTTGAGGAAATGATAGGTCGTACTATGGAGGTTTATGTGGATGATATGCTGGTGAAATCTCTGTATATATCTGATCATCTTAATGATCTCAATAAAATGTTTGTTGTTTTAAGGGAGTATAAGATGATGTTAAACCCTAGAAAATGCACCTTTGGGGTCGGCTCGGGTAAATTTTTGGGTTATACGGTCAGCCAACGGGGAATCGAAGCCAACCCGGATAAAATAAAAGCTATTATTGATCTTGAACCTCCCAATTCAGTTAAAAGAGTACAAAGTTTAACAGCCGATTAGTGCTCTTAATCGGTTTTTGTCTCTCGATCCACGGACAAGTGCAAACCCTTCTTTGAAATTATCAAGAAAAATAAAAACTTTGAATGGACCGAGCAAGCCCAAATTGCCTTTGAGTCACTTAAAACACATTTGGCCTCCATACCCTTGCTACAAAAACCTACCTGGGGGAAGGACTTATATCTATATCTTGCCATCTCCGAGTACGCTATCAGCTCGGTATTAATCAGACTGGATAACTCGATCCAACATCCTATCTATTACACGAGTCAAGCGCTACACGACGCCGAGCTTCGATATCCACCTATGGAGAAATTGGCCTATTCATTGGTCGTTGCAGCACGAAAACTCCGCCCGTATTTCTTGGAGCATCGAATCGTGGTCCTTACTAACTACCCTCTAAAACAAGTGCTACACCGACCCGACACCTCTGGTCGGATGATCATGTGGGCTGTCGAGCTCAGCCAGTTTGATATTCTATATGAACCCCGGACGGCAATCAAAGGACAAGCACTGGCTGACTTTGTAGCTGAATTCACACCTTCCATCCAGTTAGAGGTGATTGAAGATCAGGAATGGAAATTGTTTGTCGATGGTTCCTCCACCACAGCCGAGCAGAGGCGGGATCGTGATAATCGATCCAAAACACAAGTCTTCTTGCTCGGCCGTGCGGTTCCGATTCCCAAATGACCAATAACGAAGTCGAATACGAAGCACTCCTAGCAGGACTGGAAATGGTTGCATCAATGGGGCTAAAAAAGCTATTGGTACGTAGTGACTCGCAGCTGGTCGTCCATCAGGTCAACGGCGAGTATGAAGCAAAAGAACAAAAGATTGCCCGGTATCTAGACTTGGTCAAGAAAGAGTTGTCACGTTTTTTAAGCGAAGTCCTACATATTCCCCGAAACAGAGAACATGCAAGCAGGCGCTTTGGCTCGGTTAGCCTCCAGTCCAGGCACCGAGGCGATTGCGGATGTAACGATTACTCAATTGTCCGCCCCGTCGCTTAACACAAAGAAGATACATGCTAATGAGGCTACCGAGCCGACCTGGATGACCCCTATCATCCAGTATTTAGAGAAAGGAGTGCAACCAGAAAACAAGATCGAAGCCAGAACACTGCGCACTCAGGCTGCTCGGTTTACGTTGATAGACGGCGTCTTGTACAAACGTGGGTACTCCGTCCCACTCCTCCGGTGCTTATCCGAAACAGATGCAGATTACGCGCTCCGGGAGGTGCACGAGGGCATCTGCGGAAATCACGCCGGGGGCCAAACTTTGGCTTACAAATTAATAAGACAAAGATATTATTGGCCGTCCCTGAAGAAGGATGCAACCGACCTTGTCAAGAAATGTGAAAGGTGCCAACAATTTGCACCGCAGGTTAGGTACCACCCTGAGCAGCTTACTTCTGTCTACAGTCCTTGGCCATTTGCCAAGTGGGGCATGGATCTCATTGGACCACCCCCCACTGGCAAAAGTATGCCATTGTGGCAGTAGACTATTTCACAAAATGGGCCGAGGCCGAACCTCTGGCAAAGATAGACGAGGAAAAGGTCGTCAATTTTGTATGGAAGTCCATTATCTGCAGATTCGGGATACCGCACTCAATTGTCTCGGATAATGGGAAGCAATTCGATAACCGGAGGTTTCGAAATTTTTGTGAAGGATTTCACATCAAAAATCATTTTTCGACTCCATATCACCCTCAGTCCAATGGGCAAGTTGAAGCAGTTAACAAGATACTGAAATACACTTTAAAGGCAAGGTTGGAGGAGTCTAAAGGCAATTGGCCTGAAGAGCTACCCGGCGTGCTATGGTCGTAACTCGTACAGAACGACACACAGATCGGCCACGGGGGAAACACCTTTTTCTTTAGCCTACGGTACCGAAGCAGTCATTCCTGTTGAAATCGGAGCCCCTACCTTTAGAGTTGCAAATTTCTCCGAAGAAAACAATGGTGTCGCGCTCCGAGCCGAGCTGGACTTACTGGAAGAGAAGAGATGCATTGCCGAGATAAGAAATGCTATATATAAGCAAAGAAGCGAGAGGTACTACAACTAAAAAGTGAAGGAAAGAAAGTTTCAGGTCGGCGACCTCGTCCTGAAAAGAGTAACGGGGATCGAACCCGGCCCGCTAAAACCGACCTAGGAAGGTCCATTCCGGGTCAGTAAGGTCTTGTTGAATGGGGCGTACGAGTTGGAATACTTGAGTGGAAGAAAGTTTGAACATCCATGGAATGTAATATACCTTAAAAGGTACTATCGATAAAGACTCAGTTTATGATTTGGATACAATTCTAAGAGTTTATCCTTTCATCTGATATTTTGTGAGCTCTCTCAAAGAAGGGAACAATTTTTTCGCCTCGGCTAAGATTCGAGCCGGATAAATCGCCTCGGCCAAAGGTCGAGCACCCGATCGCTCGTCTCGGTACGCCCTTGCACGTCAATTAAGGAGGCTCGCCAAAAGGCGGACCTACCATGAAAACAAAGACTCGACTTAAGCTCCGAGCATAAAACTTAGTAAACGAACACAGGCAGTTGAAGCCCACTATCTGTCTCATTCTAGCACAAAAGGCCGAGCCCCATACGTAAAAAAGAAAAAAAGGCAGACAAAACAAAAGCCATCCAACAAAAAGGAAAAAACAAGCACAATACTTAACAGGAATTCTAATGCATACACGGATAACTGAAAGAATGGTTCCATTCCACCAAAAATATTTACATTGAGGGGCCGGAGCCCATTACATTCAGAGGCTCATGGCCAACTAGCAAAACATAAGAAACTTCAAGAAAGAGAAGCGTCAAACCCTGGCAGGAGGGGGATTTTCATTAGGCCTACTGGAAGCTACTTCTTCTTCTGGAGGAGGTGGGCTTTGGTTTCCAGCAGCATCAGCAAATTGCGGGCGAAGGGCGTCGAGGTCAGCCTCCAACAAGGCAAGGTCCCCCTCGAGCTGCTCAATGGTCCGGCCGGCTCTGAGATCCTCAAGAATTTCCCTGATACTAGTCGCGTGTCCGCAAGTCAGCATAAAGGCATATTCCTCTGAGTTTTTATACGCCCGGACGGCACCTACCTGAGCGTCCTCGACCTGTTTGAGGTAGGCTTCTTCGGCTTCCCGGCGCACTTCAGCCACGCGCCTTTCCATTTCTTCAATTTGAGCGGCAGTTGCACGCTCCAGTTCCGCGACCTTCGCACAGAGCTCTTCCTGAGCCTTACGGGCCTGATCCCGCTCGGCTTCGGACTTCACGGCTGCCACCCTTTCAACATTGGCCCTAGCCGCGGCTTCCTCTGCTTGAGTCTTCAAAGACTCTTGCACCCCTTGGCAAAGGGCGTGAGCCTCTTGAAGGTCTTGATGGCGCCTCTCTAACCCCTCCATCCCGCCGATCATGTGCCACAAAATCCCAGTCATGCGTCCAGACAGCCCCATGACGTACTCGGCCTTTTCCTTCCAATCAATCTCCGAGCAAAATTGTTCTATCCCGGTTGTCCACGCCCTTGCAGCCACGTCTCTGGCCGCCCGCCCCGCGTCAGGCAAATTCTTCACTTGCTCATCAGTGGGCGTAGAACACCTCACGAACTCAACGAACCATTGGGGGCGTGATTCTGCCATCCCCTCGCAGGCCTCATCTCTTACTTGGCTCGGGGGAATAAAATGACCCTCCCGGCCAAGGTCATCCGAAAAGGTCTTCGGGACCCCGCCTGCGGGAGTCTGCATTGGAGGCACCAGTGGCGTGGGTCCGACCCGCTCTGTACACCCGGGCTCTTCAGTCTCAATCCCCTCCCTCCTCCTTTGGAGTGGGGGCTCCATTGCTTTAGGGACTCCGTCAGCCGGGCGCTTCCCGGCCCTGATCGCCTCTCTCCGTGCCGCCTCAGCATCGGCGGACTCGACTACGGCCGCCCTTGTCCGGCGAGCAGCTGTAATCCTCACACGATTAAGGCGCGCGAAAAGATCCACGCCACGCCCTACAAAAAGCGCCAATTAAGTAAAAGTCCAATAAAAGGAAGGTTGAAGGAAAAAGAAATGTCAGAAACGGAAAGCGCATACCTTGGACACCAGTTGGCCTAGGCGGTTCGGGGGTTCGCACCTGCCCGGCCGCCCGCTCCGTCTGCATGGGCCGCACTTGTTCTGGGGTCCGCTCCCTTTCAACCCTTGGAGGGCTCCTCTCAGCCATCTCTCCGACCCCTTCTTCCACCACCGCCGCTCGACCCTCGGCCCCTTCTTCGGCCTCGGGGTCGCCGGGCAAAGCAGGTCTCAAGCCAGCTGCAGCAAGGTGGGTCTCGGTGGTCAATCTCTCGATTCGCCTGTCCATTGCGCCCCTAGCCTGGATGTTCTCCAGCCTGTGGACGAAAGTGGCCGACAATAGACCTTTAGATGGTCGGTTCCCTGACAGAAAAAAAGAAAAGAAGAAAAAGGCAGAGTTAGCCCCAGAAAAATGAAATGAAGATAGAGAATAAAAAGTAAAAAAAGGTAAACTTACTGAAATCGAAAGTAAAGTTTGAAGGGGGGTAAAGGACAGTCCCGCATGCTCCGACCCCCATGCGAGCCTGCCACTCGCCGCTCACCCAAAGCCATTTATCCTTCCACTCCATTAAAGATTGTAGAAGGCCTTCAACCAGGTTGTCTGGGTATCCGGATCGGGTCTATACATAGTACTATCCTACTGGTTGCCCCCGACCCGGCGACGCAGGGGTCGCTAGCCAAATGAAGAGCTCATTTATTTCTCTAAATTTGGGGAGAGGGTACCCCTCCAAGTGAAACATCACTAGTAAACCAATAAGCCGACCCCATGAGATAGGGTGCACTTGAGTCAGAGGAAGGCCCCACTTACACAACCACCGCGTGAGGAAAACCGGCAGCGGAAAGCGTAGTCCGTATAGAAGACTGGCCACATGAATGGCCACACACCCCTCCGGCGGATGCTGGGGGACCTCCATACCATCCGGTACCCAAAAATTTATGCCGTCCGGAATGTGATACTTTCGTTGAAGTTCCCCCATCTCCGTGACCATTAGCATGCTAGGGACATCATTTAAATCACATGGCGTCCACCCAGGCTCTACCCGAAGTCGAGGGCCTCCTCCCCGCCTGCCATCACCATCACGATGGCCCGCTGGCCCATAAGGCCTCTCGGCCCTCGAATCTCCGGAGGGTTCCTCCACCCGCTCTGCATTATCACGCTCAGGCTCCGATGGATTCATGTCTTCTTCTTGCCGATGGTGTTGGGGCTCCGTACTTGGAAATCCTTCGCTAGAATCTTCTTGTGCTAATCCCGGCTGATACACCACACCCTCTCGAAAAACAGTCACCGGCACCGGGTTGAAAATTGTGTATGTTTGTTCCAACGAGTCTCAGTCGGAGGAGTGTGGCTCGAACTTGAAATTTGGACAACACTCGGACTGGAAGGCGGAGTTTGATGGGCTGGAGAAAAAGAAACAGAAGGTTCAGAAGGGGGGTCTTCAATTTCTACCTCCACACTATAACTACGGCTTCGGCTATCTTCAAAAGAAGACATTGTATTTGAAAATAAGGGATTTTTGAGAAAATACCTAATTCTGAAGTCTCTGAACTTTGGAAGCCGACCCGGAATTACTGCTCGGTCTCGACGAATTTAGCTTGGAAGATAGAGGATACGAAAGTGTAGAATGAAGAAGGAAAGGGGTATTTATAGGTGTGATTCTCTCGAAAAATGAGACACCCACTCGAAAAGACACGCCTTTTCACTCTCAAAAGCCGTCAAAGGTGTCAGAAACATCACGTCCCCACGCCCACTGACAGGACTGACGCACCTCTTCGGTTCCCGCGCGAAGTTGGTCCAACCAAGAACTGCCACGTGTCTGTCATCATAAAACCGCAATTAATGCGCCGCTTCAGCCATTAACTACTACACGACAGATGTCAGGGAAAAGATAACTATTGAGGTTTCCTCTCCCCCATTAAAAACTCATGATTAGCATTAAAGTTTAACTCCGACTTCAGATATTCTCCTCCCGGAATTAAACTTGGGGGCCATTGATGACACCCGAGCCGAGCTGGAAAGAAATTGTCCCACGTGGCCATCTAGTAAGTACATACGAGTGGCCCACATGACGTCACGAACCGAGCCGGTGACACGCCATTAGTTGGGCTCGGCAACCCCGAGCCCAACTACCGAGCCCGACCTCCGAGCTGAATCTTGCTTAGGAAGCGCGTCTTGGAATTTTAAAAGAATAGTCATTTGCCCATACTTAGCACTCCATTAGCGCCAGAAGCTGCCACATGTCAGAGCATAATCAAGATGAGTCACCAAGTGGCAAAAAACTTGGCTGGCATGCGTGATTAAGAGGGGACATGTGTCCTTTTTAGATTATTTTTACTAATTAGTGCAAAGATGACTATTGAAAATCCACTTCCTAGAAGAGTATAAAAAGCCTCATTTTAAGAGAGAAAAAAAAAGAAGAAAATACGCTATTGTAAAAAAAAAAACCGACCAGGACATTTCGCTTTCAAGAATCTATAAAAAGGCAGAATCAACCTTAAATAAAAACTCATTTACATTTCCACGTATTACTTTATCGCACATCTTGCTTGTTGGCCGAAACAAACGTCAACACAAAGGATCCTATTTTGATTGGATAAAGCGGGTTTCGTATCTCCCTCTTGTTCCATGTAAAAAAAAAAAGAGATTATTAAATTCAAAATACTATCCTAGTCCATGATAATTTGTATATTGCACGGGTTCAACCATCTAATCACCTTAAAACTCTCAACCGAAATATATTATCGACTTATTTAATGTTTCCTTGGCACCCCCGCCCATATGAAACTATTGGCTCTTTTTCACTAACAATATTTCAATCGACAACATAAAAATTCAAATATTGTGAGTAGCATTTACCAAATTTGTTCATGCTTCATTAGCGCTTCTTATGTAATTCTCGTTAACAAATATATGAAAAATATGTCTCACATTACAAAGATGTCTAGAGTAAAATCCTATTGACACATTAGTCAAGAAACTTATATAAGGAATTAGAATGAGTTAAATACCTTGAGCATGAAGATGTTACAAGACGAGACCTCTTCAATGTTTCTTTTATTCACGAATCCGGTACAAGACATCGAGAACCCTCGGTCCTTTGCTCTACTTAAGGCTTTCAAGACCTACATAACACGAGCACGGTATCAGTCAAACGCATAGCCAAAACCAAAAGACAGGCAGTAAAGAATTTACTCCTCTCGACCTCCAAGCAAATAGAAGGTGAAATATGAGTTCCCCAACTGTTTGACTTAAGAAACAGTAGGCACTAATTACAAAGACTTTTGAGAGGCCAGTTAAATTTTCATAAGGTTGATTAAACTTTCAGCCTCAGCCAACTTGCCTCTTCTATTATCTCGTCTGTTAAATTCGGGGGACTTGGTACGGTCCCACCAAGTGCGTTTCCTCTTGTATATGTGGGGGGGGCAAATCTTTCCAACTAAACCTTCATACATGTATATATCATTTTAGTTAGCCCCCCAAATTTGTGGTGCAATTTAGTTGGAAAATTAAATTTGTGGTGGAATTTAGTAGTAGATTTAATGAGAAATCAATGGAACTTCTAAATTTAAGCTCTTATTTGGATACTAATGACAATTATAAGTCCTTCAAAGTCATTCAACATTGAAAGCATATCGAAACCAGCGTTGAAGTTTTATCCAAGAGATATCACAGAGCAAGATCAAGGTCATTTTAAATCTATGAAAAATGTCGTGTGCAATTTTCTTATATTTAGAGAATGATCGTAAGTAATTTCTATGTTATTTTTTTTTTTCGTTTGTGGATGTGCATTACATATCACTATATTGTATTTTTGAATATTTTGTATAAATATACTCGATATGCTTGCTTTATTTTTTTTCCCTTCACCCCCCTCCCCCAATGAAATTGGCCTAGCTCCGCTCCTGGGTCCCATACATGAAGCGTACCCAATATGGGAGAGAACCCAAGCCCACCAAGTGAGGTTTCACCCTGAAACCAATTGGTTATAGGAGGAGTAGTTCACTTGGTTTATAAAGTGGACTCTCTTCCCTTAATTAATCAATGTGGGACAACTCACAAGTGACATATTTCAACACGCCTCCCTCACTTGTAAGTCCTTCGTCAATTCATTAATCATCATCTCATCACAAAAGCCCGTGCCTAGCATGAGTCAAATGAGTCAATGGACTCAGGACCAAAATAATTGGTAAAATATATATATATATATATATATATATATAAGAGGGAAAAAGAAGAAGAGAAAAAGAGAGAAAAAAAAGAGAAAAAGAGAAGAAATTAAAGAATTTGAGAGAGAAGTGGAACAAGTATGTATCTTCCACAATTAAAGAAGTGCTCTACAGTTTGATTTCTTCTTCCAATTTCAAGGCCTTAAAATCCCTAGCCATCACAAGATCACCTTCAAAATAGGTAATTTTTATTTGATTGGTATTATGTTTTTACCAATTTAAATGCCAATAATTTTAAGAAATGATTTTTATGATATAGATTGATAATTGAATGAGAAGTTGAATTTCTAACCCCAATATTGCATATTTTTATATCATCTATGTATGTCTTTTATTTTTTATTCCTTTATAGTTTGTGCTTGTAGATAGATGAAATATGAATTATTTGTTAGTTTTTAAATCTCCAATTTCTTTTTAGTATCATCATGCATCCCAAACACATGTCCGGACACAAAAAGAGAAAAAATAAACAAAGGATAGAAAAATTAACCCAAAGTCAAGTTGGTGATATCAACAAATATTTTACTTCCAACAAACGAGCAACCGTAGAAAGTTCAAATACAAATAAAAATTTGATGGATGGAGAACAAGAGAATAAGTTGGAGAAGAATGAAATTGATGTTGAAGACATATCTCAACCACTCAATAATAATAATGAAGAGATGTTTAAATCATTACGATGTAGATGATTTGAATGACAATGAGGAAGTTCCTCAATCAACCAGAGTGAATGAATTCAATGAGAATGAGAATGAGAATGATGGTGAGCTTGTTCAACATGAAAGTTCACATTTTGATGATCCCGGAAAGTGGGGCAACATTGATAAAAAAGTTCGAGATTTTTTAGTGGAAAAAGGGCCGAAGAGAGAGGCTCAAAGCTTATTTCCTAAGGATAGTGTCAAAAGGCATTTTGATCATCATATTACAAAAGAATTCTATCAAACGGGGAGGAAATTGATAGGAGATGGCTATTATAATCGGTATCTTTGAATAAGGTTTTTTGTTTCACTTGCAAGTTGTTCAAGAAAAGAGTTGGAGTCAATCAACTCATTAATGAAGGATTCAACGACGGGCATAATTTGATTCGTTGTCTACTAACTCATGAATCAAGTAGGGAGCATATGGAGTGTGTGACTAGTTGGCTAGAATTAGAAAGAAGATTGAAAAAAATAAGACAATTGATGCAAATGTACAAGTACAACTCAATAAAGAGAGAGAACATTGGAGACAAGTATTGCAGAGGATAATAACAGTTGTGCAACGATTGACAAAAAATAACCTGGCTTTTCGAAGAAGTTGTGAGAAACTTTATGAAGAGAACAATGGTATTTTTTTGCAAATGATTGAAATGATTGCTGAGTTTGATCCAATAATGAAAGAGCACATTCGGCGTATTCAAGACCAAGAGACTTATATTACATATCTCGGTTATAGAATTCAGAATGAATTGATCCAGATGTTGGCAAATGAAGTGAGGAAAAAAATACTTGCAAAAATTAAACATGCAAAATATTTTTCAGTCATTCTTGATTGTACTCCAGATGCTAGTCACAAGGAGCAAATGTCTCTTATCATACGATGCTTGGATGATTCAGAAAGTTCCACGAAATTAGAAGAATATTGGGTACAATTTTAGAGGTGGATGACACTTCAGGACTTGGGCTTTGTACACATCTTCAAAGCAATCCTGGACTTGATATTGATCATATAAGAGGTCAATGGTATGACAATGGAGCTAATATGAAAGGAAGAAATAAAGGTGTTCAGAAAAAGACTTCTTGAAGTAAATTCGACAGCTTTTTATACTCCTTGTGGTTGTCATAGTCTTAATTTGACATTATGTGATATGGCAAACTCTTGTCAAAACTATAAAAGAACAAATTGTGCAAATAAGAGATGTTTTACTTGACTTGACACATGATACTGAAGATTCAAAGACAAAGAGTGAAGCTGAATCATTGGCATTATATGAATTTGAGAATTTTGAGTTCTTGCTCAGTGTGGTAATTTGGTATAAGTTGTTATATGCAATCAACACTGTGAGTAAATCTCTTCAATCCGAGGACAAGGATATTGATGTTGCTATCACTCTTTTGCAAGGACTTATTTCATTTCTTGAAGAATATAGAGAAGGTGGTTTTCATAAGGCCATGAGTGAAGCTAAAGAAATGGCAAGTGAGATAAGCATCGGTTTGTATTTCAAGAAAAATGTAATATTCGAAGAAAGAAACTATTTGATGAACGCAATAGTGAAGAAGTACCACAATTAGCAAAGGATTCTTTCAGAGTTAAATATTTCCTCTATATAATCGATCAAGCTCGCTCTTCTATAGAAATCCGATTTGCACAGTTTAAAATGTATGAGGAAACTTTTGGTTTTCTTTTCAATTTGGAGAAGTTGCAATATGCTGACGATGAAAGCTTGTTGAGGTCTTGCAAAAATCTTCAAAATTCTCTGACACAGAATGGTTGCTCTGACATTGATGGTAGTGATTTATTTTCGGAGTTATCATTTTTGAAGTATTCTTTACCAAGAGAAACAAAATCTGCAATTGATACCAGTTACTTGAAGAAAATGGATGATTGTTTTCCAAATGCTTACATTGCTTATAAGATCTTGTTGACGATACCAGTTATTGTAGCAAGTGCAGAAAGAAGTTTCTCAAAGTTGAAGCTCATTAAAACTTTTCTCCGATCAACCATGTCACAAGAGAGATTGAATGGGTTAGCTATGTTATCAATTGAGAAAGGAATTATTGAGCAACTTGATCATACAGACTTGATTAATACTTTTGTTGCCAAAACTGTGAGGCTAGTTGTATTTAAATAATTACTTTGAACATGGTTGTCATGTTATTTTAACTAATTTTGTACATTATAGAAAGCTTATTTTTAATATTCATTTATGTTGTCTTTAAATTCGTAAGAAAAAACCCATTTTAAAGTTTGACTCAGGCCGAAAAATTGCTAAGCACGGCCCTTATCACTTGATCCTCCACGCCCAATCACATCATGTGATACGACCCAATCTCGGCCCGAGCATGGGGCCTACTCTGATACCACGTTAAATTTGGGGGGACTTGGTATGTTTTTTTCTTTTCAGCGATGGATTAATGACTTTTAGGCTGGTGAAACAATGACGTTGCTATGTTCATTTAGGAGTTTGATCAAGCACATGAAAAAGCAGATAATTACCGGCGCATAGTTGGTAATGCTCTTCACACCTCCAGCACCACCACGAGCAGCGCGATGAAATTCATCCTCAACATACAAGTTTAAGGGTGCCGTACCTTCCTGCAACAGCAAGAAAATCAAATGCGTGTGCACATACCTCGTTTATTTCCCCATCCAATCAGAAATTGGAACCAACCTTAAAATAGTTCCCAACAGGGGAAGCATACACCAAAAACGTGTATTCGGAAGCAGGTGCCAAACCCAGTATAGGTCCACTTCCTATGAGCAGAGGCCTAATATACAAGGAACCTTTTCCTGGAGGAGGGATCTGCTCTAAATCAAAAAAAGAAAAATAAGAAAAGGAAATTGCTAAGGCAGTGAACAAGAATCAACACGGGAAAATAAAAAATAAAAAATAAAAAAGTAGATTAAAAAGAGAAATGAGTACCCAACGCCTGTTGGCAAGAGCAGTTTGTTTAACGGCATCAACAAATTGGTGAACAGAAGGAGAAGGCATGCACATTCTGTGGGCACCGATTTGCATTCGAATTGCGTTTTCTTGTGGGCGGAATAGAAAGAGGCCTCCATCTTCTCTTCTATAAGCTTTTGTGCCTTCGAATAGTCCCTGTTCAAGCTATCTGTGTTTTAGCTCACACTTTCAATAATCATATCGCCCCTTCTATCTGTATTTTTCTTATTTGTTGTTTATTTATATCTAAGTAAAAGAAATTGATTTACCTTCATAAAAAACAATAACATACAATATCAAGACAAAAAGTAATATACATTAGATTTTTTTTTTTTTTTTTTTTTTTGAGGGAAATTATACATTAGATTTAGAATCCATACATTGTTATATAAAATGAAACAGGAAAAACTCTAGTGTGAAGATATTATATCTGCTCCAATCAATTCTTTTGGCCTTTCCGAACAATAAATCCCCACCCCCACCCCCTTTTTTAGGTATAATTAAACTTTAAGAGCAACACAAATAACAAAAGAAAGAATATTGTGCAATATATGATTCTATTATAGTTAAAATAATAAGACATCCATATTCAAAAATCAAAATAAATATTTAAATACAACTCACCTTACAGTTTTGGCGGTAAAAGTGTTAATCAAGTCAATACAATCAAGTTGTTAAATAGTTTATTTTTCAATGGATAAAATAGCTAGCTCATCAAATTTTTCTTGTGACATGTGTATTGTAGATTTTTTTTTTTTGTTGAGCTTCAGCTTTGAGAAAAAAAATTAAGTATGATAATTTTGTAAACAAGGCTGCAAGAGCTATCGATTTGGACTCTTCATTCTTGGTGGGAGAGCTCGACCATTAGTTTGAAATTGAGAACTTTTAAGGGAATCGATTTGGACCACTAGGTCAGGTTGCAATTGAGAACTTTTAATTTCTTTATCTACATTATAAAGTGAAATATATAAGGTTGCATTGAGAACTTTTAATTTTTTTATTTGCATTAAAAAGTTCAAAAATTATCTTATGGTTCAACTTTTAATTATTTTTATTTGCATTAAAAGTTCAAAAATTATCCTTTTAAAATTTCAAAGATGGCAATTATTCAACCAGTAGGCTAAATTTACTCTTGACGTAATTTTTGAATTATTTTGCATATGTACTTTATACAAAAGGTACCCAATTTTTTTTTGATGGAAGGTACACAAAAATTTTGGGACACCAAATTCCGAAAAAAAATTGTGTTCAAGATGACCGACTCGTTGACCTTATGAAAGGAGCGGCCATGTGTGTACAATATTAAGAAGATCAATGGTACGTTTGTCTTTTAGGTAAGTAACCAATTTAAGATAAAACATAATATATTAAATATTTATTTTAAAAAAAGGATCATACACGAGTCTGGTATGTTAGAATTGAAGCCAGATCTCAAAGTTAAGGTTAGATAGATGCTATTGATTTTTGTATGTATTAAATTTTATTTTTAAATTAAATATTTTCCTGATAACTTATCACCATTAGAACAGTACTTGAAACTGGAAAGTCAATAAAAGGAACAAATTATTTGATGACCATAATGCTCGTAGGTGTACTGAATTTGCTCTAATGAGAATTGATCCCCTAAAAATAAAGCATTGAACAAATTATCATATAAGTGGATATTTGTGTCATTTGAATTGTAGAAAAGTGGGGCATGGTGTGCAGAAAGGATAGAGTTTGGAGTGCAAAAATTCAAAACGTCAAGAAAATATCTAAAGAAATCAAATTGGAGACTGCTTTTCAATTGTTTGTTGTTAGACATCTATCTGCCTTCTTCCTCAACACTTGTTCAGCTTACAAAGTACAAACCAACAAGCACGAGGACCACCGAATCAATAAAACAAACGTTTTTTCTTTTTTCTTTTATTTTAAAGGTGTTAAAATTTAGCTAACAATAATCTAATACAGAGTGGATAGAGAGATTCATTTATAGTGCAATTTTTTTTTTTTTTTTTTTTTTTTGGGGTAAATAACATGTATATAAAGAAGGTTCCTTTTTTAAAGGCATGGATAGTCTATCTAAATTATCTTGTCTTATGGTATGATTATCCCACCACCATCCTGCTCCACATTTCTAGTGTCATTATTGTCTCAATACGCCATATTGATGATACATGTATATTGATATGTCACATGTATCTAATATATTGAAACATCATATGAAACTGAGAATGGAACGAAAAATTCCGTGTGCCACGGCCTTGGCCCACCCCATCTATCATACTGTATTTTTTTTTTTTTTGTCGACCCAGAGTATCTCCACACCAGCCGGGGGCACAAACCCCACACTGCCTTCGGCCTATGGAGCAACAAGGAAAAGAAAAATCCCATCTATAGAGCATATGATCAAGAATTGAGAGATCAAAATCAAAACATTAAGACAATCATACCTGACCATAGTTCAAGACTCCAGCAGAAGGGCTCAACTCTATGTTCCCATAACGGCTAAGCTCTCCTTGCTTGAACTTGTCATCTTTGCCACACTTCATCGTATACATATAATCAGTTTTCATCAAACCAAAGCCCAGATTGTCCCACTTCATACCACCATATTCATCGTCCATCGGACTGTAGCTAGATGATTCACAGGCCTCTTGCACAGAAGTTACAGCTTGAGTCACAAAGTAGCCAACTCCAATCTATGTTACACAAATATAAAAATTGACTTAATTCAACTTAATTAATTAACTCAATTCCCTTTTTCAGAAATTTTAACCAGTCCAATATTCATGTACAAAATATTACAACTCTAATAGAGTGCCCTGTTTGTTTCCTCTGTTCAGCACTAATATTTCAGAACAGCCAATTTTTGAATTGAGACAACATAATAGAAATCAAGTAAGGGTGTAATATTAATTTTCACAAGATTTATGTAGCAGGAATATATTAAGTATGGAGACTAACCTTTGACATATAAGAACCTAAAGTTGGACCCCCACGGAGAAGGTGGCCACAAACACTCCTCTGTATCATGGTGGTTTTCCTTCTAACGCTAACAGCTCAGACTTAGCCAAATTTTGAAGTGTTTTCCAGTAAAATTTGAAGACTTATAGTTTTCAAAAGTGTAAACTGTAAAGGTGAGAGGAAGTTGGGCCAAGGAAGATGGATAGACATGCACACAAGCAATCGGCTATTTAATCACGTTGTTGATCTAATATTTCTTACTAAATGATTATTAACTTGTAGATATTCTCTGGTTTAAAGTAATATTTTTTTTTTATCTTTCTCATCCAATTCATAAAGGCACAACAGGCATTTTAACATTAATGGAGAGTTAAAATTCTAGCCTTATTTTCTCTAAAACTCTCATTTTCTTTTGCTTCTCTTTCTTGGCTTTCATTGCTAGAGGCGATTTTTGGCTATTTTTGTCTAAAATCACCCCATCTACACTTTTTATTATTAATTTTATTTCTAAATGAGTGGTTTTTCCACATAGAACATGATTATTTATTTGTTTTCTTGTTTGTGATTTCGCCGGATGGTGCAACATTTGGTTTGTCATCGTCCTGGTGTGGTATTTTTTTCTTGTGCGAACGATTCAGCCAATCAAGTTTTCGATCCGACAGATATAACAAATCAGATTGTGGTCTTCAACATGCTGCAAGTCTGGAATCAGAGGTATTCTAGACACTATAAAATCTCAAAGTTGTTGGCTTTACGCCGATTTTTATTATTAATCTAGATGATATGAATCTTTTGTTGTTTGTGGTGTTTGGTTTTCTTGAAAATCGAGTAGAATAACTCGACAAAATATTTGAAGTCAAGATTAGTATTGAATACTATCTCCGCAAGACAAAATTGTCCCATACAAAAGTGCTAACGGTTTAGACAATCCTCTCTAAGGACGACTTTCAAGTTCGACTTAGCAGCACTTGCAAAAGTCAAACTTACAACGAACATAATAGTATTTCATGACTTTCGAATTTACAAAAAAGGAAGAAGATTTAGATAATATGATGTAATGCAAATTGAATTGTATAAAATGAACATCATGGGGGTCCGTTTAGATAGAAATTCGGATGCCCTTTCAGAATATGTGCATTCTTTGGTCCGGATCGATCTGGACTATTAGATCGTGCCTTCTGATCAACAGCCACAATCAGATGGTCCAGATCGCATTGCTCCGAAGGTCCACAACCTTCTGCATGCATCCCTCTACACCTCACGACGATGCATACAACAAAGTGCGCCTCTAAAGCGCCCAATGCGACTAAGTGCAACGGAGCTCGGGCTCGGACCATGCTCTGCACCATCCTCGGTGCTCTTTGAGCTAGCCGAAGTCTAGTAAAAATTGACTTGATCCACTAGGATGTACCATAAGGAGATTCACATGATTACTCCTTATTATTGGTGAAGCTCTATATAACAAGTCAAGCTTTTGAAATGCTTTCCATATGGGATGTGACATTGCAAACCTTTCATATTTCCATATATAAAAGACATTTACGTAGCTTACTTTATGCATTAATTTCTCATTCACACGAAATTAGTTTTGAAAAATTCAAAATGCTAAATTCATCTATCTGCAATGTAAATTACGATATATCATTTATTTTCCACAATTAATAAATGATCTCACTTAAATAATTGGTCAAAACCCATTTTTTCTTAACCAGTTTTCCAACATCTTTTCATAGTTTCATCTTTTGAGGTTTTTAACAGATTTACTTCTGTCTTGTATCGATGTATTGCTAGTTTGATTAATAATGAGAGTATTATTATTGTAAAAAAAACATTAAGGGAGAGAAAAATTAAAAAGGTCTATGATGGACAAGGAATATGATTAAAGAAGAGTGTACTCTAGAGTCAATTATACAACTTGAACTACACGAAAATTATTCCATAGACCACAAACACATTGCAAGATTATTGCTATCTAATTACTGCCCAGCCTCGGTTTAGCTGAAAAATGCCCCACCTCATATTAAGTTCAGTACTATTGCCTTTACTATAGTTCATAAATTCACTAATTAAGCTGCAAAATCCTTCAAATTGTATCTGATTAAATCCATGTATTGTTTGTTGGAATTGGTTTTTATAAATTGGGTTTTGACCCGATTTTGACCAATTATTTAAGTGGGTTCATTTATTCGAAGATGAAATAAATGAGATAAACGTCATCTACGCCGCGGGTAGATAAGTTTAGCATTTTGAATTTCTTAAAACCAATGTCGGGTGAATGAGAAATAAATATTTTAAGTTGGCCACTTAAAATGCTTTTATATATGAAATATAAAAGGGTGGGAATATGAAAAGCCATATCCCACATAGGAAACATATTGAATGTTTGACTAGTTAATAAAGAGCTTCACTATTAATAAGGAGTAATCAAGTGGAACTCCTTATGGTACACCCTAGTGGACCAAGTCAATTTTGATTAGCCTTTGGCTAGCTCAAAAGGCACCAAGGACGGTGCGGAGTACCGTCTGAGCCAGAGCCAGAGCCGGGCCCGTGCACGTCGCACATAGTCGCATTGGACGCTTTAGAGGCGCATTTTGCACTTCACATCGTCGCGAGGAGCCTCAAAGTTTTGGAAAATCGAACCAGGATTCAGTCCAGTGTCTCGGTGACGTGGCAGTGACTTGGCAGAATCGTCCGAATGGCGACACATGGCGCTGATTGGATGCGTCTGTTCGTTAATGGGGTACCGTGACTGGACACGACTATCCAGTGTGCAGAGGTGTATGCCAAAGGGTGTGTCCCTTCATCGAGATAGATCAGACCATCGATCGCATTTATTGTTAACCACAAGCGCGATCTGACGGTCAAGACTTGATCCGGACCATGAGCTCTATATATAGCAGCCCCCAGAATCATTTCATCACATCAGAAAATTCGGATTTCTTGCTTCATATACATTCTGCATAAGTCTATAAAGAGAGTTCAAAAAACATCAAAGTGTTCGTTGTGCTTGCGATTTGTAGTGCAACTATCACAACTGTTTGTTATTGTATCTGGGGAGATAATTATCGCATACCGTACGCACCGTGAGCGAGGCAATCTTGTCTTAAAGAGAAAGACTCTAACTCTTGCCTTGACATCTGTTTTCTTTGTGCTTGCGATTTGTAGTGCAACTATCACAACTCTTTGTTGTTGTATCTTGGGAGACAATTGCCGCATACCGTACGCACCGTGAGCGGGACAATCTTGTCTTAAAGAGAAATAGTCTAACTCTTGCCTCGACATCTGTTTTCGTATCGAAACTCTGCTCGATTTTTCAGCTATTCGATATACACCACCAGTTTTTCCAACATTGTTGCATTTTGAATTTTCCATCTATCAAGTGTGTCGAGATATTTTCCAATGTAGAACACTATAAGTGTGCCAAGATATTTTTGCAAAGTCCAAAGAACTTTGCAGAGGCCGAGAAATCCAATAATTTGTATTTTTTAAAATTTTGTTAAGATACTTGGTTTTATTTAAAATTAGGAATTTGTATATTACATAATATCCTTCAATCAAACTCTTCATTGAGGATGATATGCTCTAAAAAGGCGGATGGGAACTTCTATTCCAAAATGGTATTTCATATCTGATGAGGGTAAAATATACTTACACTATCATTTATTTGTTTAAATTACTTAATTATGAAATTATTATATTATTAGCCTATAATTACTGGGTCAAATCTTTACAACTGGCACAAGAAGTCCATATTACTGATCAAAGCCAATGAGACCCAAAGTTCCAAGTATAAATAGTTCTCTCCATTTATTTGTAAGTTAATTACAACTTTATTATTGAAGCTCCTTTACGATTTGGATTATCTTCATATCTCATGCTAACTTAAGCATTGGAGGAGGTACCCTAGAACCAAATGAGATCTTCTGTTGCAAAAGAAAATTTCATATCCTATTCCACCGCATGGATAATTGTCACGTGTATAAAAACATCTTATTAAAAATCCACAATTTAGACTTGATTTATGTATCAATATTAATATGGTAGTTTTTATACATTTAGCAATCATCCATGCGGTTGGAACAAATAGTCTGCCCTTGCTTAACCCATGACTCTCCTAACCTTGTTTGTTCGTGTCGCGGGCCAGTTCCCTCAACGAAGTACCTTAACAATTGAAGTTACCGTAACTCTTGGACTTTGACTAATGGAGTTACCTCAACGATTAAACTGATTACCCTAACTAAAGTGATCTACGAATTTTATGACATATATTGGTGAAATGTAACAACCACGAGGGTGAGTGGGAGTAAGTATAGTTAGTTTTTGTTTGATGCTTAGATAAATATTAGACAATGCATAATTAGTTTTTTTTTCTGTATAATTTTATGACACTTGTTGACGTGCGTTTTGGTCAACAAGTAGAAATATGTAAAAGATTTAACACGTGGAAATGAAAACGTGCGTAACGTATGTTTATTTCTGGCTAATTATGCCTTTTTTGTATTTTGCCGAGCCGAAATATTGGGGTCGGTCTTTCTTATAATTTTGTTACAATTGTCCTCCTTCTTTTTTCTCTTTTTCCGACTTTTTATACCCCTTTGAGTAAGTGGGTTTACAATAGTCATCTTTGCACTAACTATTCATTAATTAGTAAAATAATTAAAGAAAGACACATGTCCCTCTATAGTTGTGCATGTCAGTCAAAACTTGTCACTTGTCGACTTCTCTTCATAATTCTCTGACATGTGGCAGTTTCTGATACCAATAAAGCATTAAGTATGGGCGTGTGATTATTTTTACGAGGTTGTCGCGCGTGTGTTTCATATTGAAATTTGGGCTCGGAGCTCGGGCTCGACCGCCATGTTGCGAATTGGGCTCGGAGTCGGTTGGGCTCGGTAGCGGGCGGGCCTAATTCGTGATGTGTCGTCGTACATCATCGTTGACGCCACCCGCAGCCGCCTACTCGGATATGTGTCGATCGATGACGTGGATCAATTTCTTCCACTGCTCTCGGGTCATCAAAGGCCCCCAAGTTTGATTTCGAGAGAAGAATTTCAAGTCGGAGTTAAACTTTAATGCTAATGATGAACATTTAATGAGGAGACGGATTTCTCAAAGGTTTTGTTCTTTCCTGGCACTGTCGCGTAGTGATTAATGCTTGAAACGGCGCATTAATGGGTTGCCATAATGACAGACACGGCATCTTGTGGTTGGACCAATCTTGCGCGAACCGAAAAGGTGCGCTCGATTCTGTCGGATGGTCGGGGGACGTGACGTTTTCTGATATGTTTGACGGCTTTTGAGTTTTTAAAAGGTGTGTCTTTTCGAATAGACATCTCGTTTATCGAGGAACCCCACATGTGTATGTGTTTCAAGCTTTTTGTAGATGCTCGGCTCTTTTCCTTTCTGTAAGATTGTTGCTGTCTTCTTTTTTTCTTTTATATTCCCAAGACGGGGCTCGGTTCCTAGTCTTGAATAAGAGGCTTTGCTCGCCTTAATTGATTCTTGTACTCGTATATAAACCCGTCCATTTTGTATTTGAAATTTCGTGTATAAACCTAGTCTTTATTTGGCGCTCGGTGTATATATCGAATCTTTGATTTGCGCTGCAGTGCGTAACTAAATTTTTGATCCGTGCTCGGTGCGTAACCAAGTCTTGGTATTGTGCTCGATGCGTAACCAAGTCTTGGTGTTGTGCTCGGTACGTAACCAAGTCTTTATTGTGCTTGGTGCGTAACCAAGTCTTGGTAATGTGCTCGATGCGTAGCCGAGTCTTGGTATTGTGCTCGGTGCGTAGCCGAGTCTTGGTATTGTGCTCGGTGCATAGCCGAGTCTTGGTATTGTGCTCGGTGCATAGCCGAGTCTTGGTATTGTGCTCGGTGCATAGCCGAGTCTTGGTATTGTGCTCGGTACGTAACCAAGTCTTTATTGTGCCTGGTACGTAACCAAGTCTTTGTATTGTAAGGATAGATCCGCCTTGTGGGCGTGTTGTTCCTGAGCTGACTTTTCGGCCTTCAGCTTAAGCCGAGGTGATTTTTACCGTCCTCGGCACATAGCCGAGCTGAGTAAAAACTTCGTTTCCCTTTAGAGAGCTCACGAAATATCAGATGAAAGGATAATTACCTAGAATCTTATCCGGATCATAAACCGAGATCTTCATTGATAATACCGCTTTGGTATGCTACATTCCATGGATGCATAAATTTTTCTCCACTCAAATATTCTAACCGCACGCCCACCGTGATAAGACGTGGGCTGACCGAAATGGGCCCTCCTGTGTCGGTTTCAATGGGTCAAGGTTGAACACCCGTTATCTTTTTTAACACAAGATCGCCGACCAAATCTTCTTTCCTTTACTTTCGAATTGTAGTACCTTTCACTCCTTTGTTTATACACTCGCATTTTTCATCTCAAGATCGCACCTTTTTCTTCGAGAAGGTCTAGTTCGGTTCGGAGTGTAGCCTCATTACGCTTTTCTTCAAAATTTGCGATTCTCAAGGTAGGGCTCCGATCTCAACAGAATCACCGCCTCGGCTCCATAAAGCTAAAGAAAAAGGTGTTTCTCCAAAGGCCGCTCGGTGTGTCGTTCGTATGACCATAATACACCGGGTAGTTCCTCCGCCAATTGCCTTTAGACTCTTCCAATCTCGCCTTCAAGGTGTACTTGAGTATTTTATTAACGGCCTCAACTTGTCCGCTTCGGGGGGTATGGAGTTGAGAAATAGTTTTTATGTGGAAACCTTCACAAAATTTCGAAACCTTCGGTTGTCGAATCGTTTCCCATTGTCTCAGAACAATCGAATATGGTATTCGAATCTACGGATAATAGATTTCCATACAAAGCTCACAATCTTTTCCTCATCTATTTTTGCGAGAGGCTCCGCCTCGGCCCATTTTGTGAAATAATCCACCGCCACAATGGCATATTTGACGCCCCCTTTGCCAGTGGGGAGTGGTCCGATGAGGTCCATTCCCCATTTGGCAAACGGCCATGGGCTAAATACGGAGGTAAGTTGCTCAGGATGATATCTAACTGCAAGGCGCGAACCTTTGGCATCTCTCGCATCTTTTGACGAGGTCGGTCGCATCTTTTCTTAGGGATGGCCAGTAGTACCCTTGCCGTATCAATTTATAGGCCAACGTTTGGCCCCCAGCGTGGTTGCCGCATATTCCCTCATGAACCTCTCGGTGCATAATCCGCATCCGTCTCGGAAAGGCAACAGAGGGGAGTGGAACGGAGTATCCTCGTTTGTATAGACGCCATCTACTAGTGTAAACCGAGCCGCTTGAGTTCGTAGTGTTCTCGCCTCGCTTTGTTTTTCGGTTGAACTCCTTTCTCTAAATACTCGAATGATTGGGGTCATCCAAGTCCTGCTTGGCGGTTTCGGTTGTATATATTTTCTTTGCACCAAGTGACGGGCGATAGCCAGTGTGACAATGATATCCGTGATGGCATCCGTCCCTGGATCGAGCCAAGGCGAGCTAAGGCATCCGCTTGCATGTTCTCGGCTCGGGGCACATGTAAGACTTTTGTCTTAAAGTGTGATAATCTCTTCTTGACCAAATCCAAATATTGTGCAATTTTTTGCTCTTTTGCTTCGTACTGCTGTTGATTTGATGAACGACCAACCGAGAATCGCCGCTGCACCAATAGTTGTTTTAGGCCCATAGAGGCCGCCATATCCAAGCCGCCAGAGCGCCTCATATTCGGCCGTTGTTCGTTGGGGAATCAAATCGTATGGCCGAAAGCAAAGAGCATTTTTCATTTGGATCGATTATCACGATTCCGCCCCGCCTCGGCTGCGGTGGGACGAGCCGTCAACGAATAATTTCCATTCTTGGTCTTCCACAACTTCCAATCGTATGGAAGGTGTGAATTGCCACAAAATCGCTAAAGCCTCCTTTTATCATGCGGTGCGTGGTTCGTATATAATGTCAAACTGACCGAGTTCGACGACCCACTTAATCATCCGACCGTGAAGTATCGTCGGTGTAATACTTGTTTCAATGGATAGTTCGTCAATACTATAATCTTGTGTTCTAGGAAATATGGACGGAGTTTCCGCATGCTGATGATTAATGAATAAGCCAACTTTTCCATTGGTGGGTACTGGAGCTCGCGTCATGTAACGCTTTGACTCGTGTAATAAATCGGGTGTTGAATAGAGCCATCTAGCCCGATTAAAACCGAGTGATAGCATACTCGGATACCGCCAAGTATAAATACAAGTCCTCCCTGGGTTGGTTTTTGTAATATAGGGATTGAAGAAAGGTCTTTGTTTGAGGATTCAAAGGCAATGCTGTACTGCTCGGTCCACTCAAAATCTTTTCTTTTCTTTATAATTTCAAAGAAAGGCTTGCACTTGTCTCGTGGACCGAGAAACAAATCGGTTAAGGGCGGCCAATCGGCCTGTTAGGCTTTGTACCTTTTTTACAGAGTTTGGGGATTCTAGATCGGTGATGGCTTTTATTTTGTCTGGGTTAGCTTCGATCCCCCTTTGACTGACCATATATCCCAAGAATTTACCCGAGCCGACCCCAAATGTGCACTTTTTCGGGTTTAACATCATTTTGTACTCTCTCAAAACATCAAACATTTTATTGAGATCGTTAAGATGATCGGACATGTACAGTGATTTTACCAACATGTCATCTACATAGACTTCCATAGTGTGACCTATTATTTTCTCAAACATCTTATTTACTAACCTTTGATAGGTCGCACCAGCATTCTTCAATCCAAAGGGCATCATCTTGTAAATAAAACAAATTCCCGAAAGAGAAGAATGAGGTATTTTCTTCATCTTCTGGGTGCATCCTGATGACACCCGAGCCGAGCTGGAAGAAATTGATCCATGTCATCAGTCTGACACATATCCGAGTAGGCGGCCTGCGGGTGACGTCAACGATGATGTACGACGACACATCACGAATTAGGCCCGCCCGCTACCGAGCCCAACCAGCTACCAAGCCCAATTCGCAACATGGCAGTCGAGCCCCGAGCTCCGAGCCCAAATTTCAATATGAAACACACGCGCGACAACCTCGTAAAAATAATCACACGCCCATACTTAATGCTTTATTGGTATCAGAAACTGCCACATGTCAGAGAATTATGAAGAGAAGTCGACAAGTGACAAGTTTTGACTGACATGCACAACTATAGAGGGACATGTGTCTTTCTTTAATTATTTTACTAATTAATGAATAGTTAGTGCAAAGATGACTATTGTAAACCCACTTACTCAAAGGGGTATAAAAAGTCGGAAAAAGAGAAAAAAGAAGGAGGACAATTGTAACAAAATTATAAGAAAGACCGACCCCAATATTTCTTTCGGCAAAATACAAAAAAGGCATAATTAGCCGAAATAAACATACGTTCGACGCGTTTTCATTTCCACGTGTTAAATCTTTTACATATTTCTACTTGTTGACCAAAACGCACGCCAACAAATTGGCGCTAGAAGGAGGGCCCGTATTGGTCCAAATCGTAATTCCAAGCACAGGCAAGTTAAGAAAAACCAGGTAAAATTTAACGTTTGGCTTTTTCATAACGGACGAGAATGAGTCACCAATCGAAAATGCTCGTTTGATCAAGAGCAACATCCGAACAACCAAACCGCCGGTGACTAATGGCCAAAATATACCCCAAACGGAGGCGGGGAGCACTACTCTGTTTCCTTTCGCTCGCCTAATTGCCAACCCAATTTTTGTACAACAAATGAACCAACTCATATCACAAACTCTCGCTACCACGAACTCTCAAGCACCCCCTCCACTCCTTGCAAATACTAACCCACTCAACCCACAACTAAATGTTAACATTAATCCTCAAATTCCGGGCTTCCTCATCACGGCCCAAGAAGCGATTCGAGGTAATGAACGACATGTCCGTCGTGATGTATAGGCGGCGGGCGGAAGATGAGGAGGAGCAAAGTCGTGTAGCGAATCACTCTGAACCAACGCGACATCGTCGTGCCCACTCGGTGTTCGCCGGACGACCGAGTTGATCCTTTTCTCCCACTCGACGATAAGTTCCGGCCAGGTTTTGGATGAGCGGGAGCAGCAGTGAGGTCAATCAAGTCCAAGGCCCTAGCTCATGGCGAGAACGGATGTAGAAATACACCGCCCGCGTCGTCGTCAAACGAATTGGAAGGCGGTCCGGATGGCGAAGCGTTTGAAGACCGCCCCCAAGTAATGAACCACCACTGTTAAAATCGCCATTTTCCCCGGGAATTCTGGCGACCCCATTACCGCCAAAGTTGAAAATCCCCGTGTCGGTCTCTACAGCTGGGGAAACCGACCCGACCACTCACGCTCACAAGTACTTAGCATGGATGGAGTCGCATACCAAGTGATGCCATCCTCTCGCAGGCCTTCCCCCGACTTTGGGCGACCGAGCCCACCGTTGGTTTAGGACCCTACCACAGGGATCCATTCAAGGCTTGGGGGATTTGGCCTCCGCTTTTTACGACGCATTTCTTAACGCCCAAAGTCCGAGCGGCACCTAAGGACTCCTCGTGAACATCAAACAAGGGAAGGACGAGCCCCCTGAAAAGCTATATTTCTCGCTCAACAAACAAGTTCGAGAGATGGAACCGGTGTCGGATGACGCCATTTTAATCGCAGCCATGGTGGGACTGCTCCCGAAACATGGTTTAATTACTCCATCCACGAATCAGGGGCGACCTCGTACCAGGAATTTCTGGTCCGCGCAGAACGCCATATTTGCGCGGAAGAAGCCATGGCAAGTAACCGCCCCGAGCATCGACAAGGGGGCGTAAGAAAGGACGGAAGGAAAGAACCAGTAGTTGGGCCGGGGTCAGGATTCCGACCGTTCTCGGAAAACCCGACCACCGGATTTAGGGCTCGCCAAGAGGCGAGAGCCGAAGTCGCCGCGCTAAGGAGTACTTTGACCCACACTCCATCAGCCATATGGAATGAAGTACGTGGTCCGAATTTGTTGCCTCCACTGCCTCCGAAAATTGAGCCGTCAAAAATTAGATTCACGCCGATTCTCAGGCCTATCATAAATCGATAGGTCACGATCTTGACGAGTGCCGAGATCTAATTAGGGAAATTATGCGGGTTGTTCGGCAGGGCGGTCTTAAAAGGTACGTTCATGAGCTACCGCCCCCACCAGCACTGACTCAAGGTGTCAACCCGGAGCGCGTAATCAATCCAGCTCTCTCGCCGCCCACCAAAACCAGGGGGAGGAGATCCTCATGATGTCAAGTGTCGGTCGAATTAATACTAACACAAATGAGGATAGCCGCTCCAATAGAAAAAGGAAAGCCGATGTTAGACAGGCAACCAACGCCGAAAGACAAGTTCGGGTGGCGGAAATTAAGGAAGGCCAACCCACCTACCACTTTGTGTTCTCGGATGCGGACGCCGACCAGGTGGTCCATCCTCATTCCGACCCCCCGGTCAATTCTTCGCACCGATCTTGGGTATTCCGGTCCACGAATTTTGATTGACACCGAAGCTATTCGTCATCATTTATGTCCGAGCATTTCGAAGATTGAACGTGGACGATAGTTATATCCGTCCATGCAACGATAGCATTCTCGGATTTGGAGGAGGAAGAATAGTCCCGCTCGGAGAAGTTGACTTGCCCATCCAAATGGGACAAGGTTTGCATAAACGGATCGTCATGACAACATTCAAAATAATCAATGCCGATTCGAGTACAATGCTATCATTGGGAGGCCATTGCTTTATCATATAAAAGCAAATTTTCAATATATCACTTTTGTATAAAATTCCCAACGCCCGATGGCGAAGCTATACACAAAGGAATCAAAGGGAGTCACGAGTGCTCTCTTAAACTCCGACCGGTTGAGATTAACGTGGTGGAACAAGGACAAACCAAGTGAAACCACACGCAGAATAATCCCCCCAAGGAGGAGTCCGAAGGAAAGTGGTGATCATTCAGAAAATGATCCAGGTCGTCGGCCCGGAAGGAGCCAATGATGGAAGAAGGCGAGCCAACAATCGAGAACGAGCCGGCCGCTGAAGACGAATTGCCCCTGCAAATCAAGGAGGGGCAAAGCAAGAAAAGAAAACGAGCGGAACCAGTAGAACAGGTTGATACAATCAATGTCGGTAGGCCAAGCGAGGGGCGCCAACTACGTATTGGTCATGATCTCCCAGAACCATATCGGAGCGAGTTGATCGAGTTTTGGGAAATAATCTTGACGTCTTCGCATGGACTCACGCAGACATGCCGGAATTGACCCCAAGTATGCGTGCCACCGCCTCAATATTGATCTAACGTTCGCCCGGTCATCCGAAAAAGCGCAAACTCGACCTGATAGACAGCAAAGACTTTTCGAGATCGAGGTTAACAAGCTATTAGACAATCAATTTATCCGGGAAGCCCTCTATCCCCGATGGGTCGCCAATCTGTTTTGGTAAAGAAAAGCAATGGCCAGTGGCGCCTATGCGTGGATTTTACCGACCTCAACAAAGCATGCCCTAAGGACGGTTATCCATGCCAAATATCGATTACATGGTGGATGCCACGGCAGGACACGAGCCGATGAGCTTCATGGATGCATACTCGTTACAACCAAATACGGATGCACCCGGAAGATGAAGAAAATACCTCATTCTTCTCTCGCGGGGAATTCAACACAAGATGATGCCCTTTGGATTGAAGAATCTTTGAGTGCGACTTATCAAAGGTTAGTAAATAAGATGTTTGAGAAAATAATAGGTCACACTATGGAAGTCTATGTAGATGACATGTTGGTAAAATCACCGTACATGTCCGATCATCTTAACGATCTCAATAAAATGTTTGATGTTTTGAGAGAGTACAAAATGATGTTAAACCCAAAAAGTGCACATTTGGGGTCGGCTCGGGTAAATTCTTGGGATATATGGTCAAAAGGGGATCGAAGCTAACCTGACAAAATAAAAGCCATCACCGATCTAGAATCCCCAAACTCGTAAAAAGGTACAAAGCCTAACAGCCGATTGGCCGCCCTTAACCGATTTGTTTCTCGGTCCACGACAAGTGCAAGCCTTTCTTTGAAATTATAAAGAAAAGAAAAGATTTCGAGTGGACCGAGCAGCACAGATTGCCTTTGAATCCCTCAAACAAGACCTTTCTTCAATCCCTATATTACAAAACCAACCCAGGAGGACTTGTATTTGTACTTGGCGGTATCCGAGTATGCTATCAACTCGGTATTAATCAAAGCTAGATGGCTCTATTCAACACCCAATTTATTACACCGAGTCAAGCGTTACATGACGCCGAGCTCCTACCCACCAATGGAAAAGTTGGCTTATTCATTAATCACACGGCGCGAAACTCCGTCCATATTTCCTAGAACACAAGATTATAGTATTGACGAACTATCCAAAAACAAGTATTACACCGACCGATACTTCCGGTCGGATGATTAAATGGGCCGTCGAACTCGGTCGTTTGACATTATATACGAACCACGCACCGCAATAAAAGGGCGAGTTTAGCCGATTTTGTGGCGAATTCACACCTTCCATACGATTGGAAGTTGTGGAAGACCAAGAATGGAAATTATTCGTGACTCTCTTCCACCGCAGGCGAGCAGGGGGCGGAATCGTGATAATCGATCCAAATGAAAAATGCTACTTTGCTCGGCCGTACGATTTCAGTTCCCAACGAACAACGGCCGAATATGAGGCGCTCCTGGCAAAGCTTGATATGGCGACCTCTATGGGCCTAAAACAACTATTGGTGCACAAACGATTCTCGATTGGTCGCTCATCAAATCAACGGCGAGTACGAAGCAAAAGAGCAAAAAATTGCACAATATTTGGATTTGGTCAAGAAGAGATTATCACACTTTAAGACAAAAGTCTTACATGTGCCCCGAGCCGAGAACATGCAAGCAGATGCCTTAGCTCGCCTCGGCTCCAGTCCAGGGACGGATGCCATCACGGATATCACTGTCACACACAACCTGCGCCCCGTCACTTGGTGCAAAGAAAATATATACAACTGAAACCGCCGAACAGACTTGGATGACCCCAATCATTCAGTATTTAGAGAAAGGAGTTCAACCTGAAAACAAAGCTGAGGCCAGAACACTACGAACTCAAGCGGCTCGGTTTACACTAGTAGATGGCGTCCTATACAAACGAGGATACTCCGTTCCACTCCTACGCTGCCTTTCCGAGACGGATGCGGATTATGCACTTCGAGAGGTTCATGAGGGAATATGCGGCAACCACGCTGGGGGCCAAACGTTGGCCTATAAATTGATACGGCAAGGGTACTACTGGCCATCCCTAAGAAAAGATGCGACCGACCTCGTCAAAAGATGCGAGAGATGCCAAAGGTTCGCGCCGCAGGTTAGATATCATCCTGAGCAACTTACCTCCGTATTTAGCCCATGGCCGTTTGCCAAATGGGGAATGGACCTCATCGGACCACTCCCCACCGCAAAGGGGCGTCAAATATGCCATTGTGGCGGTGGATTATTTCACAAAATGGGCGGGCGGAGCCTGCAAAAATAGATGAAGAAAAGATTGTGAGCTTTGTATGGAAATCTATTATCTCAGTAGATTCGAATACCATATTCGATTGTTACGGACAATGGGAAACAGTTCGACAACCGAAGGTTTCGAAGTTTTTGTGAAGGTTTCCACATAAAAAACTATTTCTCAACTCCATACCACCCCCAGTCGAACGGACAAGTTGAGGCCGTTAATAAAATACTCAAGTACACCTTGAAGGCGAGATTGGAAGAGTCTAAAGGCAATTGGCCGGAGGAACTACCCGGTGTATTATGGTCATACAGAACGACACACCGAGCGGCCACTGGAGAAACACCTTTTTCTTTAGCCTATGGAGCCGAGGCGGTGATTCCTGTTGAGATCGGAGCCCCTACCTTCAGAATCGCAAATTTTGAAGAAAACTGTAATGAGGCTGCACTCCGAACCGAACTAGACCTGCTCGAAGAAAAAAGGTGCAGTGCCGAGATGAAAAATGCAGTGTATAAACAAAGGAGTGAAAGGTACTACAATTCGAAAGTAAAGGAAAGAAGATTTCAGGTCGGCGATCTTGTGTTAAAAAGATAACGGTGTTCAACCCGGCCCATTGAAACCGACACGGGAGGGCCCATTTCGGTCACCACGTCTTATCCGTGGTGGGGCGTGCCGGTTAGAATATTTGAGTGGAGAAAATTTATGCATCCATGGAATGTAGCATACCCGAAACGGTATTATCAATGAAGATCTCGGTTTATGATCCGATAAGATTCTAAGTAATTATCCTTTCATCCGATATTTCGTGAGCTCTCTAAAGGAAACGAAGTTTTTACTCAGCTCGGCTATGTGCCGAGGACGGTAAAAATCACCTCGGCTTAAGTCAAGGCCGAAAAGTCACTCAGAACAACACGCCCACAAGGCGGATCTATCCTTACAATACAAAAGACTTGGTTACGTGCATCAGGCACAATAAAGACTTGGTTACGCATCGAGCACAATACCAAGACTCGGCTACGCACCGAGCACAATACAAGACTCGGCTCACGCACCGGAGCACAATACCAAGACTCGGCTACGCACCGAGGCACAATACCAAGACTTGGTTACGCACCAAGCACAATAAAGACTTGGTTACGTGCCAAGCACAATAAAGACTTGGTTGGTTATCGAGCACAATACCAAGACTCGCTCACGCACCGAGCACAATACCAAGACTCGCTCGCACCGAGCACAATACCAAGACTCGGCTACGCACCGAGCACAATACCAAGACTCTCTACGCACCGAGCACATTACCAAGACTTGGTTACGCACTGCACAATAAAGACTTGGTTACGCATGAGCACAATACCAAGACTTGGTTACGTACCGAGCACAATACCAATACTTGGTTACGCACCGAGCACGGATCAAAAATTTAGTTACGCACCAAGCGCAAATCAAAGATTCGATATATACACCGAGCGCCAAATAAAGATTCAGTTTATACACGAAATTTCAAATACAAAATGGACAGGTTTATATACCGAGTACAAGAATCAATTAAGGCGAGCAAAGCCTCTTATTCAGAAGCACTAGGAACCGAGCCCCGTACTTGGGAATATAAAAGAAAAAAGAAGACAGGCAACAATCTTACAGAAAGGAAAAGAGCCGAGCATCTACAAAAAGCTTGAAACACATACACAGGTGGGGTTCCTCGATAAACGAGATGTCTATTCGAAAAGACACACCTTTTAAAAACTCAAAAGCCGTCAAACATGTCAGAAAACGTCACGTCCCCACGATCACGACGGAATCGACGTATTTTTCGGTTCTGCGCAAGATTGGTCCAACCACAAGATGCCACGCGGTCCGCTCATTATGGCAACCCAATTAATGCGCCGTTTCAAGCATTAATCACTCGCCGACAGTTCCAGGAAAGAACAAAACCTTTGAGAAATCCGTCTCCTCATTAAATGTTCATCATTAGCATTAAAGTTTAACTCCGACTTGAAAATTCTTCTCTCAAATCAAACTTGGGGGCCTTTGATGACACACGAAAGCAGGAAGAAATTGATCCACATCATCGATCGACACATATCAGGAGTAGGCGGCCTACGGGTGAGCGTCAACGATGATGTCGACGACACATCACGAATTAGCCCGCCCGCTACCCAACCCAACCAGCTTGAGCCCAAATCGCTCACGAGCCCAATTCGCAGCACGGTGAGCCGAAGCTCGAGCCCAAATTTCAATATGAAACACGCGCGCGACAACCTCGTAAAAATAATCACACGCCCATACTTAATGCTTTATTGGTATCGAAAACGCCACATGTCGAGAAATTATGAAGAGAAGTCGACAAGTGGCAAGTTTTGACTGACATGCACAACTATAGAGGGACATGTGTGATTATATTTACGAGGTTGTCGCGCGTGTGTTTCATATTGAAATTTGGGCTCGGAGCTTCGGCTCAGCTACCGTGTTGCGAATCGGGCTTGGGCTTGATTGAGCTTCGATGAGTTGGTTGGGCTCGATAGCTTGGCGGGCCTAATTCGTGATGTGTCGTCGACATCATCGTTGGCGCACCCGCAGCCGCTGCTTGGATATGTGTCAGACTGATGACGTGGATCAATTTCTTCCAGCTCGGCTCGGGTGTCATCAACACTTATTGCATAGTTGAGTATAATGTACTATATAATTAGTTTTTTTACTGCATAGATAGTTTCTAGGCAATGCATATTTAGTTGATTTTTGTTGCATATTTTATGACACATTGCATAGTTGAGTATAATATACTGCATATATAGTTTTTCACACTGCATAGATAGCTTTGAAACAATGCATAGTTAGTTGATTTTTGCTGCATATATAATTTTCAACTATGCAACATTTTACAGTTAATTATGCAGTGTTCCCAAAGTATTTATGCACCATCTCCAATGCGAAAATTTACAGATTATATTATATAGAGTTTGGGTTGAATATTCCAGTTTCAAGTTCTTCATGGTTGTCAACTTCTTCTATGTTGTCCATGGGAGTTTATTGTGGAAGTATTAACACTTCTTCCCAATTAATAGAAGTCATCTTCTTCTTCACAATTTTTTCTCTGTAAACTCTACAACTCGTTAATGTCGTGTAAAAAGAGAAATTTTTGTGATTATATCGTTTATGGCGTCTTTAGGATTGAGATCAATACGAAAGGTAATAGATCGTGTGCTTGATTCCTTTCCATGTTTGTAAACATTTGTTGTATTTAGAGATTACAATTAATTACGTTTTTACATAGCTATCTTTTTGGTTCTTAAATTAAATATTTATTGTAAGTTCAATACATTTAATTACAACCATTGATTATTATATGGGAATGACTATGATTAGTCCATACGGATTAAGTCAAGATTCTTAATATGTATATTAAAATTTGATCAATGAATTACAATGAGGTGTCCTGACTACCGCGGAGTTTTGGGGTTGGGTTTGCCCCTCCTCCCCCAAAGATTAGGACAATCCTCGGAAGGACGGATGTCCCATAGGCCGAAGGTAGTGTGGGGTCTGTGCCCCAACTGGTGTGGGGATACTCTGGGTCATCCAACCTTTATATTACAATGAGGTGCTATAGCCTTTATATTAAAAAAAATGATGCTATAGCCTATATGCATGTTAATTACTTACAACCAACCTTTCTGGATCTAAAAGTAGGTCATCCCATTTGGTCTAATCTAACAAATTGACCAATCATTACAATGATATACTATATACATGTTACTTAAAAACCACCTTTTCGGATCTAAAAAGTAGGTAATCCCATTTGGTCAAATGTAACAAATTGATCAATCATTTAATACAATGAGATGCTATATACGTTACTTACAAACAACCTTTCTGGATCTAAAAGTAGGTAAATCCCATTTAGGGATGTAAAAGAAGCGAATCTTTTTTATTTGATTCGGTATTCGTATATTCAAATTTGAATTCAAAAAATTAGAATACAAATCCAAATAAGAGTATTTATTCAGATTCGTATATTATGCACATACGAATATGAATATCATTATATTTGATTCAAATATTTGAAGAATATTAGAATAATATTATATATGTTTTTATATTTATATTTATACAAAACACTTATATATAACATTTATACATATAATATATATTTATTTGTGTAAATTGCTAATATATAATAAACCATATATTCACTTATAAGCGACAAAACTAGTAAATCTAAATATAATAAAAGTCCATAATGCATTTTGTCTAAGTTGCCTCTTGATATTTTAGTTATTCCTATCAATACAGTGACATCATAGGCCACACTTGAACGTATTTGCATGTTTAGGAAACTACATTAATCTCTAATTGACTTATTTATGCATAGGAGGAAGAAAAACGGGTTGATGTCCAATTATAAGCATGATGTGGAATGCTTGCTTAATTATTATAGTATATTCTTGATGGACTCGAATCATAAATTCTTTTTTTGTTGATATATTTGGTGATTAATATGTTGTTGATGTATTTAATTATTACATGACTTGGAATTATTATTTAGATTCTAATTATTATTGTAATCTAATCAGAATTATCGGGAAAAAAGATAAATATAAGTAGGATTTCGGATACGAATATTCGAATTGATTTGTAAGTATTTAGATATATTTTCAAATAAGAATAAGAATTATTTTTTGTATTCGAACATTAAAAGAGTGCGAATAATAATATTCTTTAAATAAGCTGAATAAGAATATTGATTCGATTTGTTTACACTCCTAATCCCATTTGGTCTAATCTAACAATCGGAAAACTATTTCTTGTACGACGTTGTGTAGCAAGTGATAGAATTTGTGAAAACCCCGAAAAAGGAAACTGCGAAAAAAAATAAAGAGAAAAGGAAACTACTAGTGCTTCCAAACAAGAGAATTATTGTACATGCATGTCAAAATATATGCAAAATATATTGTCATATTCAAAACAGTTGTAATGATGTTTTGGACGAAATAAGTTTTACCAATCAAATTAAAAGGTGACACATGTGAATTCTATATTAAAAAAATTCTATTATATTTATGAATTGAATGAATTTATTTCTAGATTAAATAGTTAATTATTTGATATTTTAATAAATATTTTATTGACCAATTAAAGATTGACAAATGTTAGATTCTTGGAGATCAAGATTTATCTTGATAAGTTGTGAAAAAATCACTATCTCCTTTGATAATTATCATATCTTGTGATTAAAGAGATAATTCAATATTAAATCTTGAAAATAATCAATTAAATCAAGTCATGAACCCCTCTCCTATGAGTATAAATATGAGTCATTTTTAAGGAGTTAAATCACAATTTGATGGAGAAAAAGTATACGAAAGAAAGACGATGGTGAAATTCAATAAGCCAATTCAAAGAAAATATATTCACGATATTCAAGACGATATTCAAGGCATTCATCGCTGATGTAACTTAAGTTATAGCGTTTGATTCAGGATTAAGTAAATGTATCCACGGTTTTCAAGCCGACATTCAAATCATTCATCAAGGATCTAATTCAAGTTATAGCATTTGATTCGGGATCAAACTGTCATATCCGCATGTTCAAGTCCAAATTAATCTTTCAAGGAATCAAAGAATCCATTCCACTGGGAAGTTCTCAAATTCAAATTGAAGTGTTCTTGAAGTTCTAACATTTAATTTGAGAGTATGTCATTTGATCCTCGAATTAATGTTATTAAAGGACAAAATCAAGTTCCAAGGAGATCCAACTGGCCAATCCACCTTCAAATATTCAAATCTTAACAAATATTGTTCTTAGAGGAAAGAATCATGGAATTTGTAGAGATTGTAACTTATACTTTCATAGTATATAATAAAAATTCAATTTGTACGATTTTTATAATTGTTAATTTTTAGCGACATAAAATTTGTGCTACCGATGTATGTGGTTACCAGTTTGTAAAGTTTTTTTTTTATTTAAGAAAAAGGCCTATTGACACCAAAATGGTAATATTGATAAACCATATGAATTGAAGAGAAAGAAGATAAAATCTGTAAATTGTATTGTAACAAAAGTGATTTACATGAGGGTGAAAGTCCCTTTATATAGAAGAAAAATATAAGATAACTAACTTAACTAACTGTAGAAATTGTGTTTTAATTTATATCTTGATACTCCACCGCAAGTGGAGTATGAATAACAATCATGTCCAACTTGGAGGTGACATAGTGAAACAAAACAGAAGATAATGGCTTGGTCATAAGATCAGTCGTTTGTTGAGAAGATGGAATATGAATGAGTTTAATAAGTCCATTTTAAATCTTCTCTCGAACAAAATAGCAATCCAATTGAATGTGCTTTGTCCTTTCGTGATGACAAGCATTTTGAGATATGCAATAGGCGGACTTGCTATCTGTATAGATGATGGCAGGAACTATGGAAGAGATTTGTAAATCATTCAACAAATATACAAGCAATTGAACTTCACAAGTTGTTAATGCAATGCCTCTGTATTCTTATTCAGCTGATGAACATCTAATTGTAGGTTGTTTCTTCGATTTTCATGAGATTAAGGAGTCTCCTAGGTATATAACAAAGCCACTGACACTCCATCTAGTATCCAGACACTTGGCCCAATCTGCATCACTATAACCAGTTAGTTGTAATGATGAATTTGATGAATAAAATATACCTTTGCCTGGATTTGCTTTAATGTATCTCAAACCTCTATAAGCAGCTGCAAGGTGAGAATTACTAGGACCAGACATAAACTGAGAAAGAGTTTGTATGCAATAAGATAACTCAAGCCTTGTAATTGTAAGATATAATAATCTTCCTATAAGCCTTCTGTATATGGATGGATCAAACAGAGGGGTTTGATCTTGCTGATGTAAGTCTGATTTTGCGTCCATAGAAGTGGAACAAGGTTTAGATCCCAAGTATCCTGCTTCATTAAGAACATCCAAAACATACTTCCTTTGACATAAACTGATTACTTTGGATGATCTAGCCACTTCTATGCCCAACATATATTTCAAAGTGCCAAGATCTTTGATTGTGAAGGTGGCATCTAAATGATCTCTAATTTGACTGATCTCTTGTATGTTATTACCTGCTATAGAATCAGATTTAAATGGGATAAAGAAAGAGTGATCTGATTTTGATTGTATAAAACCATAAGCAAGTAAACAAGAGGTGAGTTTGTGAAACCATTGTCTAGATGTCTATTTTAAGCCATATAGACTTTTATTGAGTTTGCACACTCTAGAATCTGATGCATTACAATAGCCAGGAGGAGGCTTCATATACACTTCTTCATTGAGATCACCATGAAGGAAAACATTGTTAACATCTAACTGATGAAGGTGTCAACCTTTTGCTGCAACTACAACTAAAACAAGCCCGACAGTTGTAAACTTTGTAACTGGAGAAAATGTGTCAAGTAGTCAAGTCCTTCCTCTTGAGTATATCCTTTTGCAACAAGTCGTGCTTTATACCTCTCTATAGAGCCATTAGCTTTGTATTTGACTTTGTATACCCATTTTCAACCAATACAATGATGATTGGGAGGCCAACTCTGTTAAGGTCCATGTATTGTTTTTCTCCAAGGCCTTGTGCTCAACATTCATAGCATCAACCCATCCACTAACTTTGCTTACTTGAGCATATATTTTAGGGTAGTAATCTGATTGATGCTAGTTGTGAATACCTTGTGTGTGCTAAACAATTGATCAAGAGAGAGTGAATGAGAAATATCATATTGTTTACCTGACCTATAGAGGATTGAGTTTGCAATGAAGGTGGTAAAGCAAAATTATATATATCAAGATAGTGATGAGTTGTTCGAGGTCTGTTAGACCTCCAAAGCTCCCCTGAAGAATGTGCTAGTGTAGGATCAGAGGCAACATGATGTTGGTTGGTTGATGCATTTTCATCTTGATGTGTAACTGTATCAGTAAGTTGAGCATTTGAAGGAGTAATATGTGGTAAATGCTGAGAAATAAACTCATTAGAATGCTCAGTTGTATCCAGAAATAGAGGCTCCATAGGACTAGAATTAACATTAGGAAGAGATTTGAAAGGAAACATATGTTCACAGAATTCCACATTTCTAGAAATAAAAACTCTGTTATTCTCTATATCAAGCAATTTATAACCTTTTATATTCAATGGATAGCCTATGAAAACAGATTTAATAGCTCTAGGCTGAAACTTGACTCTTTGCCTCGATAGAGAAGATGCAAAAGCCAAACAACTAAAAGTTTTAAAATAAGAAAAATCAGGCTGCTGCTTGAAAAGTATCTCAAAAGGTGATTTATTTTGTAAAATAGGAGTTGGAAGCATATTAATATAATATGTGCAGCTAGTTAAAATGCACTCATCCCAAAAGGTAACAGGAACTTTAGAGTGAAATAAAAGAGCTCTTGCAACTTGCAACAAGTGTTGATGTTTTCTTTCTACTAATCCATTTTGCCGTGGGGTTTCCACACATGAAGTTTGATGTATCATACCAGTAGAAGCATATAAAGAAGACAGTACAAATTCACCGTCATTGTCAGTCCTAAGGACTTTGATTTTCTTATGAAATTGAGTATTAACCATGTTATAAAAGGATTCTAAATGAGCCTTAATATTAGACTTCTGTCTTAACAAATAAATCCAAGTGCATCTGGAGAAATCATCAACAATGGTAAGAACATATCTATAACCAGCATGAGAAGTAGTACGAAAGGGTCCCCACAATATACTAAATCAAAAATGTCTTGAGTTGCAGAGGTTCTATTATTAAAAGACAACTTCTTTTGTTTTGCAAAATGACAAATTTCACAAGAATCAAAGTTTGTGTTGCATTGGGAATCAATATGTGGCAACAATTTTAAAGCCTTTGAAGAAGCATGACCTAGCCTGGCATGCCATAAAGCTAGAGAACCCATAGAAGATATAGAATTGCATGTCACAATATTTATTTTGCAATGATATAGACCACCATATTCCGTAGCAAAACCAATCACCCTCTTGCTTTTCAAATCCTCTAAAAAACAATACGAGGAGCAAATATGCAAAGCATATTTTGAACCTTCAGCTAACTGAGAAACATAAATTAGATTAAAAGAGAATGAAGGAACACATAAAGTGTTAAGCAAAACCAAAGTGTCTGTGAGCTGAACTTGTCCAATGAATGTGGCCACTGTAGACTGTCCATTTGGTAAATGGATTGATATTGAAACGTGTGTAGGATTGTTTGCAAATAAAGAGAGATCACATATAATGTGATCTGTAGCACCTGTATCTAATATCCATTTTGAAAGCTTATCTATGCTTGTGGAAGAAACAGAAAATATACCTGAAATGGATGTTGTAGATGTGTGAATAATGTCCTCATTAGAATTAGAAACCTGAGATTGCTGGTTCCTTTTATAACATGGTTAATACTCACTGCATTTGCAGAATGATCCTTGACAATTCTTGAACCTTTTGGACCTTTCTAGCCTGGTTCCAGCCTGGGGGATAACCTATGAGCTTGAAACACTTATCAACCGTGTGTCCATTAAAACCACAATGAGAACATTTAGGTCTCTTCTTATCCTTCTGATACTGAAACCTTGGAATGCTAGATTGCTTAGCTAACATAGCCATAAACTTAGCTGCAGTGGGCATAATAGATGAATTTTGTAGCCCCCTTTGAGACTTTTCTTGCAACAAAAGAGAGTAAACTTTTGCAAGAGAAGGAAGAGGTGAAGACAATAACAATTGACTCCTAATTTTGGGCATAAGATTCATGCAAGCCTACCAAGAATTTAATGACAGAGTCTGGTTGCTGAGTAGCAATCACGATAGCAACTATATTACAAGAACAATGCCCACAAGAACATTTAGTTATGGGCCTAAAACTAACATGTTCATCCCACAATCCCTTAAACTGATTATAATAGGTGGTAATCGAATTAGAACCTTGAGAGATGGAACTTAATGACTTTTCTGAATGAAATACTCTTGGTCCATCACTGCGGACATAACGAACATTGAGCTCATTCCAAACCTCTTGCGCAAAATTGAAATAGAGAAGGCTTTGTCTAATCTCCTTCAATATGGAGTTCAAGATCCAAGAAAGAACCAGATTATCGGCTCTTGTCCACCAATTAAATGAAAAACACATCGGATGGATCGTGCACGATATGGAACCATCAACAAAACCATTCTCGTTTTTCACATTCAGAGCCATGAGAACAACCCTGCTCCAAGAATTACAATTCTCTCCATTAAAAGACTCACAGACGATCACCGTACCCGGGTTTTCTCTAGGGTGCAAGAAGAACGGTGAAATATGATCATCGGCCGGAGAACTGAGTGGTTGAGCAGCCATGCAGGAAAAGATGAATCAAGATCTCCCAGAACTGGTTGAATTCTTGATAAAGATGAACATAGAGTCTTGGTATACACAGATTTTGAAGTGGTATACATTAGGTACACAGATTTTGTAGCACTTTTTACATAAGGTACATATGTAACACATGTTTGTAACACTTTTTACATTATCATATTTATGTAACACTTTTGTAGCACTTTATCAATATGTAACACTTATATATAACACTTTTATATAAGTAATATTTTTTAAGTATCATTTTTTTTTTGTTATTTCTTTTGTAAAGCAAATAGGTAACAATTTTATCAATATGTAAAACTTATATGTAACACTTTTATATAAGTAACACTTTTTAAGTATCACTTTGTTTTTGTTATTTCTTTTGTAACGCAAATAGGTATCACTTTATTTAAGAAGCACTCTTGGCAACACTATATTTTATTGATTGTAACACTTTTTAAGCTATATTTTAGTAACACAAAATTATTTAACTATCATTAAATCATGTCAAAGATTTATTTAATTAATTGATGTCACCAAATTAACCTAAAAATTGTAGACATCATGTACTCTGTTTTTTTAACTGAATTTTTGTTTTCTTTTTACAATGTATTTTAGTTTTGCAGTTATTTTTTTATTTTTTACGAAGGCAATTAATTCCGTCTTAATACCGACGGAAAATGCGCATGTATATATTTTATTATTATTATTTATTGATTTTTTAATTTTTACTAACGGAGACCAATTTCATCGTTAACCTTTTTTTATTTTTTTACTTTTTTAAAAAAAATTATCAATGAAAATTGATGTTGTTGGTAATTACTTAGGAATTTTTTTTGTCGATAAATTATTTTTTCGTTATTTTCTTTATTATTTAATTTTTTTACTGTTAGAACTTTTTTGTCTGTCGGTAAATTAATTTTATATATTTTTTATTTTCACCGATTGAATATTTATCAATTGATAAATTTATTTTATATATTTTTAATATTTTTAATTTGTTGTGTCCTTTAATATATAATATAATATGATTTTCAAACTATATACTATACATTATAAAATTTGATATATACAGTGCATAATATAATTTAATACATAAATTATAAAATATAATCTTTATTATATAAAATATATTATATATACATAATATATATATATATATGTGTGTGTGTGTGTGTATGTGTATATGTAAAACAAAGCAAAAGTTGTAATAAGAATTAACTTGGCTTAATGGCAAATTGCCACTTTCATACATAACAGGTCGTGGGTTCGAATCTACTCGGTGGCAAAAAATAGTATTTCTACAAAGTGCTACAAAAAAAGTGTTACATAAGATCCATATGTAACACTTTAGAAGTATTTTTTTAAAGTGTTACAAAAAAGTGTTACATAAGATTCATATGTAACACTTTAGAAATATTGCTTCAAAGTGTTACCAATAGAAAACTTAATGTAACACTTAGAAAAAGTGTTACTAAAAGCTAATAAAAGTGATACCTTAGACTATAGGTAGCACGGGCAAGTGCAGCACCATAAAAGTGTTACCTATTGTCTATAGTAACATTTTATGGCCATTAGGTAACATTTTTTGAGTGTTACCTAATGTCATTTATGTTGTAGTGGTAATCTCAATTAACAAGATGATTAGATGAAAGAAAATCGAAAATGTTCAGCGTAAGATGAAGATCACAAAACTGATACCATGTTAATGTTGATAAACCGTATGAATTGAAGAGAAAGAAGATAAAATCTGTAAATTGTATTGTAACAAAAGTGATTTTACATGAGGGTGAAAGTCCATTTATATAGAAGAAAAATACAAGATAACTAACTTAACTAACTGTAGATATTGTGTTTTGATTTATATCTTGACAAAACAGAAAGTTCAAACATAATCCGGTAAACCATAGAATTAATTCGATCAGTTTTTAATTTGTAGTTTTAATTGATGAAAATTTCATCAATTTCTCACTTCAATTAAGCCAAATGTACATTGCTACAGCCTGCATGCATCGATAAGATTATAAGATTATAATCCGGTCATTGCTCTGATGAAATTTAATGAAAATGACCCTCCCCCCATGTTGACGAATGGTAATCCTTTAGAGGTCACTGGTCTTTTTTGTTTTCTGTTTTTCCATTTTTGTTTTCCCAAACCTTTGGTGAAGGTGGTGTCGTTTTGGACTATTTATTAGCAATACCACAATTGGGATTGATGGGTTTGATAAGATTGGGAATTTGATGGAGACTGATGCCAACTCAAAATTGACTCGTTTATATGTACACGCATTAGGCACATAAGGTTATGTACATACAAGCACAATCCTAACTACTAACATAGATTAAATTTAGCCCTCGTGGGTTGCCGAGTAGGTGAGCGTGGGGACTTTTGTTATGAGTTCATTCTCCTAGGCTTCTCTCAACGCTAGCTTTCTCGTTAGAATCAGTCGCCCAGGACTTAATTACCTAGTGCGGTTTAATTGGCTAATATGACGAGTACTCCGAGGATTTACCCAGTGCACACCTGAAAGATAATGATGGTGAATTTCTCCATCAGCAATAAAGTAAAAAATAAAAACATAGATGAAATTTAAGTACATTTGTCATGTTACTTTTTATTTTGGAATCGATTGAATAGGTTTGGTATCAAACTTAATTCCATAATTATATTGATATAAATTAAAGAAAGATGCCTATTCTAATTGAGTACTTTAGGTTGGATATTTTATTCGGGTAAATGGCCAAACCTAACAAAGTTAGCAATTTTCACACAACAATAAATTTTAGAATTTTTCACCATAGGGACTTATAAGCTTGTATATGATGCTAAGATCTATAATTATATATTTAACAAAAGTAAAGAGTTATAACTTATTTTTCATATCATAGCAAACTCCTTTCAAAAATAAAAAATAAAAAATTCAAAGCAAACTACTATAATTTAGTACATATTTGATGGACAGTACAAGAATTCAAACTTCATTAAGACTTGAAAGAAGTCCAATCTAATAGGGCTCTTATGCTTTGTGGCGCACATGGTGCAGACACCTTGCAAACAACGCATAAACAAAACTCCATTAAGAAATATTTATAAATTATCCCTCCTATTTAAGGTTTAGTGTGAGATCGTATCATGGTGAGAAGGACGTGATACAGAAAAACATTTTTGTTCATGTACAATACTTTTAAACATATATTGAACATTTTTATTGATGTAAGTAATACTTGATATTATTTGACCAAAAAATAATATCTTTATTTATGTTAAAAAAGTATACTTTTTTTTATCAAAATGTATCACTGTCTCACTCTGAGAAGGGCTCACACAATTTTTTTGTTCATTTTAAGGTACGATTGAATTCACTTTCTACTTTAGTGCACAGTGAACTCACTAATATCTTAAAAGGATTTGTTCTCTTAGGCTCCTACCCAAAATTCAACCTAACACTTGGAGATGAGATGAGTTGATTCGAGTTGCCTTCTGCCAACCAACCAATCTGCATACCAAATCAAATTTCTAATTACAAAATTGTTATTACTAATATTAATTTATACGATCTTACTTCATTCCAGTAACTTAATTTTAAATAAAATAAATCATTTTTATAAACTTCAAAACGGTGAAAGAAACAATATATAAGTCGTTCCGCCTCCTACGTATTTTAAAAAATCCATATATTCTAAGCATTAAATAATTTTTACCAAGCATCCTTTAGTATGAAATATACACACAGGAATTTTTTATTTAAAAAGCAAAGAATATGCATAGGAAATAAGGTAAGACCAAGAAAGGACCACAAACTTGTAGCTAAAATGATATCGCTTATCCGTTATAATGGTGTTGACCAAGGTCCAAACCCTATATCTTTCAATTATTTGAAATTTATTCCCTTCCCTCCAACCACGCTTCGGAACTTATTTAAAAAAAAAAGGCAAGACCAAGAAAGGAATGCAAAGATGGCACGGAATCATGACAAAGACAAAAGAATGATGAAGAAGATATATATGTGGAGATGTATATCAGTTTTTTGTTTTAATTTGAAGGGATAGGAGTGATTTGTTGGTACACATCCACAGCTTTACTACGAGCAAACGTTTCCACATCAGACAACCTCTGGAAAGCATGTAAATTTTCTCTTTGGTTTGACATTTGGCACTACTATCTTGTCTCCTATAATTGGGGTTATATACTATAAATTAGCAAGTGCCATGGATTGAGGTTGGCATGTGGGAAAAAATATTAATTTATATTGTAAATAGAACAATAAAAATGTTAGAGAATTTTTTATTAAAAACTATTGTAAATAGAACAATAAAAATGTTAGAGAATTTTTTTATAATATTGTTATACTACTAAATTTATGGAAAACAATTTATCCATGAAAACATAATATATAAAAGAGGTTGTTAGACATCCAACAATTTATCCTATTTTAGTGCATATTTCGTACTATTTTTGTGCAAAATCTGCACTCCATCTCCAAGTAGTAAATTCTACGCTAAAAAGAAATATTCAATAATATTCCATTTTAGTATATATTTTCATACATTAAAATCACTAATTAAAAAAAAACAAAAATTAACGCAACTACGATGTTCCACAATTTATTCATAAAATTGTTCACATCTTCAAAATGACGCAAGTTTTGGTGCAGTGTTGGAGCAAGTTTTTGCTCCAAAGTGAATATAAAACGTTCTTTTGGAGATGCTCGTAACTTATCAAGAATTCAATTTTAGGTTTCGTAGGAAGATTGGACACATTAAAATTTCTTAAAAATAGAAGAAAATTATATAACCAATTTTTTAAGTTGATAATTTTTGTTTAAATTTATGAGCCTGGACTAAAATGAAACGGAGTCTAATAAAATTTTGGGTTAATTACAAAATTAAAGTTCAGAATAGATTTTAGGTTGAAACAATTCAACCTATTGAGACTCTCATACTGTTATTTGTTAGTATCTTTATGGAATATATTACATCTTATATCGTTACTCCATCCCTGCAAATCTCATTTTCATAATTTTCAAAGTAAAACACGATTTATAAAATGAAAGTATGATTTGATATAAAATGTGTTTTCTAAAAATTATAAAAGAACATTTAAGTAAACTAAATAATAATATTTTAAAATTAAATGGCATTTCCTTAATTTATTCCACAAGTAATTCAAGTTCCAAAAATATTTATTTCAAAATAACCGAATAGAGAAGAAATAACAATTCATTATTCTAAATATTGATTCGGGTCACCGCCACCACATGTCCAGCCAACTCCATAATCAATCTGAAATAGAAATTTATATTGGGGTGAGCATTCAACAGCTATGTAGAGGTAATTTGTCAAAACTAAATACACAAATATATATCATATATTAACATGCTTGTCGATTGGAATTTTAACAGTAATTGTAGCTATTGCATTTGAAACATGGCTCGCACGGTTGGGATTTCACTGGAGGGAACTTTTGTGCCCCGGACCTCTGTATGGTACCTCCCACACGAGTACACGACTATATATAGACACGTAGCACGTAGTTGCATAATTATCAAGTAACACATATACAACATTTAACAAGGACAAATAAAGGTAAAGTTAGAAAAACCCCCACCTCATGAAAAGTAGCGTTGATGTAGAATGTGATGAAGAATGTAATTTTTCAATGCTCGAAAGTCCTTGTTGCCTACAAATTTATTATGATAATTTGTCTTATAATTTCTAAATTTTAAAATCTTAAGAATAATAATTGTTGACGTGCTTCTTAGATCAACAAACAAAATACTTAAAATACGTGACGTGGAAATAAAATGAACACTTGGAATATGCAAAAAGTGGCTGATTCTGCCTTTTTATATCGAAGATCGAGCAAAGCGTGTCTGGTCGGTTTCGTCACTCAATTTGAACTTTACAAGCTATATAGTAGTATTATCTCTCCTCCCTTTTTCCTAATAAATGAGATCTATTTATACTAATACAATTAGTGGGCTAATCATCATTACATCTAGCATAATAGTGGGATAATTGTGGGACATGTGTCTTCTCCCTGTTGTGCATGAGGCGCATGCTGGCCATGAGTTGAGAGAAGCTTGTTGACTTGTCCCTTTGACTCGTCGACAGGTGGCACCTTGGTCTGCCATCGGAGTGTTGAATATACTTAGTGGGAGATTTGTTGAGTGGAGCACTTGCTTGATTTTGTTTGGTCGTAGTGGATAGGGCTCGACTCGTGCCATGTCATCAGCTCGGTTACTTACGTCATCCTGGTCGGTCCACGTCATTTTGGACGGCTTACGTCATCATCAACTGAATGGCTACGTGGACATAGTTTTGCCCAGCTCAGCTCGGGTATCATCAATGGCCCCCAAGTTTAATTCCGAGGAGAAGATTCTTCGAAATGGATTTAAACTTTAATTGGAAAGAGAAAATTTTGAGAAGTCAAACGATTTGCTGACAACTGTCACATGTCCATCAATGTCTGAAACGGCGCATTAATTGAGTCCCATGATGACAGACACGTGGCATCTTTCTGCTGGACCGTCATTGTGCGGGAAGTGTTAGGACGTGACAGTTACCCAACTTTTTTGAATTTGAAAAGACGCGCCCTTCCCCCCTGGTGCGATGCTTCCGAGGGAAGTTAACCTATAAATATGTCTTTCCTCTTTCATTTCCTACTTTTGCATTCACTTCAAACAGATAAGCATTTGTAGAGACCGGGCAGGAGATTTCAGGTCGGCCTTTGAGTATAGGAGCCCAAGAACATTTAGGTAACTTTCCAAATCTTTCCTTTCCTTCTTCCTTTCCTTTCTTTTTTCTAAAGACATGTCTGGTTCCACTGCGACAACCAAAACCAGATTTTAGCGTTGAAGTTGAGGTTGAAGATCCCCCATCCGACGATCTCACCGGAGAGAGAAGCAACACCAGAGGGTCCAAATATCATCGACGTCTCCAGTTCAAGCCATACCCCTGAATCGGAGGTTCCTTTAGAGGAGCGACACATAATATTTGATCCCACTCCCATAACAGTATTCCTCGAGGGTCAAGTGTACAAGCCGGACTTGCGTCAGGAAGAGTCAAGTGAGGAAATAGAGAGTTCAAACCAGCACGTAGACAACTACATAGATTCAAATATGGATGGCACGGACGCGGTAGGCGCAGAGGCCCCCAGAGTAGGTGGGGAAGATCAAGGCGGTCCGGTGATGGCCGGACATGGAGATGGGGATGCAAGGCCGGGTGGTGGGCCTCCGTTGCATGTGGTGGAAGGCTAGACTCGGACCGACCATAACGAGCAAATTAGCATGATGATGCAGCAAGAGTTGGACGCCCTTCATGAGAGGCATATTATCCCTTCGACGGTGCACTTCTGGTTGCCTGATCATGCCGAGGTGCCTAAGCACCCGCCGACGGGTGTATCGCCATGTATGCCCACAACCTTATGTATGGGCTGGGGTTCCCCGTTCCGAGATTGATAACGAAATGGTTCAGGAAGTGGAACCTGCCCTTGTTCCAGGTGCATCCAATGACCTAGGGTTGGATAGTTAGATTGCTTGTCCCCTTTTCACTTTAGGATTACCCGCACCCACACTTCGACGAGTTGAATCAACTTTTCATTTTGAAAGCGACCCTAGGACGGGGGCGTCCTTCGGGGTGGTACTATGTACAGACCCGACCTGGCTGTCCAGACGGGCTGGTCCTGGGCCTTCTGCAATCCTTGAAGGAGTGGAAGGACAAGTGGTTCTGGGTCGGTGGCGACTGGCAGACCCGCCAGGGGGACTCGTCTCTATCTCCTCCGCTCAATTTTCGATATGATTTTCGTAAGCACATTTTTTTAATATTTCACAGTTTTTTCTAATCATTAATTCTTTACTCCTTTATGTGTAGGGAACCATCCTTCTCCAAACCGCCTTTCGGACGCTTTAGTTAATCGGTTGGAGAATATCTAGGCATTGGCCGTGTCAGATAGGAGGATACAAATTTTAGCCACGGAGGGAGAGCTATCTCAAGCCGGCATGCGGAGAAGGCTGCCAGACAACTCGAAGGCCGAGCAAGAGATGGCCTAGGGAGGAGCAAGGTGGGGGGAGTCCGCCGCAGGCAGAGCGAGGTAGAATGCCGGAGCCAGAGCAACAACCGGCAATGACCAAATAGGTTGGATCACCTCCATTGAGGCCTGATCCCCTTAGGTAAGTGCCTTCAATGGCTGGACAGACCAAGCAAACCGAGCAGCCACGACAGACCGAAACCCGAGATGAGCATCATTTTGGTTATCATTGTATTTTGAAATTTTCTTTTGCCATCTTTTATATTATACGTTCGTTGTAGGTCCAGCAGGGGTGGATGATTTTGCTCGCCTTAATCGGGTAAGGCGGATTGCTGCCCACGGGACCAGGGCGAATGTCGGCCAGACTACCGAGACCGAGGATGAAAGACGAGCAGAAATTTAGCGCAGCAAACGCCCAGTTGCGTATGATCTAGATGAGGATGAGCAGCCCCCGTTTGCAGAGGAGGAGAAGCAGTGAAATTGAAATAAACGAGCCCGATCAAACTAAAAGGACCGGACCAACTCCGCGGGTGCGCCTGATCAAAATTCCTTAAGGGAAGACTTTGAATGAAGCTTAGCGGCGGGTATTTTTGGATGATCTGGGGCTAGAAGGATATTTTATCTCCCCGAACCTTGGCCGAGAGGAAGCTTGCGATGGTATGGCCGATTTGAGGCCTAAATGGTTTATTGAGTTCGCCAAGTGCTAAACACCGACTGAGAAGTAGGTGGCGGCATTACTGGAGGTCGGTCGGGCAACGCACGGGATGTGCCAGCCCGAGCTTGGACGACCCAGATCGAAGAGTTCTGCAAAGAGACCTGCTAGAAGGAGAAAGCACATTATGCCATGGGGCTGTCTGACAGGATTATCGGCACCTTATGGCATATGATTGGGCAAGCTCGCGACCTAAAGAGGCGCCATGTGATCTATAGGAGGCCTATAACACTCTGCTCGGGTTTCAAGCGTCCTTGGAGTCTTGGACTAAAGAGGCCGTAAAGGTGGCTAATAATGAAAGAAGGACTGCTGAAGAGGCCATGGCTGCCTGGGATGCCGCACAGAAGGCTGATGAGGAGCTCTATGTAGAGGTCGTGGAGCTGAGAAGACAGGTGGTCGCGCATCCGGGGGAGGTGGAGAGGCGCAAGGCTGAGGTCCGGAGGGAGATGGAGGAGGCCTTCCTGGAAGCAACTGGAGAAAGCTCGGGCGGAAGCCATTCAAGTTTATAAGCGGTCAGAGGAGTATGCCTACATGTTGACTTGTGGGCATGCGACCAACATGGAAGAGATCCTTTGGGATCTTAAGAAAGGCAAGACCGTGGCCTCTCTAGAAAAAGAGCATGATGACCTGAATGCGGACCTAGCTGTCCTTTGTCCTCAGTTCCCGGGTGCCATTTCCGAGCAAGATGCCCATCCACCCAATGAAGATGGGGAGGAAGTAGCTTTAAGCGGTCGGGCTCAGACTCCTGCCCCTGGTGGAACTCAGCCTCCCGCTCCATAGGGTGTTTTTTGTGTCTTCCTTTTTTGTTTTTGATGTAACTGGCCTTGGGCCTTTGATGTAATCGGCCTCAGGCCCCCATGTAAATATTTTGTTATTAATGGAATTTAATTCTAGTCGTTTATTCACTTTGTTGTTCTTTTTAAATTTAACCAAGTGTTGGGCTCGGCATATTTGAATAGATGTATGAATTAGATGTCAGGACGAATGTTTGAATGAACTTCTTCTAAGTGTTGTGCTCGGAACTAGGCCGAGTCTTTATTTGAGGTGAGCTCGATGCTAGGTCGAGTTTTCAAAAGCAATTTTTGTGACGTTCTCGGGTCTAGGCCGATACGTAAAGTGCTGCTCTCGGGGCTTGGCCGAGCTGAATAAAATTTAAGATAATCGATTTTTCGCTTAGAAAACTTGAACTTTATTGATAATATTTCTTCAAATAAGATACATTCCACGGATGGTTGAATTTTTCCCCATACAAATACTCGAGTTCGTACGCCCCATTTAACAAGACCTTGGTAATTCTATACGGACCTTCCCAGGTCGGCCTCGATAAGCTGGGCTCAGTCCCGGTGACCCTTTTTAAGACTAGATCACCGACCAAAAATTTTCTTTCCCTCACTTTTGAGTTGTAGTACCTTTCACTTCTCTGTTTGTATATAGCATTTTTCATCTCGGCACTGCACCTTTTTTCTTCTAGTAGACCCAGTTCGGCTCGTAGGGCGACCTCATTCTTTTCTTCAGAAAAATTAGCAATTTCTGAATGTTGGGGCCCCGATTTCCACTGGAATGACGGCCTCGGCTCCATATGCCAGGGAGAAAGGTGTTTCACCTGTGGCGGATTGGTGCGTTGTTCTGTAAGCCCATAGTACTCTGGGCAATTCCTCGGGCCAATTTCCCTTGGATACTTCTAGTTTCGTCTTCTACGTGTATTTAAGTATTTTTTTCACCGCCTCGACTTGGCCATTAGACTGTGGGTGATATGTAGTGGAGAAATGATTCTTGATATGAAAACTTTCGCAAAAAGTTCGAAATCTTCGGTTATCAAACTGTTTTCCATTGTCTGTCACTATTGAGTATGGTATCCCAAACCTGCATATGATTGACTTCTATACAAAACTGACGATCTTCTCTTCCTCTATCTTTGCTAGGGGCTCTACCTCGGCCTACTTAGTAAAATAGTCAACTGCCACTATGGCATACTTCACGCCCCTTTGCCAGTGGGGAGTGGTCCGATGAGGTCTATTCCCCATTTGACAAACGGCTAAGGACTGAAAATGGAAGTGAGATGTTCAGGGTGCGAATCATTGGTATCTTTTGCACTTTTTGACTAGTGAGATCGCGTCTTGCTTCAAGGACGGCCAGTAGTATCCCTGTCAGATTAGTTTATATGTTAGTGTCTGGCCCCCTGCGTGATTCCCACAAATTCCTTCATGTAATTCGCGGAGAGCACAGTCGGTATCTGATTCTGATAAGCACCGGAGCAGTGGGACCGAGTACCCGCGTTTGTATAGGACTCCATCCACTATAGTGTACCGAGCAGCCTGAGTACTTAATGTCCTAGCCTCGGCCTTGTTTTCTGGTTGAATCCCGTGCTTCAGGTATTGAATGATTGGCGTCATCCACGTTGGTTCGGCACCTTTGTTGGTGTTTATCTTCTTCGTATTCAAATAAGGTGAAGATAAGTGGGTTACGATAATGTCTTCGATCAGGTCGGTTCCCAAACTGGATGCTAGCCGTGCCAAGGCGTCCGCTTGCACATTCTCGGTTTTGTTATATGTATTATTTCCTTTGAATTGAGAGAGTTTAATATTTGCAAGCTCCAAATACCGTGCTATCTTTGGCTCCTTTGCTTCATACTCTCCATTTATTTGATTGACTACCAATTGGGAGTCATTGTGGACGAGTAGTTTCTTCAGGCCCATTGATGCTGCCATCTTTAGACCTGCTAGTAGTGCTTCATACTCCACCTCATTGTTGGTCATTGGGAACTGGAAACGTACGGTCAAGCAGTAGCACTTATGTTTTGGATTGATTATCACAATCCCACCCCTTGGTCTATGGTGGAAGAGCCGTCGACAAACAATTTCCATTCTTGCTCTTCGATGATGTTTAGTTGGATTTACGAAGTGAACTCTGCAATGAAGTCTGCAAGTGCTTGTCCTTTGATTGCCATCCTCGGCTCATATGTAATTTCAAATTGGATGAGGTCTACGACCCACTTGATCATCCGACCTGAAATGTGTGGTCGGTGCATGACTTGTTTCAAAGGATAATTTGTTAACACAATTATTTTGTGCTCCAAAAAGTACGCCCTTAGCTTTTGTGCCGAGATGACCAATGCATATGCCATCTTTTCCATCAGAGGATATCTCAGTTCAGCATCGTGCGGGCCTGGCTGATATAATAAACTGGATGTTTAATCAAATTATCCAAACTGATGAGTACCGACCTAACAACATACTCGGAAACTGCGAGGTATAAATTCAAGTCTTCCCCCGACTCGGTTTTTGCAGAATAGGGATTGATGCTAAGTGTTGCTTCAATGATTCGAATGTTGCCTGTGCCTGCTCGGTCCATTCGAAATCCTTATTTTTTTTATTTTCTCGAAGAATAGTTTACATTTATCTGTCAATCTTGAGATTAATCTACTTAAAGCGGCTAGGCGCCCAGTTAAGCTTTGCACTTTTTTAACAGAATTATGGGGTTCCAGGTCGACTATAGCTTTGATTTTATCTGGATTAGCCTCTACTCCCTTCTGACTGACCATGTATCCTAAAAATTTACCCGAGCCGACCCCAAATGTATATTTGTTTAGATTTAACATCATCTTGTACTCGCGTATAATTTTTAATATTTTATTAAGATCAGAAAGATGATCAGCAACATACATAGATTTTACAGGCATATCATCTACATACACTTCCATAGTGCGCCCTATCAATTTTTCAAAAATCTTATTGACTAACCTCTGATAGGTCGCCCCAACATTTTTTAAGCCGAACGGCATCATCTTGTATCAGTATACTCCTCGGGCCGAGTAGAAATAAGTGTTTTCTTCATCGTCCGGGTGCATCCGGATCTGGTTGTAGCCTGAATATGCATCCATGAAGCTCATTAATTCGTGACCCGCCGTGGCGTGGACCATATAATCAATGTTTGGAAGAGGGGTGGCTATCCTTCAAGCATGCCTTGTTCAGATCGATGAAGTCCATGCAAAGACGCCACTGCCCATTGCTTTTCTTGACTAGTATAGGGTTGGCTACCCATCGCGGGTAAAGTGCCTTCCTGATGAACTTATTATCCAAAAGTTTGTTGACCTCGGCCTCCAACGCTTCTTGTCTGTCCGGGCCCAATTTTCTTTTCTTCTGAACCACGGGCTGGTAAGTAAGGTCAATGCTTAGGCGGTGGCATGCATGCCTTGGATATATGTCGGGCATGTCTGAGTGGGTCCATGCGAAGACGTCCAAGTTGTTGCTCAAAAATTAGATGAGCTATGATCGGAGTGGTTCTTGTAGATTGTGACTAATTCTCAATTGACGCCCCCTGTTTTGCTTATTGACATCTACGATGTCGATATCTTCCACTGGCTCAGCGTGTTTGCGCTTCTTGCTTTGTCCTTTTTTTTTTTTGCAAGAACAATTCTTCTGCCTCTGTCATTGGTTCTTTCCCGGGCGGCCTGCCTAGGTCTGTTTCTATTGGAACTTCGGTTTGGTCGCCCGGTTCGGTGTTCGGCTTGGTCATATTGGCCAACCCGATGCCTTCACCTTCTGACGACTTGCCGGATTCCCCTTTCTCGATGACATTAATTTCAACCGGCCTAATTTTCAGGGAGCATTCCCGGGATTTCCCCTGATTTCCTTTGTGAACTCCTTCTCCGTTTGGGGTCATAAATTTAATGCAGAAATGGTACACGGAGACGGCTTCCTTTAAGTGATAAAATAGCGGTCGTCCAATAATGGCGTTATACTCGAAGTCTGAATTGATGATCTTGAAAGTGGTGATCACTGTTCTCTTGTGTGCCCCCTGGCCCATTTGAATGGATAGGTCGACTTCACCAAGCGGGATGATCCTTCCCCCTCCCAACCCCAAGATGTTGTCGTTGCATGGTCGGATGTAGCTTTCATCTACATTTAATCTCCTGAAGGCTCTGATATAAATGACCGAGGTGTAGCTGCCCGAGTCAACCAGGATCCTGTGCACGAGGATGCCCAAGATCGGCGCAGTGATAACCAGAGGGTCAGAGTGGAGATGTATGAGCTGATCGGTGTCTTGATTTGAAAAAGTAAAGTATCCCGTTGGTCGGCCTTCTTGGATCTCTCGCAACTCGGACCTGTTTTCCATCATTCGCAGCCTCTCTGATTTCAGCTTTTCTTTTTCAGATAGACCATTGTCCTTGGCCCTATTGGTGTTGATCAATGTCAGGATCTCCTGTCCCAGATTTTCGTTGTGAGGTGGTAAACGAGCCGGATTGGATACTCGTTTTGGATTTGTTCCGGGAGCGAGGACTGGCGGTGGTGGGAGCTCATGGACATATCTTTTCAATCCCCCTCTCTAGACTATTCTCATGATCTCTCGAATGAGATCCCGACACTCATTTGTTTCATGCCCGATTGATTTATGGTAACAACAGTATTTGTTTCCGTCTAATTTGGACGGATCCAGCTTCAAAGGGTGAGCTAGTGGCAACAGATTTAGGTTCTTGATGTCGTTCCAAATGGCTAATGGGGTGTGCTTCAAGGTGCTCCACATCGCCACTACTTTGGCGCAGACTTCTTGGTACGACTTGTATCTCGTGGTCATATTCTCTGCGAAAGACTTGAATCCTGATCCAGAACCTAAAACGGCTTCTTTCTTGCCATCTATTTCGGTGCCCTGAGTTTTCTGTTCGGGTCGTAAACTGGCCATGGCTTCCTCGGCACATATGTGATGCTCTGCACAAATAAGGAATTCTTGGTATGTGCTCGTCCCCAACTCGTGGATGGCATAATTAAATCGAGTATCGGGTAAGAGCCCGACCATGGCTGCTCTGAGCATTGCGTCATCCGAGATCGGCTACATCTCTCGGATCTACTTGTTGAACCTGACAATGTAACTTTCCAGCGGCTCATCTTTGCCCTGCTTGATGTTTACAAAGGAGTCCTTCGGTGCCGCGCAGACCTTGGACGTCAAGAAATGGGTGATGGAAGCATGCATCAAATCATTCCAAGAGCGAATGGACCCCTGGGGTAGGGTCTGAAACCATCGATGGGCTCGATCGCCCAGGGTTAAAGGGAACTCTCTGCACAGAATGGCGTCGTTCGGGGCATATAACTCCGTCCACGCTAAATATTTGTGGATATGAGTAGTTGGGTCGGCTTCTCCATCATACAGGCCAATTTGGGGAACTTTAAACTTCGTACGGAGAGGATTTGACAAAATATGTGGAGCGAAGGGTGACACAACATCTGTCCGGCCTGTCACCGGGCTGGGCTGGTAGTTAGCATCGTCGGGTGTTTCCTCTAACTCATTCAAACGGCACCAAAGGCATAGTATCTCTGCCTCTCGCTCGTTAATCGGACTGGGACCTTGAGCTATGTTGGCTCTAGGTGGCTCTCAGTCATCAGGAAAACGGAGCCTGGAATTAATAGACTGCAAAGGTCCTTTCCGGGGTCCGGTCCGAGGCGCCCTGCGAACACTGAATGGGCCCGATGGGGGCAATGAAGTAATGGTGATGATTCCACCACTCGGTTGTGTTCGCCCACATCGTCTCGCGACCTTTTTCATTCACGTCTCTCGTCAGGTTGTGTAGCACCCTTTCTAGCTTACTTGAATTTAATGCGAAAATAGCAATTAAAATAAAAGAAATACTTTAATAGAATGCTTAAAAATACGGAAAATTAAAAATCTTACTTCTTTTGAAAACTTTGCAGCGGAATAACTGAAATAATTACTTATCCAAAAACATCCATTCTGAAAATAAAACGACATTCGACATTTAATAAACTAAAAAGTCAAACTTTATAAATAAGAGAAACTGAAAGACATGAAATCATGAGAGACGTGGGTTTCCGAGTCACTGCGCTGTGCCATCTCCTTCCTCATCTGGGTTCTCATCTGAAAATATTCAACATTCGTGGAATGAGCTAATGGAGCTCAACAAGTAATCTCATGCATGAATGCATGCCTAATGCAATATCTTACATTTATACCTTGAAAGACTTTACATTTTCTTTACTTAAAAACCTTTCACATTCATACTTAAAACATTGTCTTTCTTTTCGTAAAACGTTCTAGGGACGCGAGCTCACTTGGTAACACATTGTTCTAATCAGGGTCGCAGTGGGCCTTGTTATTTGGAACCCGATTAATATTTTGCCCGAAGGCACATTTCCATTCGTTTTGCCCGAAAGCCCATTTCCATTCGTTTTGCCCGAAGGACCTTTTCCTTGAACATTAACATTAGCCGCAAGCGGCACATTGTCGGAACGCCGGTCCCCCGCGCCCATTTCCCACTCACTCCAGCATCATAGAACAATGTGCACCCATTTCTTTTTGAAAAACATTATTAATATAAACCTTAAGACTTGACTTGACTAAATCTTATCATGCTCGTGAAATGATATGATCATACATTAACATGATGCATGAACCTAAGTAATGCAACTTTTCATTAAAAACGAGATAGCGCATATCATAATAATTAAATCACATTGATTAGCAAACATATTAAAAGTAAATAGGACATCAAACATGTAAATGAGGATAAACATACATTCACATACTCAACATTAATTAGGAAAAAAAACCTTACATTCAGCTAGTTAGGGAAAAACCCTACTTTCAACTAGTTAAGGGAAAGCCCTACATTCAGTTAGTAAAGGGAAAATCCTATATTCATTTAGTCAAGGAGAAATCCTACATTCAAATAGTTAAAGGTAAACCCTACATTCAATAAGTCAAGGGAAAGCCCTAAATTCAATTACTCAAACCTATTTAGGGGAAAACCCTACATTCAATGATTAAGTGAAAATCATATATTCAATTAATCAAAGGAAAACTCTACATTCAATTAGTTAAGGGAGAACCCTACATTCAATTAGTTAGGGATAAACCCTATGTTCAATTAGTCAAGGAATACATTCAAATAGTTAAGGGAAAACCCTACGTTCAATTAGTTAGGGATAAACCATATGTTCAATTAATCAAAAGAAAACTCTATATTCAATTAGTTAAGGAAGAAGTCTATGTTCAATTAGTTAGGAGAAAAGCCTATATTCAATTAGTTAAAGAAAAACCCTATATTCCATTAATCAAGGAAAACCCTACATTCAATTTAGCTAAACTGTATTATATAAATTTAGAAATTTGTAATTATATACATATATATACACTTACGCATTAATTAGATGAAGAATATAATCATTACTTGACAAATTTACTCAAGCATGTTAACATTTCAGTACTTTACTAGTAATTGTTAAAAGATGAACCTATATTAATGACGTGTTTCTTACATTAAAAGAAGAAGGGTCATCTGTATATTATAAGAAGTCTGTCGCAGTCGGTGAAAAGCCAAACAAGAATTGGAACATGAAATTACATCCCTTCCAAACAAATATTAACGGTCATATAATGCTATCAACACGACAACATTCAAGATAATTGTTCTAATATTACGGGTTCGGGATTGTTAAATACCATAAATGTTGGGAAAAAGTGCAAAAATAAATGACACCGGCACAGCGGAAATTGTAAAATCTTTTCCCACCTAGCTGGATTAAAAATGGGAACCAAACCAAGAATAATAGTGCAAGACGATAAAAATTGGACACAAGAATTTTTACGTGGAAAACCCAAATTGGGAAAAACCACGAGACCGTAGTCCAGATAAATCCTCCACTAAATGTATAGTAGGCTTACAAAATTTCTCCCTAAAAATAGGCGGGATACACAAAATATCTCAAGTTACTCAACTTTGAATCCCGAGAAAATAGAAATGCTATTTTGGGTGAGAATGAAAAATTACTACTAATTTTTCTCTCTTTTTCTTCACTCAAAACACACAATTATAGAAATCACTCTACTCTCTATTTCCTCTCTTCTCTTGCAATTGCTAATTGCAGCTTGCTTTGGTGTGTACATGTACGTCTGCCCAAGGCGCCTTTTATAGGCAAATGAATGAACAAAATTCCAACATGTGCATTATGCTTTGTCAAAATTGCCAGCCACCATTTCTTCAAAATCAACAAAGTTGGGCTACAATTTCTACCTACCATTTGTGACGTTAGCCATGAGGTGGACTAACAATTCTCCCCCTCCACCTCATGTGGAGAATCAACCAGACCTGCTTTGCTTCTGCAAACTTCAAACTTATCTCTTGGTAAAGACTTCGTCAGCATATCTGCACTATTTTTATCAGTGTGAACTTTATCAAGTTGCATCAACTTTTCATCAAGTACGTCTCGAATCCAATGGTATCTCACATCAATGTGTTTTGATCTTGAGTGGAATGAAGAATTCTTACTCAAGTGGATTGCACTATGACTGTCATAGTAGAGCGTGTACTTTTCCTGCTTCAAGTCTAATTCCTGCAGAAACTTCTTCAACCACAACATCTCCTTGCAAGCTTCCGTTACAACAATGTATTCAGCTTCTGTTGTGGATAATGCCACTCATTTTTGAAGTTTCGATTGCCAAGAGATAGCTTTCCCTGCAAATCTCATCAGTGTATCCGGATGTGGACTTCCTAATCAACATCACCAGCCATATACGCATCTGAATGAATCTGTCTAGTGCGCTTTGGTCATCACCAAATTTTAGACAATATTTAGAAGTACCTCTCAAGTACCGAAATATCCATTTCACTGCAGACCAGTGATCTTTCCCTGGATTAGAGAGAAAACGGCTAACAACACCAACTGCATGAGCAATATCAGGTCTAGTACATACCATAGCATACATCAAGCTGCCAACTGCAGAAGCATATGGTACCTTTTGCATCTCTGCTTTATCTTCCTCACTTGTGGGACATTGCGTCGCGCTTAGCTTGAAGTGACCCGCAAGTGGAGTACTGACTGGTTTTGACTTGTTCATGTTGAATCTCTCAAGAACTTTCTCAACGTACTTTTATTGAGATAGCCAGAGCTTCTTGCTTGCCCTGTCTCTTGAGGTTTTCATCCCAAGGATTTGCTTAGCCGGTCCTAAGTCTTTCATCGCAAAAGACTTGCCAAGTTCTTTCTTCAGCTTCTCAATCTTGCTGGAATCATGACCTACAATCAGCATATCATGCACATACAATAATAATATGATAAAATCATTATCACTGAATTTCTTAAAGAATACACAATGATCGGAACTGGTCCTGTTGTAGTCATGGTCAGTCATGAAGGAGTCAAACTTCTTGTACCATTGTCTTGGAGCTTGTTTTAAGCCGTACAAGCTCTTCTTCAACCTGCATACCATGTTCTCCTTACCTTTGACTTTGAATCCTTTCGGTTGCTCCATGTAGATTTATTTATTCAAATCTCCATGAAAAAATGCAGTCTTCACATCAAGTTGTTCGATCTCCAGATCCAACTGGCAGCTATCCCAAGAACAACTCTGATTGAGGACATCTTCACCACTGGTGAGAAAATTTCTTCAAAATCAACACCCTTCTTTTGACTAAAACCCTTCACATTCAGCCTAGCTTTATACCTTGGTTGTAAGCTTTGCTCTTCAGTCTTCAACCTGTACACTTATTTATTTTTCAGAGTACGCTTACCTTTTGGTAGCTTCACCAGGTCATAGGTGTGATTTTCTTGCAAAGAGTTCATCTCTTCTTTCATGGCCTCCATCCACATATCCTTCTGATCATGTAATATGGCCTCTGCGAAACTCTGTGGTTCTCCCCCGTCAGTGAGCATTACATACTCATGTGGGCTATATCTGGTAGAAGGTTGTTTTTGTCTGGTGGACCTTCTAGCCGCATCTTCTGGTGGTGGAACTGGAGGAACATCACCGGTTGTATCATGGTGTTGCTCTTGTACACCTCCCCCATGATTCTGATTTCTAGGAGAAGAAACTGGATCTACGTCATCAGGAACATATTGGTTTGATTCAGATTTCTCAATCTGTATGGAATCTTCAATTGTCTGATCCTCAAGGAATACAACATCCCTGCTTCTGATAACTTTCTTCTTGACTGGGTCCCATAACCTGTAGCCGAATTCTTCATGGCCATAGCCCAAGAAGATGCATGACTTGGTCTTGTCATCAAGCTTGGATCGTTCGTCTTTTGGAATGTGCACGAATGCCCTGCAGCCAAACACTCTCAAGTATTTCTAAGAAACGTCTGTCCCAGTCCAAACTCTATCTGGAATGTCACCACCCAGAGGAGCTGATGGAGAAAGGTTGATTAGATCAACTGCAGTCCTCATTGCTTCACCCCAAAAGGATTTAGGCAGGTTGGAATGTGACAACATACATTTGACTCGTTCACAAATTGTCCTGTTCATCCTTTCTGCTACGCCATTTTGTTGAGGAGTTTTTGGAACACTCTTCTCAAGCTTGATTCCATGATCCCTGCAATGTTGCTCAAATGGACCCTGGTATTCACCACCATTGTCAACACGAACTCGCTTCAGCTTCTTTCCTGTTTCTCTTTCAACACTTGCTTGAAAATTCTTAAAGATACCCATAACTTGATCTTTAGATTTCAAAGCAAAGCACCAGACTTTTCTAGAGAAATCATCAATAAATGTGACAAAATATATTGCACCACCAAGACTTCTATCATTCATGTAGCACAAATCAATATGCACCAAATCTAAAGGATGAGATTTTCTTGAAGGTGAAAAACTCTTAAAAGCAACTCTGTGTTGTTTTCCAATTAAACAATCAACACAAGTTTGTAGGGGCATACTGGTTACCTCTGGGAGAAGTTTCTTTCTAATCAGAACTTCCAAGCCCTTCTGACTTAGATGTCTGAGCCTTTTATGCCATAGCTCAATGGAGGAACTTTGATCAATGGCATTCACCTCTCCATTGGATAATCTGGCTTGCATCAGGTACAGAGAATTTTGCTTCTGTCCCTTAGCGACAATGAGAGAGCCTTTGGTGAGCTTCCATTTTCCTTCACCAAAGTGATTGTCATAGCCAGCATCGTCAAGTTTGCCAGTGGAAATAATATTTAGCCGAATGTCAGGAATATGTCTGACATCATTGAGCATGAGTCTGCTTCCTGTATCAGTATTCAATATGATGTTACCTATGCCAACAACCTCCGTCATACCATGGTTGGCCATTCTGACTTTGCCAAAGCTACCACCGGTGTATGATGTGAGCATATCACGATGAGGTGTGATATGATATGAAGCTCCTGAATCAATAATCCGATTAGTCTGGCGCATGCGTAATCGATACAAGCATCATCACAAATGATGACAACATCGCCATCAACTGCAGCGGCTGTAGTATCTTTGTCATCAATCCGGTTTTCATTATTTCCATTCTTTTGATCTCTTTTCTTCTTTCTGCAATCTCTCTCGTAGTGATTTGGACCACCACAATAATGACATTTGAAGTCCTTCTTAGATTTGGACCTCCCCCTGGATTTGTCTCTTTTATTTTGAGAACCTCTGAACTTGCTCTTTCCCCGTTTGTCATTTTCAGCTACTAAGGCTTTTGACTCAGAAGAATATTCTAACTCCTTTCTTCTGGACTCTTCATTTAGAAGACAATCTTTGACCATCCGCATAGTCGCCACCATTCGGCCGAAGTTATTCTTGGTCGACACCACAAGCGTGTCCCAACTGTCAGGTAACGAGCTGAGTAGCAATAAAGCAATTACTTCATCATCAAGGGATATTTTCATGGTGGTAGATTGATTTATCAGACCCTGATACGCATTTAGGTGCTCCGTCATATTCGCACCTTCCGTGTATCTGAGTCGAACAATTTTTCTGATAATAGAAGCTTTGTTCAAGGCATTTTCTCTCTCAAACATGGTTTCAATATTTTTCCATAGAACATCAACCTTTTCCTCATTAGAAAAATGATGGAAAATGCTATGCTCAAGGAAACGCCGAATATATCCTACAGTTTTTCTGTGTAGGATTTTACACTCGTCATCACTTGTATATTTTGGTTTGGCAGTATCACCTTTTATTGGCAAATAAAGATCCTTGCAGTAGAGAAGATCCAACATACTCGGTTTCCAAATATTGTAGTTGGATCCGTTGAGTTTGAACATCCCACAAACAGATGTCGATTCCTCCATTTTTTAATCCACAATAACGTGGCTCTGATACCACTTGTTGGGAAAGAGTGCAAAAATAAATGACACCGGCACAGCGGAAATTGTAAAATCTTTTCCCACCTAGCTGGATTAAAAATGGGAACCAAACCAAGAATAATAGTGCAAGACGATAAAAATAGGACACAGGAATTTTTACGTGGAAAACCCAAATTGGGAAAAATCACGAGACCGTAGTCCAGATAAATCCTCCACTAAATGTATAGTAGGATTACAAAATTTCTCCCTAAAAATAGGGGATACACAAAATATCTCAAGTTACTCAACTTTGAATACCCGAGAAAATAGAAATGCTATTTTGGGTGAGAATGAAAAATTACTACTAATTTTTCTCTCTTTTTCTTCACTCAAAAGACACAATTATAGAAATCACTCTACTCTCTATTTCCTCTCTTCTCTTGCAATTGCTAATTGCAGCTTGCTTTGGTGTGTACATGTACGTCTGCCCAAGGCGCCTTTTATAGGCAAATGAATGAACAAAATTCCAACATGTGCAATATGCTTTGTCAAAATTGCCAGCCACCATTTCTTCAAAATCAACAAAGTTGGGCTACAATTTCTACCTACCATTTGTGACGTTAGCCATGAGGTGGACTAACAATAAATCCATATAATTTAAGCGATAAGGCTTTCAGTAAAACATAACTATAATTTAAATCCTAAATTCTACGTGAAATCTAAAGAGATTACTTGCCTGCTAAATTTAGGGAGTGGTAAAATCCTTTTCAAGCCTCTTGAAAATCAATCGCGTCGGGAAAGTCACCGTTCTTTCTTCTCTTTTCTCTTTTCTCCTTCTGGCCGATTTCTGCTCTCTCTATGGCGTGTTCTATGTGTGTTCCCAATATGTGTATTTTACGTGTCTTATATCCGTATTTTAACCTACTCCTAATTGGGCTAGGTTTAAAGTACATGGGCTTATAATTACCTTATTAACAATGTGGGCCTGATTTAATATTCTAAACTAATTAAAAAGTTCAATTATTCATTATAAGGCCCAAATTAAATAATTAACCAATCTAATTAAAAAGACTCTTTTATTATCCGTAATTTAACTAATTAACTATCTAGTAATCATTAATATATTTCTAATTCTCCATTATTAATCCGTAAAATAAACTGATAACATAATTAAGAAAATACTTATTAAGGCATAAAAATTCGGGTCGTTACAGGTTGTCTGTTCTGAGAATTGACTTCCTGAATGTCATTGTTTGAGGGTGTTGGATCTTGTGGGTTGGCATTTGCGTTTAGTGGTGGATAGACTCGTGGGGGATTTATTGGTGGGGGAGGTTGTATTTGAGGTGGAGGATTCGCAAGGGTTTGGGTAGCGAGCTGGTTCATCTGTTGGATGATATTTGGATTGGCGAGAAGCTGTGCAAGGGGCAATAATGCCGCGCCCCCGGCCCCAGATAGAGGCACATTTTGGAAGCTGGGGTTTTGGCCATTTTGGGTATCTTGTGGTGGGTCTTCATTTCTGCGTAGGTTTCTCGAGTTTTCACTGATTTTGGTAGGGAAATGAAATAAAATTACCTTGGCTGGAATAGTTTGGATGTCTTGAAAAGCTGACTGGACCAAACGGGCCCTCCTTCTAGCGCCGATTTGTTGACGTGCTTCTTGGATCAATAAATAAAATACTTAAAATACGTGACGTAAAAATAAAATGAACACTTGGAATATGCAAAAAGTGGCTGATTCTGTCTTTTTATATCGATGACCGAGCAGAGCGTGTCTGGTCGGTTTCGTCACTCAATTTGAACTTTACAAGCTATATAGTAGTATTATCTCTTCTCCCTTTTTTCTAAGAAATGAGATCTATTTATACTAATACAATTAGTGGGCTAATCATCATTACATCTAGCATAATAGTGGGATAATTGTGGGACACATGTCTTCTCCCTGGTGTGCATGAGGCGCATGCTGGCCATGTGTTGAGAGAAGCTTGTTGACTTGTCCCTTTGACTCGTCGACAGGTGGCACCTTGGTCTGTCACTAGAGTGTTGAATCCACTTAGTGGGAGATAATTTGTGATATATATATAGTTTACTCCTCATTGCTCATTTTCACACTTTTAATATATATGCATATATATATATATATTTATATTTTTTTATAAACTGATAAACACACATACACTATACCACTACACCTCTTGCTCATGCCTAACACACACACACACATGTTCACATACACACACTCACATAAATCTGGATCACTATATGCATAAGGGGAGAGTTATATAGGACCCAAACCTTAAGTAAGGACGTGGGACCAAATCCAGGCCACAGATCTACCTATTTCAACAACTAATATTAGATCTTCCTAACATATATAAAAAAGCTAATAAAATAGAAATAGGGGTATATTAGTCCACAGAAAATAGGAGACACCTAAATCAATTAAATACCATGAAAATATGAGCAGTTACCCACAATTGATGCTATTTTACCTTACGAATCGTGATCATAATCTCAATCGGATTTTCTATTCAATCTTCTTTTTCACCAAGACGCCTGCTACCTCTGTAAATCGTTCCATTAAAACCTGAACAATAAAAATGCTTTCTACCTCTGTAAATCGTTCCTTTGCTTAGATATATATAAAGTGTTGATTAATTGTTATAATAAAGGTTCTTATGAACATGAACAATGTTGCTTATTAATTTATTGATTCTAATTTGCGTTCTTATAGTAAAATTGTCTGCTAAAGAAACTGTCATTTTATGCAAAAAAATAATAATAATAATTGCTTACATAACAGACTCATATTGCTTGTCCATCGAGTATATGTTGCATATGCATGACAAAATGTCTAATGGTGTCTCTTAGCATTTACGAAGAAATAATTTGCTAACTATCTACATATTATTGCTTGTCTATTGAATATATGTTGCATATTCACTGTCAATTCAATTAATTTCATGAGTTTCGGATTTTTAAGACCAATTTATTTGCTTAGGTATCTATAAACTGTTGCTTAAATGTTCTTATAAAGTTGTTTGTGAACATTAACAATGTTGCTTATTTATTGACTTTATGTTCATGCTTGACTACATAATATGTGTTTAAAATATACCCTGAAATATTTTAATAATAATATATTGGAACTGGGAGGATTAATAATATGCCTGAGCAACAGACGGAGTGTACAAATAATTTCTGAAGCCCAACATGAATTTAAATTTCGGACACAAAAAGTTCATCATAAACTGTGTCAAAGCAAATATTGAGCCATCAAAAACTTATCACATTTATAAATAACATTGCATATGTTATACCAAAATATTGCTTATAAAGCATTTAGGTCCTGCTTAACAATTCTAAAAATTAAATCAAACCCAACCACAAATTTAAAAATCTAAAACAACCTATATTGCATCCATTTGTTCAAAATAAAAAACATCAATATCGTTTTGCTATAATCCTACGTTGTTCCAGCAAACTTCTTCGCTTCTCCTAGATTCAACTCCCTGTTCTCATTCATATCATCCAAAAAAATCGCAACGGCATATTTATTGCACATCATCAATATTTGTGCCTCATTGTTTTTCCCCAGCCCACCCTTCCAATTTCTGATACTTCCTCCCACATAGTCTTCATGTGACATAGTGAAAATGGCTGCTTCTTGGACTTTGCAAAATTATGCATCCCCTGTTACCTCATTCGGTGCATTTTCAAGTAGCGTAATTGATAGGTGTGAGTTTTGCATGTATTTTGAGGCGTATTTCGAGCTATAATGATGGGTAAACATGCACATACTCGCGTTAAATGTTACATATTCACTCATTGTGGAAAAGATATTACACTTTGCTTATTTTGTAGGAATTTCATGATATTTGAAGCTAATTGAATACGAATACGAGGAAAGCAAAGTGGAAACACGGAGAATTGAGTGGATATACGAAAAGTGAAGCTTAAAAGAGCGAAAAACCGAGCGTCTACGGAAAAAAAAGGGCACACGGGTTGGCGTGCCTCGGACACCACCCGTGCACCCCTGTATAAATGTAATCGAGGCTGCAAAGATGGCGAACGGTAGCCCATGCATCGACACATGACCCGCAAGGCCCCTACGAGGGTTGGATTATTTCACCGGGAGTGGCGTACGGGTAGGCCGTGCTCGACGCACCACCCGTGCGCCCTCAGAGAGTTGGATTATTTCACCAGGGTGGCGCACGGGTAACCCGTGCTCCGACGCACCACCCGTGCGTCTGCTACTGAATCCCATAATCTGCAAAGATTATGCCCTAAACTTGATGGTGGGTATAAAAAGGCTTTTTGGGGGCGCACACAAGGATATTCTGGCATTTTTGGGATCTACAACACAAGACAAGGGTCAACTCTTGGAAGGAGACATCAATGAGACAATCGGGTTGCATCGGAGCTTGAAGAACAGAGATATATCGAGAGATTGTCGACGTTCCTAAGTTTTTCTTGCTTCTCTTTTAGTTTCAATCTTTCATTTTCATTTGTAATGGCTTTGAACACTTTGTTTATAAGTTGTTTAATCATGTGTAGCTAAACTCTAGAGATTTCCGGGTTTTGGAAGTAGATTAATGAACTCTTGTTGGATGTTTTAATCTTAGTTGAAGTTATTATCTTGAAGCCTATATGAGTATTTTGAGCTTATTCTTGTTTTATCACTTGATCAATGATTTAACTTGTTTGATATATTGATTCATAATTCGAGAGATGAGTTTCAATATTAGATCTTGAATACTCGACACAAATATTTGCATGAATCGAGAGGTTTGTAAATATTTGTGAGGACAATTGATCTTTTGTGCTTTTGGGAGTTGAAATCTTCATGTTGAGTAGAGATGCTAGCATAAGTATTTCAATCTACGTTTTATATGGATCTCGAGAGGGAGGATAAAATAGCTTTGTGATCGTCTTATAGGAATATTGATAATAACGTGGCTTGATTAAACCGGACAACAAGATGATTATTAATCGAAACCTTAACTCGGAAATCCATTACATTATCTTGATACTTCTATCATTTGTGTTATCTTAATCTTGTGTTTTAGTGATTTAAATTGTCTCAATCTCAATACAACAATCATCAAATTTCTATCGTCTAAATAAAAATAAGACTATCTTGGTTCAATACTTAGCATATTAATTTATTAGTCTCTGTGGATACGACCTTGATACCCTATTCTATAACGTACACCGTACACTTGCGGTGAAGCTAAAAATATAAAGAACAAGTTTTTGGCGCCGTTCTTGTCGGGACTAATACAATTTATGGTGCTAATATTGCGATAGATAGAATTATTCTTAATTTAGACATTCTTTTTATTTTTTTATTTTAGTGTGACGTTAATTCCAAATTATTTGACTTGTTTCTTTTAATTTGGTCCAGGTAGTGCATGAACACGCGCTCTAGGCGGGGGGACTTAATACCGCTCATACCGGAAGTTGAGGCTTTCGCGAGGAGAATCAGTGCTACCACTAGACGGGCTGAAAGACAACATAATCCGATAATGGGGAATTTGAATGAGTTACCAATACCGGCAAACAATGGTGGGAACGAGTTACCGATACCGGTTCAACAGCAAGCCATTCGTGATTACTTTCGACCACAAATGAATCGTAATTACGGTGGTATTGCCCATATTCCTATCAATGCCAACAATTTCGAGCTCAAACCGACACTAATCAATATGGTGCAACAGAATCAGTTTGGGGGGTTTGCAACTGAAGATCCTAACTCTCACCTTGCGCATTTTATCCAAATATGCAATACGATCAAAATGAACGGAGTCTCAGATGACGCCATAAGATTGCGCTGTTCCCATCTCTTTAAGGGATAAGGCGAGAAATTGGTTGGGTACTTTGACGCAAGGCGTGTAAGCACATGGGACGAACTCGAGCCAAAAGTTCTTGTTTAAATTCTTTCCACCGAGCAAAACTTTGCGGCTCAAAAGTGAGATTACTCAATTCCGAAGCCAGTTCGACTGAGCCTTTGTATGAGGCTTGGGAAAGGTTTCGGGATTTGTTACGAGATGTCCACAACATGGGTTTCCGGAGGATCAACAGTTATGCTTCTTCTACAATGGTTTAATGGGACAAACGAGGGCCTTTGTAGATGCCGCAGCGAGAGGAGCATTGTTGGCAAGGTTTCCACAAGATGCCTTGAACCTTCTTGAGGAAATGGCCATGAACAGTTACCAGTGGCCATTCGAAAGATCGAATATACAACGAGTAGCCGAAATCTCAGATTCAGACCCAATTAAAACATTGACGGCACAAGTAGCGGCTTTGACAACACAATTGAGTGTATTTACGAAGGGGCCAGAAGCATGCACGAGCACGGGTAGTGAAGCTCTTTTATATCCGATGGAAGAGGTAAATTATGTGAATAACCGGAATTTCAACAATTTTCGGAATAATTCAAACCCAACGCACTACCATCCAGGGTTGAGAAATCATGAAATTTTTTCCTACGCAAATACAAAGAATGTGTTACAACCTCCGCCGGGATTTAATGCTTCAAGCGGAGGCGGTAATGGGAAAGGCAAATCGTCGTTGGAAGATGCACTCACCTACTTCATAAATCAATCTAATGCTTTCATGAATGATACGAGGAGCCGCCTCGCTAAGCAAGACCTTCGGATGGATAAGATAGAACAACAAGTGATAAGCTCGATAAAGAATCTGGAGACTCAATTGGCTACAATTGTGGGTGGTCAACATCAAAAAGGTCAATTTCAAGTAATACGGAAATGAATCCTGAGGAACAATGCAAGGCGATTCGTTTACGAGCGGTGCGAATATGAGGGGCCTAAAGAAAAATCGGGAATCAAACTTTCGGATGAAGCATCTAGGCCGCGGGAGAATCCGTGATGAAGGATGATATTGAAGAAAATAGGAAAGAAGAGAACAAAGAGGCGGAACAAACAAAAATGAAAAGCTAAAATCATCATCTAACTCGAATATATCTAAGTTGCCTATATCTCTTCCCTTTCCTCAAAGATTTCAAAAGAAAAAGCTTGATGATCAATTTGCCAAATTCCTTGATATATTTAAGAAATTGCACATTAACATTCCTTTTGCAGACGCACTAGAACAGATCTTAGAACTATGCGAAATTTCTTAAGGATGTTATGTCAAAAAAGCGGAAGATGACAAGCTTTGAAACGGTGAATTTGACGGAAGAATGTAGTGCAATTATCCAAAGGAAGCTACCACAAAAACTGAAAGATCCGGGGAGTTTCACTATCCTCAGTGCTATTGGTGGTAAAATCTTTAATAAAGCGTTATGTGATTTGGGGGCAAGTATTAATTTGATGCCTTTGTCCATTTTCAGGAAACTTGGATTAGGCGACGTGAAACCAACTATGGTGACATTGCAACTTGCAGACCGATCACTTACGTATCCAAGGGGAATTATTGAAGACGTACTGGTAAAAGTTGATAAATTTATATTCCCCGTGGATTTCTTGGTTTTGGATATGGAAGAAGATCGAGACGTTCTACTGATACTTGGACGTCCTTTCTTAGCAACGGGTAAAGCCTTAATAGATGTGCAAAAAGGGGAGCTCACATTACGTGTTAATGATGAGCATGTTTTATTTTCTATATATAAGGCAATGAAATTTCATGATTCGGTAGAGAATTGTAATTTTTTGGATATAGTTAGTTCATGCATTGAGGATTATGTTGATCATACATTGTCTACAGATGATTTGGAATTTTGTCTAACCCACTCGTGCTCAATGTCGAGTGTTGTACTCGATTTTGATAACCAAGATTTGTACGACTATGTTTGTGCCTTAGATCATATGCAGGAACTACCTAATAGCGCAAGAGGCGAGAATGCAAAGCCAGAAATAAGGGAGCCGAACTTACAGGAACGCACCACCCATGCGTCCACGCACGGGCAACCCGTGCGTGATGCTGAAGGACGGTTTGAGCTCTCTGAAGAGCACATGGGCCGTGCGCCGGCGCATGGGCAGCCCGTGCGTGATACTGAAATGACAACACCGACTCCGGAACTCAGGGTTTTACGAAAACATAAGTCGGCACTAGGATGGTCTATAACTGATTTAAAAGGCATAAGTCCATCCATTGTGATGCATAAAATTCGGATGGAAGATATTTATAAACCATCAGTGCAAAACCAAAGACGACTAAACCCTATTATGCAAGATGTGGTTAGGAAGGAAGTGTTGAAATGGTTGGATGCCGGATCATTTATGCGATATCTGATAGTTCATGGGTGAGTCCGGTACAAGTGGTGCCGAAAAAAGGAGGGGTAACAGTGGTGAAAAATGAAAATGAGGAACAAATTGCTACTAGAATTGTTACCGGGTGGCGAATATGTATTGATTATAGAAAACTTAATGATGCCACTCGAAAAGACCACTTCCCCCTCCCCTTTATCGATATGATGTTGGATCGTCTTGCAGGTTATGATTATTATTGCTTTTTAGATGGTTATTCCGGTACAATCAAATCATGATTGCGCCGAAGACCAAGAGAAAACAACATTTACATGTTCGTATGGCACATTTGCATTTAAATCGCATGCCATTTGGTTTATGTAATGCGCCCGCCACTTTCCAACGTTGTATGATGGCTATATTTCACGATCTTATTGAAAAAGTTATGGAGGTGTTTATGGACGATTTCTCTGTGTTTGGTGATTCTTTTGATAATTGTCTTCACAATCTTTCCCTAGTTTTGCAGCGATGTGAAGAGACCAATCTAGTACTAAATTGGGAAAAGTGCCATTTTATGGTGCGTGATGGCATTGTACTTGGTCATCGAGTCTCTTCCGCAGGTTTGGAAGTTGATCGGGCAAAGATTGTAGCAATTGAGAAGTTACCACCTCCTACAAACGAAAGCCATTCGAGCTTCTTGGGCCATGCCGATTTTACGAAGGTTTATCCGTGACTTTTCTAAAATTTCTAAGCCCTTGAGCCAATTGCTAGAAAAAGATGATGCTTTCATTTTTTCCAATGAATGTTTGCGGCGTTCAAACGTTGAAGACAAAGATGACCGCACTATACTCGCCGCCCCGTTGGAGTCAACCATTTGAGCTAATGTGTGATGCAAGCGACTTTGCGGTTGGGGTTGTTCTCGGTCAAAAGAGGGAAAAATTGTTCCGATCCATCTACTATGTAAGTCGAACGTTGGACAGTGCTCAACAAAATTATACCACAACCGAGAAAGAGATGTTGGCAATTGTTTTCGCATTCGATAAATTCCGATCTTACTTGATCGGGACGAAGACGATTGTGCATACCGACCACGCAGCTATCAAATACCTCTTTGACAAGAAGGATGCGAAACCGAGGTTGATTCGATGGATCTTATTATTGCAAGAGTTTGATGTGGAAATCAAGGACCGGAAAGAATGCGAGAACGTGGTAGCAGACCATCTGTCTGGATTAGAAAATCAAGAGGGAGCAAAAGGAGGTATGGGATTGATAAAAGAGGAGTTTCCTAATGAACAATTACTCATGCTTGAGGCAAAGTTCCCATGGTATGCGGACTTTGTCAACTACTTGGCTGCCGGAGTTCTACCTCCGGATCTATCACCGTATCAAAAGAAGAAATTCTTACATGATGTAAAGTTTTACATGTGGGATGACCCCTACTCTTTAAGAGGTGCGCGGACAAAATCATAAGAAGATGCGTACTCAAGAAGAATGGGAGGAGTCCTACAACAAAGGTCATTCTTCACCCTCTCGGCGGACATTTTGGCCCCACTCGCACCGCAGCGAAGGTATTGCAAAGTGGGCTATATTGGCCCACTTTATTTAATGACTGTTATTTGTTTGTGCAACAATGTGACAGGTGTCAACGAATGGGCAATATTTCCAAAAGGCACGAGATGCCGATGACAAACGTAATCAAAGTTGAATTGTTCGATGTTTGGGGGATTGACTTTATGGGCCCGTTTCCATCATCTTCGGGCTATCAATATATTCTACTTGCAGTGGAGTATGTATCCCGTTGGGTAGAGGTGATTCCTTCCAAAACAAATGATGCTCAAGTTGTAATGCGATTCCTTAAGAAAAACATCTTTACTAGATTCGGTACTCCAAGAGCTTTAATTAGTGATGGAGGGTCGCATTTTGTAAACAAATTGATGAGCAACTTGTTGGCAAAATATGGGGTCAAACATAAAGTTGCATTGGCATATCATCCACAAGCCAATGGACAAGCAGAAGTGGCTAACAGGGAGATCAAACAAATCCTTGAAAAGACGGTGAACATCAACCGAAAAGATTGGGCATTAAAATTGGATGACGCTTTGTGGGCATACCGGACTGCATATAAGACGTCGTTGGGCACATCTCCATATCAACTTATCTTTGGGAAGTCGTGCTATTTGCCGGTAGAATTGGAGCACAAAGCATTTTGGGCGGTCAAGAAGCTAAATCTGGATTTTCAGAGAGCCGGTGAGGAAAGGTTGCTCCATTTGAATCAGATGGAAGAGTTTCGGGATGAAGCTTACGAAAATTCCCGAATTTACAAGGAAAGAACCAAGAGGTGGCATGGTAAGATGATCAAGAAAAGAGAGTTTTTACCGGGAGAACCGGTGCTCCTATACAATTCACGCCTTAAATTTTTCCCGGGAAAACTCAAGTCTAAGTGGTCGGGGCCATTCGTGATAAAGAAAGTGTTGAATCCACCTGGGATTGTAGAATTGTTGACAAAAAAAGGCGAGACTTTCATGGTAAACGGCCAACGGATTAAGCACTATTTCCACCGGGAATCAAGAGGAGGTGACATCCACCACCTTGCGCGACCCGTAATTTAACAAAACAGGCGTCAAGCTAAAGACGTTTAATATAGCGCTTGTTGGGAGGCAACCAAACGGTTTTTCATGTGACTCTCATTTTTGTGTGTGTTTAGTTTCAATTGTGAGTGATTGGAGTGATTTGACATGCGTGTTTCTATTAACGAGTGTGATTTGTGTGTTTTTGTTTCATTTTTGTGTGTTTTTATTCAATAATAAAAAAAATACCTAAATTGCTGTACAGGTGCGCACGGGTAACCCATGCGTTGGCACACCACCCGTGCGCCCTGCAGAGAGTTGAGGAGTTTGCCGGGGTGGCGCACGGGTAGCCCGTGCTTCGACGCACCACCCGTGTGCCCTACAGAAGGGGGATAAATTTGACAGTTTTTAAAACTGTTCTTCATCTTCAAACTCTCCAAATCGAGCGCCCCTCCCTAATCCTCCCTTGTTTTCGAAATTTCTTCAAGTTTTCACTCAAATTCGTCCACTTAATCCCTCCCCCATCACAATTGAACTTCACTTTACATCGAATTCGAATTTGCTTGAAGAATTGTGAGCAAAAGCACTTAGGGTTCAAGTCATCTACTTGAGTCTCACTTAGAGAATTCCTAAGAACACCGTTTCTCCTTGCGAATTCGTTGTCCATTATGTATTAGGGATCACGATAGGTGCTTATTTTGATATTTTGCTATGAATTGTGTGAATTATTCTTTGAGGCAAATTATCAAACACCTTGTGGGCTTGTGTAATTGAGGAGATTTAGGATGAATTGTTGATGAATAAGGCATGGCCAATGATTGTTTAAGCTAATACTTGTCTAGAATGGCCATAATTTTTGCTTGCTTGGGGTAGTTGATCGATCAAAGTAAAGTAGGCAAGTGAATTTGCATCACCTAATATGTTAGCTTTAATCCCCTACTTTGTTGTTGCCATTGATGATATTGGGATGCTAATGGAATGTATTTCGTGTACAAATCCTTCATGGCCCAAAAAATCCCGTGGGTGGAAGGAGACGTGCACGCGGGGCGGCACACCGCGATGTGGCACCGCCTGAGGTCGACCAAAATAGTCCAGTGGCATATGGGGTTGACTTGACAAATGCCGATGATCTTGAGCGATGGAATCGCTTGATCGGTCGCCAAATAGCTCCGTCCCGCTATGCCGACGATGATTGTACCCAAACTTTGGGGATACATGAGGACGTTTGGTGTGTTTTCGCAAAGGTTGGATGGACAAACTTCATGAGCCGAAGGTGGCCAACATTTAAAAGATATACATTGGAGTTTTTGAGTACCGTGGAAGTACTCAAACAAGGCGGGACTTTTGAACCATATATGATAAAATTTCAGTTGGGGAACGTTCGTAGACAACTGTCTATGACTCAATTGAACACCATTTTCGAGGTCCCAACAAACGCTCGTACCCACCCGATGCCCCATTATGATCAATACGACTTCTGGAGAATGCTTGTGGAAACACCACAAACGGGGCCGATGTTGTATGCCGCGCGGACCGCCAAAGCCTCTTGGATCCGGAATCCAGTTTTTCGGTATATACAACGCGTGACTGCATCCTCCGTGTTTGCCCGAGAAAATATTGGAGGGATGACGACTAAGGAGCTTTATCTCCTGTGGTGTATGGTCACAAATACCCCCTACAACACAGACGTCAATTTCGCCGAGCAAATCGAACAGTTAGCTAGGCGGGAAGGGGGTACGATTTCTATAGGGGGCCTCATTACCCCTATTGCCCGGCATCTCAATGTCGATTTCCGAGGCTTGGAGCCTATCCCGGGCAGCACTCGGGTTAATTTGGCATCGTTGCACCACATAAAGTTCATAGCACACGAAGACAACACATTGGTACTTCTACAAAAGAAAGGTGCTGCATTTCCGTTGCCTAACCCGCCATACACCACAGTCGATACATTGACGGACACCACCAACTTCCTCATGAACTCTGACGCACATAACCGAATTACCGAGGCTATAGAGGCAAGAAAGAAGCGCAGAGTTGAAGGTTTCTTGGATGAAGAGGATATGGTGGCGGAGGAGGATGAGATACATGGACGCGAAATGGGGATGGAACCTCATCACCCCAAATTGGGTATGATATCCCGAGTCCTCACACGGAGGCGATTACCCCGACATTCTCAAAGCGGGGATCGTCCCGTTTCTCAAAGTGGAGGACCCCGGCGCGCACTCGATTTTCAAGACATGTTATATGCGTTTGGGGAGGACTTGCATCGGCAAGGAGAAGAGTTGAGGCGGCAAGGAGAGGATTTGAGGCAACATAGGGCTGATTTTCTCGCGTTCAGCGAGCGATCTGATCGGCGTTCTGAGGAGACGTGGCAAGTGCTCCAACAGCTACAAATGTGGCATATTTCTCAAGGCCACTTCCCACCGCCGCCGCCGCAGCATGATTTCGTATATCCCCACTTTTTGTTATTGAAATTCTATTTTTCCCCTTAGGACACTATAATTTCATTCAAGTTTGGGGGGAGAGATAGCATTTTGATACATGAAAAGTGTGGATACGAAAAAATAAATAAATTTATTCATGCATTTTGTGTTTTCATATAGTTGCATTAGAGCATTCTAGGTTGCATTTGCATTAGAGCACGTTTATAGCTTTAGCACGTCTATTGCTTTCGCAGTGGTTAGAGAGTGAGTTGACCGGGCATGTTGCAACTTCTTGTTGTGTGTTGATTGAAAATTCATATTGTTAGGATTGGATGTTGGTTACGAGTTGATTGAGCCTTGAATAGATGACATTGAGCATGTTGATATGGAAAACTTGGTTTGATGCTTTGAATTACATAATTGCAAGCCTGTGAGCTCTTGAGCCTTTACTGCTTGTATCTTGCGCAGTCTTGTTGTGATTTGAGTGTATCATTCATGTAGTTAAAATTCTAGAACTTGCTTGGGTATCTCTGTCAAGGCCACATGTTGTATGCGAATTGTGAAGGTGATTAAAGGCCATTTTTGTTAGCCCTTCAAGCCTTTTGCTTACCTAATGATGATATTGAAATTCCTAGTTAGCCAAGTTGAGCCTATAGCCTATTTCTTTGATAGCCACAAAATTTAACCCTTGATCTTAATATATCCATCACCCAATACTCGAATGTATAGCGTTGAGTAAAGGAATGAATGAGGATGAATGGGTGGGAATTGAAAAGTAGGGTAAATGGGCACACTTGGTTAAATGGGACATAAAGAGGAAGGAAAGGAGTTGAGTAAAAAAAAATGCTGAAAATGCACAAATGAAAAATTGATTGAAAAGTTGATAAACTTGGGGGGCGAAGGATTGTGAATGGAGGCGATTCTCAAAAGAAAGAAAGGAAATGGAGATAAATGAAGTTGATAAAAATGAGGGATGATTGGAGTAGCATATGGGATTGTAAAGAAAATGATTGATATGCTCATCGATCTATATACTCGAGTTTGAGTCACTTTATCCAAAAGTTCCTACCCAAACCAAAGAGCCTTCATTACAACCAAATGAGAAAGTCCTTTTTGATTCACAAATTGCATACACTTTAGTGGCGGAGATATGAGACGAATTGCAAGCCTATGGCAATTTTGCGACATCGAATTGATTTGAGCGTAAACACGTCCTATATCCTCGTGAGATGAGAGCATACACTTAACTTTGAGAGTTGGAATTCAGAGCATTTCACTTTGTTTACTTGAGGTGTGTTCTTTGATCAGATATTTGAGGCTTGATTGGTTTGTTGCTTGACGTTCATGATGAACAATATGAATTTCTTTTTGGATCCGTTGTGTGCGCTTTTATTCTTATCTTCCTGTTGTGCTTGATTGTATTTTAAAAAAATTGTTGATCGGGACGGTCAATGGTGTAAGTTTGGGGGATTTTGATAGGTGTGAGTTTTGCATGTATTTTGAGGCGTATTTCGAGCTATAATGATGGGTAAACATGCACATACTCGCGTTAAATGTTACATATTCACTCCTTGTGGAAAAGATATTACACTTTGCTTATTTTGTAGGAATTTCATGATATTTGAAGCTAATTGAATACGAATACGAGGAAAGCAAAGTGGAAACACGGAGAATTGAGTGGATATACGAACAGTGAAGCTTAAAAGAGCGAAAACTGAGCATCTACGGAAAAGACAAGGGGCACACGGGTTGGGCGTGCCTCAGACACCACCCGTGCACCCCTGTATAAATGTAACTGGAGTTGCAGCATGGCGCACGGGTAGCCCATGCATCGACGCATGACCCGTGCGTCCTATAGAGGGTTGGATTATTTCACCGGAGTGGCGCATGGGTAGGCCGTGCTCCGACGCACCACCCGTGCGCCCTACAAAGAGTTGGATTATTTCACCAGGGTAGCGCATGGGTAACCCGTGCTCCGACGCACCACCCGTGCGTCTGCGCTGGAATCCCATAATCTGCAGCATTATGCCCTAAACTTGATGGTGGGTATAAAAAGGCTTTTTGGGGGGCGCACACAAGGATATTCTGGCATTTTTGGGATCTACAACACAAGACAAGGGTCAAATCGTGGAAGGAGACATCAAGGAGACAATCGGGTTGCATCGGAGCTTGAAGAACGGAGATATATCGAGAGATTGTCGACGTTCCTAAGTTTTTCTTGCTTCTCTTTTAGTTTCAATCTTTCATTTTCATTTGTAATGGCTTTGAACACTTTGTTTATAAGTTGTTTAATCATGTGTAGCTAAACTCTTGAGATTTCCGGGTTTTGGAAGTAGATTAATGAACTCTTGTTGGATGTTTTAATCTTAGTTGAAGTTATTATCTCGAAGCCTATTTGAGTATTTTGACCTTATTCTTGTTTTATCACTTGATCAATGATTTAACTTGTTTGATATATTGATTCATAATTTGAGAGATGAGTTTCAATATTAGATCTTGAATACTCGACACAAATATTTGCATGAATCGAGAGGTTTGTAAATATTTGTGAGGACAATTGATCTTTTGTGCTTTTGGGAGTTGAATGCTTCATGTTGAGTAGAGATGCTAGCATAAGTATTTCAATCTACGTTTTATATGCATCTCGAGAGGGAGGATAAAATATCTTTGTGATCGTCTTATAGGAATATTGATAAGAACGTGGCTTGATTAAACCGGACAACAAGAGGATTATTAATCGAAACCATAACTCGGAAATCCATTACATTATCTTGATACTTCTATCATTTGTGTTATCTTAATCTCGTGTTTTAGTGATTTAAATTGTCTTAATCTCAATACAACAATCATCAAATTTCGATCGTCTAAATAAAAATAAGACTATCTTGGATCAATACTTAGCATATTAATTTATTAGTCTCCGTGGATACGACCTTGATACCCTATTCTATAACGTACACCGTACACTTGCGGTGAAGCTAAAAATATAGGCGAACAGTAATATATCAACAACAACTGTACCAAGGCATGACAACTTTTTCAAGACTTTGGATGCGTACATCTGAATATATTTGTACCTAGTAAAAATATTGACAAAAAATATCAAATACAGAACAAAGTCAATAACTATATAAGCATGCAATTATATAAACTAATCAATCTACATAAAGCCACGACAAAACATCTAAAAAATAACCCATTTACGCTATGAAAGCATCATTTTATATCAACACAAGCAGAATATTTAATCTTAATATGCAATATATTTGTACCAAGTATTTTTTGTGTTTATAAGCAATATTTACTACACACATAAGCAAGTTGTACTAGCACCATAAGCAACTCATATACGTCTACCCATACTATCATCTAACAAAAAATCACAGTTACAACAAAATAAGCAACATTTTCTACCTACGTAAGCATAATCTTTCTGCTTAATAAGCAAATATTTAACAATAAAAAAATAAACCAATCTCTGCAATGTACAAGCAACATTTTCTGTCTGTGATAGCAGTACATATATCCTTAATAAGCAACATTTAACATTAAAAAAATATACAGATCTCAAAAACTATCCTTCTCATAAACCCACAAACACAGGCACTAAGAAAAAGACTCATCTTATTCAAGAAGAACAACTATTAACAGTAAAAAAAAAAATCCAACCTTCTACAGAGCAACAATGATTAAACAAAAATATTTTTCTCAGAAAACTAGCACAAAAAAGTAAGCAAAAAATCTCTATAGTAACTAACAGATTTTTCTCCACACGAAAAAAATTAAATAACTAATAGATTTTTCTTCTCAGAAAAAAACCTTCCAAAAAACAAGCACGAAAATCGAAAAACAAAAAAAAACAAAGATTGTACTGACCTCTGCCGAAAATACTTCATCCAAAAACCTTTGAATCCGATGAAATAACAATCTCGAACACTATAGTAACTCTGCCTCGGACGACGCCTCCAAAATATCGAATAGAATTGTGAAAATTCAGGACTCCTTCATCCTATTTCCCAATATTTTCATCCCAACAAAAGAGAAAGAGATGGAGTGTAGAGCTCTCCAACAAAGTCTCGGAAAAAAAATAAGAAAAAGGAGTTGCAGGCTTTACAGAATGAAAAGAAACGAATTAGAAGGAACAAATACACCAAAGAGAAACGTCTGCATATAGAATCCCATAATTCTAGGAATATGAAAAGGCACAACCAAAAATAACTCCCTCTTTTAACTGATATAAAGATAAAATTGCATATGTACCCTTTTAAGCAATAAATTTAATATATAAAAAACTAAGAATCAGTTAAATCTAAGCCGTTTAAAAAATAGTCCAACGCTCCAGATTCGATCTCACATACTTATATAAATTATCTGGACTCACCAGATCTAAATCATATATATATATATAGGGATAGAATCAAATGAGGCATGAGGCTTACTGTAAGGTAGTGTGGATGATGGCTCAAAAGCTACTTTAAAAACCTTAGGCAAGTGCACTTATCATTTTATAGAATAGATTATTGAGTACCGAGTGTCATTCCCACGAGGATTATAAGTACTAGTAATTACCGTCTTTTTGTTATCTAATCTAGCAATTTTCAGAGGTTTTGTTGGATAAAAATGAAAAATAAAGAATTTGAAATAATCACAACTTACAATAGATCAAATAAAAGGAGTTTGTAAAGTAAGAAATCAAGAGCTAGAAATGTGTTTGAATGTAAATCCCTCTAGAATGTTTTTGTGATTTAATAAGATAAAGATACAACCAAAAGCCCTTAAGCGAAAACCATCATCTTTTAATAAAATCTCATGTTTCATGGACCGTAGAAATTTCCGATTTAAGTTAAACCCTTTTTCAAGACGAAAAACTCCTAATCTCAAGTTGATTAACTGAAATCTTTTTCTAGTTAAAACCCCTGAGATTGCATTATAACGATTTATGAATTCTCATGTTAGGTTTGATCCTAATCCAGAAGATTTATGTCATCTTATATATAGGATTGCATACAACTCTTTTCACTTATAAAGGTTCTTTCTCACCATAAATCTCTCGATTACCCGATGAGGAATAGATTTCAAATCAATATACCGAAAATATTAACTCGAAAGAATAAAGCATAATATAAGTGAATCACACAAAACATAAAGATTTTATTAAAACAATACAACCCTTGATCACAAATCCATTCTAGAGTTCATTACATTCAAACACTAGAAATTTAGCTACACATGGCTTTGACAAAAGAATAAGCTACACATGAAGATTTGAATTAAATAGACATGGTGTACTTAGCTTTTATTCAAGACCAAACAAAACTTTCTCCGTGGTTGATTTCAATGATGTTGAGTTCCAAGCCTTCTCCTCTAATGCTCTTCAATCTCCAACTCTACCTCTCTTTTATCCTCTCAATGTATTTTACTTTGAAACTTAGAGTGAATGAATGAATCCTCTAATCCAAACTCTTGGCTTTTATAGACATTGTTTTTGTGAAAGAACACATTAACAATGTCATCTCTTGACAAATAATTGCTCCACTACCATAGTTGGGCTGTTGAATCCTTGTTTTCATATGATAATTAAGGGAATAATGGGACTCAGTGTGGCAAAGTGAGATGTAAAAGTTGTACAAAAGTTTTCAAAAAGCAAAAAGGAAGGCTTCCACAATTTCCGTACAAAATAAAATTTTCAACCTGGAAGAAAAGCACGGTCGTGCTTAAAAGCACGACCAAGCGTGCTTATGAACACGGCTTGGCCGTGTTTTGTACGTCTTTCGGAGATTTTTGGCATGGGTGTGCTTTTTAAACACGGCAAGGCCGTGTTTTCTTTGATGGAAGGCCGAACACGGTCGTGCTTATAAGCACGACCTCTGTGTGTTTTTCTGTTTTTCTTGTTTTTGTTCTTTTTGAAGCATGACAATGTTTTCCAACACACTAGGGGTGTGTTTTGTACGTAATTGAGTCCTCTTACCTTCTTTTCGATCGATGTTTGACTTCTTCATTTTTGTTCGTATAAGAATTTGATACGAAATCCATAAGAGTTTGCTCCAAGTCGTTATGTTCATCATTTAAAACAAGCCGAGGTGATTTTTCTTGAATTTGTTGATCAATAAAATAAAAAGTTAAAGAAAATGATGAAAAAGGGTTATAAAAATGTGAATAAAAATACACTTATCAAACCACCTCCAACTTGGAAATTTTGCTTGTCCTCAAGCAATTCTAAAACAAGGAGTGGGATTGAAAACAAAAAGAGGTATCTATTTTCACAATTTTGACATGGTTGAAGTAATTCACTGACCTTTTTGTTCCCAATTGAGCCAATCAATTCAATTTTTCAAGTCGACCAATTTGTTGAAAGAGAGTAACTTTAGTAATTGGATTTGTTAATCAACAAAGTTGTCATATCACAGAAATTGTTATTCATTCGCTTAGACCGAATACAAGAATGCAATGATAAAAGGAGATATCCAAAACTCGGTTTTTTTTCTTTTATTTTTCCTTTGATATAAAAAACATGTATATAGTTATAAATTAGGACATTTTGAGGTAAACTTCCACTAGGTTTAAATTTTGAATGTCTTTCCAAAAGCTCCTAGGGTGGTGTCCCATACTCATAATTGTGCCGTTGTTTTACGTAAAAGACAAACATGGGGCTCATGAATGCTCCTACTTACTAAGCAACAACAAACAGTTGAGTATAACCTCGATTTGTCCCTTTATAAAAATATAAACACAATTTGTTTTTTGAGTTTTTTTTACCCGAAGTAAGATTTCTCCTGTGATCATGGCACAAAGTATTTTCATTTAAGTAAAATCCAATCTAATTTCATGACATTGTACTCATTGGCTAAGTTCATCCTATTATTAGAGTCACATAGTTTAAAACATTTTGGCAGTTTTGAATTCTCAAAAAGAGGGCTTTTTTCGGGAAGAAAATGGTTAAAACAAATCAACAAGCAACCCATCTAATTGTAATAAAGATTTCTCATGATTGTTTGCAAGAAATTGATAAAGTGCATAAGAAGGAAAGAAAAGAGCAAAAATACCAAAAATAAGGGAGAGTTTAAAATAGCACGCAAATCTCTCCAAACCTTACCAAATGTCTAAAACTGTCTAAATGTCTAAAAGTGCTACAAATCTCACCACCTCCAACTTCAAGGGTCATATTGTCCCTAATGTGAAGAAGGAGATGGGAACAGTACGAATTAAAAGAGAAAAACAAACGAAAAACAACAAAAAGCAAGAAGAAATACGACCTTAATGTGGTGGTGGTTGAAAATGTCCCTGTGAAAAATGCCATTGTTGAATTCGGTCCAACATGGTAAAGTAGGGCTGATGTTGGTCATATTGTTGTTGTTGTTGATGGAGCAGGAAGTCGTAATGTTGTTGTTGCTGTTGTTGAAGATTTATGAAAAGTTGACTTGGTTGTTCTTCAAGTCGAGCAAAGTGTTGCGCTATTCTCCCCTCCTGTTGATCTAAGATTGCACGTTGGTGCATTTGCTCCAACTGAATAGCTCGGAAGAGAGATCAGGTGTCATCCGTGGGAGGGGATGGTCTTCGTGGTGGTTGTGAGGCGGAAGGAGTAGCAAAGTCCGGATCCTCACTTTGGTAGTCTTCCGTGTCAGTGGCAGGTGGGGCGGGTAATTGCAACGTGTCTGTGTCACCGCCATGAGGGTAGAGCATTTTCCAATTGTCCTGATCCTGAACCGAAGTGCGAGAAAGATTAGGCAAATGATGTGTATGATCGGTATTTTTAAACCGGAGGACGTATCCTTCACCACGCCGCTGAATCATTCCCATCGCAATATAAGACTCTAAGTCAATCCGGGTCGGTCCCCGGGCTTGTTCGAGTCCCGTGAGGTCATAACCGAAATGGGCGGCGATAGGAGTAATGAAGCTACCAATAACGATTTTACCTCTATCCCTCCGGCTGACCTTTAGAAAATATTTGGTTAAGTAGGAGCCCGTGTCAACTGGAGAGGCGTTTACCATAGCCCATAAGAAATAGAGCTCATCAAGTCGGACCACCCCTTCGCTTTCCCCCCGGCCAAAAAGTGTGCTAGAAAGCACCCGATGAACATAGCGAAAACACGGGTTGACAATACCGGATGACTTGGCCGAGGATGGATGATACTCTTGCTTCGGTGTGATGGCTCACCAAAATTGATGATCACGAAATGCCAGCGATTTAATGCGTAGACCATCTGTGGGTAGGCCATAGATGGTATTGAAATCTGCCAATATAAGTCGGTGCTCGTTGTTGAAGAGCCGGAAGGTGATCCGCCTTTCTTCAACATGTGGGCACAATGTTATTTCGGCATTATAGGAGCTGAGAAATTCCAGAGTGAGGCGGATGTAGGTGGGCAAGCATAAGTTCATGAAATACCCCCAACCAATCTATTCATACATCCACTCCACATCCGAACGTAACCCGAGACCATCCAACGTGAAATTATCTGAGAAGCGCGTGTTGAGCAAGGGGTGTTGGGCTAGGAGGCGATAATTGGCCTCGTATGGTGTGGCGTGGGCCGGTGGGTCGGTGCGAGGGGCTCGGCGGCCGCCGGGTACGGGAGCCGCGGAGGAGGGAGCGCCTCCGGTACGACTACGCTTGGACCTCGGATTCCTATGTCAAAAGAAGCTTAAAAAGAACGTAAGAGAGCATTGTAATAGACATAGTAGGGGTCAAAGAAAACAACTACCAATCAAAATCATAAGCTACACTTGAAACAAAACCAAGCATGAAAGACATCACCAATTCTTCTATAAACCCACCATTTTTGCAACACAAATACCCAACAAAATAGCAAGCAATGAGAAAAAGCTTAGTAGTTGAGCATTTACTTGTGATTTACAACAAACATTCCCTTGGCAATACGTGACTTTCAACAACAATCCAAGACTTTGAACATTTGCAACCCCAAAACTTTCTCTAGGTTCAACATATTTGTCCATAATCAGTTTCAACAGACTCATCCCATGGGCCAATGTCCATGAACAACAAGAACATAGGACAAATGACATGCCTTCGCAAAATTACCACAAAGATTAAAAGAACAAGTCCCTACCATTAACACATGAGGCAAACAAATCCAATGAAACTCAAAAATAACAAAAGAACACACCACAATAGAAGATTCATGAAGGTATCATTGAGCACCATATATCCAAATTTCAATTTCCCAATAGTCCAATTTCTAGGGCATGAAAAATTGACAACATAAATTCATGAATTTCTTAATTACAACATGAGAGGACCTTCACAACAACACATAAAAGAAGAAATCTACTAATTAAAACATGGGAAACTAAAATTGAAAGCAAAATCGAAAAGAGAAAAAGAAAGAACAAGAACACATACCTTGATTGCATTTTGAGGAGAAGAAGTGGGGAACCTTAGAGGTGTGAAGGTGTGTGGTGTAGTGTGAGTGAAGAATTTTAGAGGGGAAGGGAAAGAAGTGGGGATGTGAGGGGAAGAGTTTGAGAAAAGGGGAAGAAAGGGGGAAGAAGCCGTGTTTTGTGAGAGAAAAAAGGGAAAACATCCGGGAGTGGGGGGTCTGTTATCTAGGTACCGAACACGGCCGTGTTTGCTACGTCTTTTCTAGGTTTTCTCTTTTTTTTAATAATAAAAACATGGCCGTGTTAAATAACACGGTTATGCCGTGTTCTGTACGTATTTTCTGAATTTTTTTTAGTAAAAGCACGGCCGTGTTCGGTACAAAATTTCCGACCCAATTTTTTTTTAAAATCAAAGCATGGCCGTGTTTGTTCGTTCCTTGTAAATCCTAGAATTCTCATATGCCGAATTTTGCCATTCTTCGAGTTCGTTAATCTGCAATAAACGGTTATTTCATGCACTTGACAAATCATAGTTAAACATTTTAATATCCCAAAAGGCTTTATGTTCAAGCTCAACCGGCAAATGACATGCCTTACCATAGACGAGTCAGTATGGGGTGGTCCCTATCGGCGTTTTGAAAGCCATTCTATGGGCCTAAAGGGCATCATCGAGCTTGAGGGACCAATCTTTATGAGAGTGTCCAACCATTTTTCTATAATTCGTTTTAATTCTCGATTAGACACTTCCACTTGACCACTAGTTTGGGGGTGATAGGCGGTGGTGACTCAGTGTGTCATACCATAACGTTTTAACACTTTTTCAAATTGACTATTGCAAAAGTGAGTGTCTCTATCACTAATGATGGCTCTTGGTGTACCCTGGGTAAAAAGTTTTTTGAGAAAATGTATCACCACTCGAGCATTATTTTTAGGCAAGGCTTGAGCCTCTACCCATTTAGACACATAGTTAACGACTACTAAAATGTATTTATTGCTAAACAACGCAGGAAAAGGTCCCATGAAATCAATACCCCAAGCATCAAAAAATTTCACAAACAAGAATACCATTTTGGGCATTTCATTTTTGCGAGAAATATTCCCTGTTCGTTGACAATTCGCAAGTTTCAACGTACTGTTTCGCGTCACTGAAAAGTGTGGGCCAATAAAAACCCGACTCAAGGACCTTGCGTGCCGTGGAGTTTGCTTGGTAGTGTCCACCGGTAGGTCCCTTGTGACAGTGATCCAGAATGGAGATAGTTTCAGGAATTGCTACACATCTTCTTATAATCTCATCTACACAAATTCGGATGAGGTGGGGATCGTCCCAAATATAGTATTTGAGATCCGAAAAGAATTTCTTCTTTTGTTGGTGGGTCATCCCCTTTGGTAGAACTTCTCCTGCAAGATAGTTAGCAAAATCTGCAAACCAAGGAATATCAATGGAAATTGAGTTAAGGGCAAAGAGTTGCTCATCCGGGAAAGTGTCGTTGATATGTCCATTGTGTTGCTTGTCGGTACCGGAGTGCTCAAGTCGAGATAAGTGGTCGGCGGCAAGATTTTCGGCACCCCATTTATCTTTAATCTCCACATCAAATTCTTGGAGTAAAAGGACCCATCGAATCAACCGTGGCTTTGCATCATTTTTGTCAAGAAAGTAGCGTAAAGCGGAGTAATCCGTATAGCGAATAACTTTTGATAGGATCAAGTATGAACAAAATTTGTCAAAGGCGAAAACCACTGCAAGTAAATCCTTTTCAGTAGTGGTATAATTGGATTGAGCAGGTGTCAAAGTTTTACTCGCATAGTAAATTGGCCGGAGATGTTTATTTTCGTTGCCCAAGTACCGCACCTACTGCATAGTCGCTAGCATCACACATGAGTTCGAACGGTTGAGACCAATCTGGGGCTACCATAATGGGAGAAATGGCGAGTTTTTCTTTTAAAATATTGAATGCATGAAGGCATTCATCATTGATATAAAAAATTGCATCATTCTCTAAGAGGCGAGTAAGTGACCGGGCGATTTTTCGAAAAGTCCTTGATGAAGTGCCTATAAAACCCGGTGTGTCCCAAAAGGATTCGGATTGCCTTCATCAAGGTGGGTGGTGGCAATTTGGAGATTGTCTCAACCTTGGCCTTGTCGACTTCAATGCCTCTGCAAGAAATTTTATGTCCCAAAACGATTCCTTCTTGCTCCATGAAGTGGCATTTTTCCTAGTTAAGAACCAGATTAGTTTCTTCACAACGAACAAGGACTTTTTCAAGATTACCAAGACAATTATCAAAAGCTTCCCCAAAAATAGAGAAGTCATCCATGAAGACTTCCATGATTTCTTCCACAAGCTCGTCGAAGATGGCGAGCATGCACCGTTGAAAGGTTGCCGGTGCATTACATAATTCGAAAGGCATGTGTCGATAGGCGAAAGTACCATAAGGACAAGTGATAGTGGTTTTCTCTTGGTCCTCCGGTGCTATCGGAATCTGAAAATACCCTGACATACCATCAAGAAAGCAATAATAAAGGTGACCGGATAACCGTTCAAGCATTTGATCAATAAATGGTAAGGGAAAATGGTCCTTGCGAGTAGCATCGTTAAGTCATCGATAATCGATGCAAACTCGCCCACCAGTTACCGTTCACATTGGGATAAGTTCATTTTTCTCATTCGGGACCACCGTCATCCCGCCTTTCTTTGGGACCACTTGAACTGGACTCACCCAATTGCTGTCAGAGATGGGATAGATGAGTCCAGCATCAAGTAGTTTGATTACTTCCGCCTTGACTACCTCTTTCATATTTGGATTCAAGCGTCATTGAGGTAGAACAAACGGCTTAAAATTCTCCTCCATCAGAATTTTATGAGTGCAAAAGGAGAGGTTGATTCCTTGAATATCGGAGATTTTCCAAGCGATGGCTTTCTTGTGTTCCCGTAATACTGCCAACAATCTATTCTTTTGATGTGAGGATAAATTGGAGGAAATAATCACGGGGAGTTTGGAATCATCGGCTAAAAAGGCGTATTCCAGGTGCTTGGGTAGTTCCTTCAACTCTAACAGAGGTGGGTCCTCAATGGACGGTTTTCTATGCCCCACTTGAGAATTTTCAATTTTTTCGAATTCCTTTGGGCGATCCGTGGGTGTGTTTGATTCCAATGCGAGCACAGATTCCCTAAAAAAAGGATTTTCCTCCGCTACACCTGCACCTTGAGTAATACAAGTCTCCAAAAACTCATTAGAAATCATGCTTGGTAAAGAATTAGCTATCTCCATGTCAACGAGATCAATGGCAAAACAAGAGTCATCTTTATCTATTGAATTTTTCATTGATGTAGCAATTTTAAAGATAACTTGTGCATCTTCGACTAGTAAGATTATTTTACCATCATGCACATCAATAATTGCATTAGCGGTAGCCAAAAATGGACGCCCTAGGATTAAGGGGACTTCAACGTCGGTATGCATGTCAAGGATTACAAAATCAACAGGAAATATAAATTTATCAACATTGACCAAAACATCTTCGACAATACCTCTAGGATACTTAATGGACCTGTCGGCTAATTGTAAGCTCATCCTAGTAGGTTTTGGTTCCCCTAGACCCATTTGTTTAAACAAATCATAAGGTCCAAATTTATGCTAGCCCCTAAGTCGGCCAATGCCTGATCAACAGTTAAATTACCAACATTTCAAGGAATAGTAAAACTCCCTGGATCTTTGATTTTCTGAGGTAATTTATTTGCAGAATTGCCGAGCACTCCTCGTTCAATTGCACCATGGATAACTCTATAAGCTTCTTTTTGTTCGAGAGGAGATCTTTCAAGAACTTGGCATATTTTAACATCTGCAAAAGGGCTTCGACAAAAGGAATATTTATGTGCAATTGTTTAAACAAATCTAAAAACTTACAGAATTGATCGTCAAGTTTATCCTTTTACAATCGGCTCGGATATGGGACGAGTGGTTGGTATTCTGGCACCATCTTTTTCTTTGTTTCCTTGACTACCTGTTCGTCTTTTTGTTGTACGGGGGTTTGATCGGGCTTAACTTCCAGCATCCGCACCTCGTCTAGTTTTGTTCCACTTCTTAAAGTGATTGCTTTTACCTGTTCCGATGGATTTGGTTCGGTGTTGCTTGGTAGACTCCCTTGCGGCCTTTCTGAAATCATTTTGGCAATTTGGCCAATTTGAATTTCCAAGTTGCGAATGGATGCTTCTTGGTTCCATAGTGATGTTTCAGTGGCCGTGAAACGGGTTTCTGTTGTTTGGACGAACTTGGTCAATAAGTCCTCCAAACTTTATTTTCGTGGTTGGAAACCGGGAGGTGCAGACAAGTTGGAGAGTGCATTTGGATTAGGTTGTTGTTGACATTGCTCCAACTAAAGTTCGTATATTGATGCCACCCTGGATTATAAGTGTTACTAAAAGGATTATGTTGAGAAGGTCGAGATTGGTTACCTAGATAATCCACGTGCTCATGTGGTGGTATTGCGTGGGGGCACTCTTGGTGATTGTGTGTCCTCCACAAGTTTTGCATGATAAGACTTGTAATGGTGGTTTCGGAGTCGCCAACTCGTCAATCTTTTGAGTTAGAGCTTCGACTTGTGTGATTAGTGAAACCACTGCATCTGCATTATACACACCCACTGACCTGTTAGTCTTACGTCGTATGGATTTCCATTGGTAGTCGTTCATGGCCATTCCTTCGATTAAATCCTGGGCGGCTTCTGGAATTTTGTTATTCAGAGTTCTCCCGACTGCTGCATCAATCATTTGTCTTGTTGAAAAAAGTAGCCCATTGTAGAATGTTTGGACTTGCATCCAAATAGGTAGGCCATGGTGTGGGCATTTCCGCAAAAATTCCTTTAACATTTCCCAAGTATCGTATATGGTTTCATCATCTGCTTGAGTGAATGAAGAGATTTCATTCCTCAATCTTGCGGTCTTTGCCGGTGGGAAATACTTCAAAAGAAATTTTTCCGCCATAACATTCCATGTAGTAATCGTTCCTTTTGGCAAAGTATTTTAACCACTATTTTGCTCGTCCCCGAATAGAGAATGAGAAAAAGCGTAGGCGGATGGCATCGTCGGAGACCCTGTTGATTTTGAAGGTATCACAAATTTCAAGAAAATTTGTGATGTGATTATTGGGATCTTCGTCTGGTAGACCGTCGAATTGGACAAGCTACTGCACCATTTGAATAACATTGGGTTTAATTTCAAAATTGTTGGCGGCAACAACGGGCCTTACAATCCTTGACGACGTGACATCCATGGATGACTTGGCGTAATCGTACATAGTTTTTTGTGGTTCATCTGCCATGGCAAAATATTTGCTTTCGTCTATATCCTCCTCGTAGTCTGTATTAATGCTTTCCTCTATGTTACTACCGGCGGTAAGCGCGTGCACTGCAGTAAATAGAGATGTGAAGTGTTAATAAAGACTCACAAAGATAGATAAGAAGAAAAACAATGGTAAAGTAAAAAAATGATTAGATTAAAGCGTTCCTAACATTACAATCTCCGACAATGGCGCTAAAAACTTGATGGCTCATTAGGCAAGTGCACCTATCATTTTATAGAATAGATTATTGAGTACCGAGTGTCATTCCCACGAGGATTATAAGTACTAGTAATTACCATCTTTTTGTTATCTAATCTAGCAATTTTCAGAGGTTTTGTTGGATAAAAATGAAAAATAAAGAATTTGAAATAATCACAACTTACAATAGATCAAATAAAAGGAGTTTGTAAAGTAAGAAATCAAGAGCTAGATATTTGAATGTAAATCCCTCTAGAATGTTTTTGTGATTTAACAAGATAAAGATACAACCAAAAGCCCTTAAGCAAAAACCATCCTCTTTTAATAAAATCTCATGTTTCATGGACCGTAGAAATTTCCGATTTAAGTTAAACCCTTTTTCAAGGCGAAAAACTCCTAATCTCAAGTTGATTAACTGAAATCTCTTTCTAGTTAAAACCCCCAAGATTGCATTATAACGATTTATGAATTCTCATATTAGGTTTGACTCTAATCCAAAATATTTATGTCGTCCTATATCTAAGATTGCATGCAACTCTTTTCACTTATAAAGGTTCTTTCTCACCATAAATCTCTCGATTACCCGATGAGGAATAGATTTCAAATCAATATACCGGAAAGATTAACTCGAATGAATAAACCATAATATAAGTGAATCACACAAAACTTGAAGATTTTATTAAAAACATACAACCCTTGATCACAAATCCATTCCAGAGTTCATTATATTCAAACACTAGAAATTTAGATACACATGGCTTTGACAAAAGAATAAGCTACACAAGAATATTTGAATGAAATAGACATGGTGTACTTAGCTTTTATTCAAGACCAAACAAGACTTTTTCTTGGTTGATTTCAATGATGTTGAGTTCCAAACCTTCTCCTCGAATGCTCTTCAATCTCCAACTTTACCTCTCTTTTATCCTCTCAATCTATTTTACTTTGAAACTTAGAGTGAATGAATGAATCCTCTAACCCAAACTCTTGGCTTTTATAGACATTGTTTTTGTGAACGAACACATTAACAATGTCATCTCTTGACAAATAATTGCTCCACTACAATAGTTGGGTTGTTGAATCCTTGTTTTCATATGATAATTGAGGGAGTAATGGGACTTACTACAACAAAATGAGATGCAAAAGTTGTACAAAAGTTATCAAAAAGAAAAAAAGGAAGACTTCCACAATTTCCGCACAAAAGAAAAATTTTAGCCTGGAAGAAAAGCACGGCCAGGCCGTGTTCGTCAATTTTGATGAACACGGCCGTGTTTTATACGTCTTTCGGAGATTTTTGGCATGGGTGTGCTTTTTAAACACGGCAGGGCCATGTTTTCTTTGATGGAAGGCCGAACACGGCCGTGCTTGTAAGCACGACCTTGGTGTGTTTTTGTGTTTTTCTTGTTTTTGTTCTTTTTGAAGCATGGCCATGTTTTCCTACACACTAGTGGGGTGTTTTGTACGAAATAGAGTCCTCTTGTCTTCTTTTCTATCGATGTTTGACTTCCTTCATTTCTGTCCGTATAAGAATTTGATACGAAATCCATAAGAGTTTGCTCCAAGTCGTTACCTTCATCATTTAAAACAAGCCAAGGTGATTTTTCTTGAATTTGTTGATCAATAAATTAAAAAGTTAAAGAAAATGATGAAAAGGGTTATAAAAATGTGAATAAAATACACTTATCAGTGGACTAATCATCCTATACGTTAATTTATCAAATCCAATGGATCAGCTTTTTTCGATTTTTTGCCTTTTAATTTTATTTTTCGCCCATAAAGGGCAAATTTGTCTTTTAGATAAAACATTTTTTCAGTTTTTTTAGTAACTGATCGTGTCTAACGATTTTCAAGGGATATGATTACTAATTTGATTCCCGCTTTCGATTCTCTCCTCTATTTTGAAATATTTCACTCCCTTCTCCTCCAATTGTCCTCGTCTAGCAAGAGTTTTCATCTTTCAATTTCCCTCCTATTTTTTTCGCAAAATCGTGATACGACTTAAATATAAACTATTTATGCATGGTTTTCGTCTAATTTATACATCACATACACAATAATTATGCACTATTAAAAAACCACAATATTTGACTGTCACTTTTGAAATGACTCAATGTTCAATGTAAACTATTTATGCATTGTTTTCGTCTAATTATATATCACATACACAATTATTATGCACTATTTTAAAACCACAGTCTTTTGATTGTCACTTTTGCAATGACTCAATGTTCAATCTAAACTATTTATGCATCATTTTCGTCTAATTATACATCACATACACAATAATTATGCTCTATCTTAAAACAACGAACTTTGACTGTCACTTTTGGAATGACTCAATGTTCAATGTAAACTATGTATACATCGTTTTTGTCTAGTTATACATCACATATACACTATTGTTGTATCATTTTTTTGAAATTAAATATATGAACCAATTCTCTCTCCTCCATATTCGTAGGTTTCTTCTGTTGTTTCCATGGATGTGTGCTTCGATTGCCGTTGTGCATCTTGTTCCTCCATGGTGTTCATTGATACGTCACAATGTTGATGAGTATACTGATCTTTCATAGTGTATCTCGCAATTTTTTGCTCATCTGGTTTTGAGTTTTATTTTTGCTCCAGTTCGCAAGAGGAGAGAGAGCGAGAGAGAGGGAAGTCGACTTTTGGTGTGATTGTATTTTCAATTATGTAAATGTGATCTTCAACACATCCATGATCTTCATCACATCCATATCAAAATCAAAATAAGTGAGGACGAAATCTCCGAAGAGGTCCACTAAGAGGACTAAAAAAATAATTTTGCCAAAGTGTTAATTATGTAGTCATTTAAGTTTCTAATTGGTCGAGTCAAAATCACTAACTAATGAAACTATAAGATTTGTTTCCCCAAAATTTGTATGTTACATTCTACTCCCGTTTAAAATTAATTTCGTCATCGAAATTCGAATACTTACCAAAATCTAGAAAATTCGGATATTTAGCTCGTATGTCTTCTTCACGTTCCCATGTCGCTTCGTTCTTGTCTTGTTGTCTCCATTGTACTTTGATTAACACCACATCTTTATTTCGCAATTTGTGTATTTTTCGTTCTAGGATAGCCTCGGGTGCTTCTTCATAAGTCAAGTCACCCTTGATTTCCAGTTCCGATTAATTGACAATATGACTTGGGTCATAAACATACATTTTGAGCATTGATACGTGAAATACATTGTGAACATATGGCAATTTTGGTGGTAATGCCAATTGGTATGCTAGCTCACCGATTTGTCATAGATTTTCGAACAAACCAATGTATCTCGACTTTAATTATTCTTTTTCACCAAAAAGGAAAACACCCTTTATAGGTGCCACCTTCAAAAATACTTTTTCTCCCACATCGAATTGTAGACCCTTCCACCATTTGTCAGTGTAAGATTTTTGTCTGCTTTGTGCTATCTTCATTTTCCCGAACTTTCTCTATTTTCTCCAATGTCTGTTCAACTAACTCTGATCCCAAAATTTTCTTCTCACCTACATCACTCCAATACAAGGGTGTTCTACATTTTCATCCATACAGTGCTTCATGTGCATCCATTTTAATGGTGGCTTGATGACTATTGTTGTAAGTGAACTCTACCAAAAGCAAGTTTGACTCCCGATTTTCACCAGAATCGAGCACGCATGCCATCAAAATGTCTTCTAGTGTTGATCGTTCTTTCAGACTATCCGTCTGTCTGTGGGTTATAAGGTGTACTAAAGTTTAACTTTGTTTCCAAGGTTGTTTGCAGACTTTTCCAAAACTTTGAAGTGAAATATGGGTCTCTGTCCGACACTATCGTCATAGGGACTCTGTTTAGTCTTTGCATATTAGCTCATTTTGAGGGTCATTTTCGCTGGCAGAAAATATGTTGATTTGGTTTACTATAAACCATACAACATTATTCTTTTTGACCGATAGTGGCAAACCAACTACGAAATCCATCGTTATATGTTCCCATTTCCATTTTGGTATCTCAAGGGGCTTTAGCAAACCTGAGGGCCTTTGTCGTTCAGCTTTAACCTGCTGACACATCAAATATCTTGCTATAAATGATTCAATGTCTCTTTTCATGCTTCTCCACCATAAGATCTCTTCAAATATTGGTACATCTTTGTACCACCAGGGTGAGCCGTATATGGCGTACTATGAGATTCCTCAACAATTTCTCTTCTAAGTTATTCATTCTTAGGTAAACATAATCTGCCTTCGTATGTAAATACGTCATCAGTCGTTATCTCAAAACCTTTAATGTTTCCCTATTGAACTCGTTTCTTCATCTTATTCAAAAACATATCTTGTAATTGGGTCTCTTTGATTATATCTCGCAATGTAGGTCGTACCATTAGTGTTGCTAACATTGCTTCTATACTTCTAGGTGGAGTGATGATCTCAATCTCCATCTTGGTGAAATCTTTCACCAATTGTTCTTGATTTATTAGCAAGTACAATAATTCACCCTTAGTTTTTCGGCTTAGAGCATTTTCTACGACATTAGCTTTACCTGTATGGTAATTGATGGTGCAATTGTAATATTTCACTAACTTCAACCACCTTCTTTGCCTCATATTTAGCTCTTCTTGTGTAAAGAGATATTTTAGACTTTTATGGTCTGTGTATACCTCACACTTACTTCTGTACAAGTAGTGTCACGAAATCTTCAGTGCGTGCACTACTGCGGCTAGCTCCAAATTATGTGTAGGGTAATTCAGCTCATGTGGCTTTGGTTGTCTAGACGGATAAGTAACTACCTTACTAAGTTGCATCAAACACACCCAAGACCTAGTTTTGATGCATCACTAGAAATAACAAATCCCTCTTGTAGGGTCGGGTATTGTTAATACTGGTGCATAAGTTAGTTTTTTCTCCAACTCTAGAAAAATTTGTCGCATTTCTCGTTCCATAAGAACTTTTCCCTTTTCTTTGTCAACTGACTGAAAGGCCCAGCTATTTTAGAAAATTCCTTAATGAACCTTCGGTAATAGCCCGCCAGATCTAGGAAACTAGGAACTTCACTTGCAGTCATAGGTGTTTTCCATTCACTAACAGCCTCAACCTTATCTGGGTCAAACTCGATTCCATGTGCAGTTAAAACATGTCCGAGAAAAACCACTCGGTTTATCCAAAATTTAAACTTTCTGAATTTCACGTACAATTTCACCTTGCGAAGTACTTCGAGTGGTATTCTCAGATGCTCTTCGTGTTTGTTCTCATTTTTCGAATATATTAGTTTGTCGTCAATAACGACAATGATGAATTTTATCCAAGTACGGCAAAAATACCATATTCATGAAGTCCATGAACACTGTTGATGCATTGCTTAAACCAAAAGGCATCACAACGAACTCATAGTGCCCATAATGAGTTCCGAATTGTGTTTTCAAAATAAGACTCTCCTTAGTTCTTAACTGGTGATACCTCGATCTAAGATCGATCTTAGGAAATGTGCCTGCACCCTTAGCTAATCGAATAAGTCTTCGATTGAGGTAATGGGTACTTATTCATTATCGTGAGTAGATTCACTTCCTATAATCGATACACATTCTTAAAGTCCCATTGTTCTTCTTGACGAACAGTACTGGAGTTCCCCAAGGTGATACACTAGGTCTGATAAACTTCAAATTAAACAAGTCCTGTATTTGCACTTTTAGTTCCTGTACTGTTTGCAACCATATATATATATATATATATATATATATATATATATATGATCACATGTGGCAACGGCCTTAACATGTGGCAGTGTGGACCAATCTAAGTCACTATCATGTTTAATCCTAAGGCCAATATTTTTTCGAATTTCTTTTTTTATATTGAATATAGTCCATTTAAGGCCACAATGGACATTTCATCAACATAATCACACGGCAGTTTTGGTAACCCCCCATAACCTCCCTTTTGTTGGGATTTCATTAAATCTTTCCCACTTTTTTGCAATCTGATTTTTCACACAAAATCAAACCCCCTTTTTTCGTCTCTTTCTTCTTCATTCTTCCAATCCACCGTTTATTCTATTCCTTCTTCATTCTACCGCTCGACCGCCAAGAACAAAATTTATGTGTCAGTTTTCGAAGATTATCAGGATTCATTCCACATCAAAATCCAAAACGCCATTGGCAGTATTGGTAAAGGTCAGGTTCTGGTTCGATTTTTCAATTTTTTGGTTGTATATTTTTGTAGAAAGGATTTATCCCTTGAGTTTTCTTCCTTTTATGTTGATTCGTGATGATGTTTTTTCTGGGTTTTGGGATTTAGTTGCATTAAGTAGAACACGCAATTGTTTTGTGTATTTGTTGGTGAATCAATCCTTGTTATTTTGGTGTACATTTTACTTAGGAATGATATATGATTTCTTACCTTTGGTATATAGTTAAATCTATTGTGGTGTTTTGTTTAACCCCTGCACCAAAAAAAAAAAAGAGCCATGGATATATGTATTGGTGCATATTTAACATTGTTATAACGACATGAATATGTGTTTTGATGCATTGATAAGTTTGGTATTGTGTATAGAATGTCCATGCAATGCATAATGACGAATGGTGTTTAAATAATATTATTTTCGTATACAATTAGAGTTCATACAGTGCCCAGTTAGGTTAGTTGGTGTATTCTTTTTGATATATTGTGCTTGAGTTCCGCATTCTTTAATATAGTTCATGTTTCTCAATACCAGGTTTATAATTTTCAATGGCAAGAGGAAACAGGAAAAGATCTGCATCACCAGGGCCGAGCGAGGGTGCGCGTAATGTTAACAAGAGGTCCAAGACTGCCAAATCTGCTTTGAAATCTTCGATGCCCAAACTGAGGAAATTGTAGCTTACATTTTTTTGGCCCATTTTGTTTTATTGCACACGTGGAAATGAATTGATGAAAACTTAGCTATAAGTTGGTATACATTTAGTAAATAGTTGGTATACAATTAATTCAGTTGTTTTTATTTTAATTGTGGATATGAATTGATGAAAACTTAGCTATACATTGGTATACAGCTAGATAATTGTTGGTATACAATTAGTTTTTATTGGACACACAAATGCATTTGATGCATCCTTTTTCTTTTTCTGGTTGACTTGTTTGATGTTAACATCGTTTTTTTTAGCAATTTTGTTTTATATATTTTTCAGTTGGATCTGTTCTATCGATATTTGCAAGCACGTGGGTGTTATCAGGCAGCGCGTAATGTTGAAAAATCTGCATATTTGTACACCAAATCAGTCAAATGTACACACAAAATAATTTTCAAAATATACAATATTGTCAATATTAGTATACAATATTCTCAATTAAACATCTAACAATGTACTACTGAATACTTATATTATCACCAAATGTCAGACAATTGTACATCAAAATATAATTTCAGGATACCGTAATGGAATTATTTTTATACCATATTTTTATTATTATAAAGCACCGAAGTATGCACATGTATACACCAAAATATGCTTACAATGTACAATATTGTCAATATTGTTTCTACCAATGTTTAGTCTTAAATAAACATCCAAACACGCCATAATTCATGTTATATTAGCACCAAAATATACATATCTATACACGAAACAATGCGTCAAGAGCACAATATTATAAATATTTGTACACCAAAATACGCATAAAGGGTGAGTCCGATTTTTTTTTGCTCATGATTAGGCGTGTCTGTTATGGAAAAGTGATATTGAATATATCCCTTGATTTTAGGAAAGTAAATATGGTATTATTTTTACACCATTTGCCCTTTTTACACATAAAATAATTGAAAATTTGTGTATTTTTGGGCCTAATTTGAACCATTGATTGAATAGGATGGATGGATAGGATCTGTCCACACTGCCACATGGTAAGAGGGTGCTGTCATGCCAAAATTTACATACCCAATAAAATATAATAGCATCCAATAAGGTACAACCCCAAATATTCAAACTTAGGCTAAAAAGAGTTATTATCTAAGTACAAAAAAACTAAACAAATATAAATACAGCGGAAGTTTATAAATCATGACATACAATTATAGTAGAGTTGTAACTCACCTAACTATTACAAGATAAAATAGTTAAATTGTTAAAGTGCCGACGGATAAGCCATTCAAGCGGAAATTGCTATGTAGAGTCAATTCTGAGCTAGAAGTCTCGTGTCAGTCTCTTCGATATCAAAACATTCGGTTTCTGAAAAGTTTTTATAAAATTGTGGGCTGAGCTAGACGAGCTCAGTAGGTTGGGGTAGGGGAATGCAATATTTGTTTGATGAAAGATGCATTATTTCTTTGAGAAAAATACTTAGTGTGCCTAAACATATTTATGTATGCCTGATAATGATGCACATAAGAATTATTTGTCATAATGATGAAAACCTATTGCAATTCAATAATGATGTATTAATTTTTGATGCTATTAGTTATGCAATGCACATTGTACAACAGTTAGTCAAGTACAGTAAACAATTTGCTTTTCAAACAGCCAATAGATATCCCAATTTTTAAAACAAATAGTGGATATCACATTTTAAAACAAAGTGTAAACAGTTAATCAATTAGTTCGTCAGCCCGAAATAAGAAACGTAGGATTAGTGTTGATCGGACACTGACCCTGTCCGTTCTCCTTGTTACTTCCAATAACATTTGGCCGAAGCCCTTTCACCTTATCCCTCCCACTAGGCTTGACGTCTCTTTGGCCTGGGCTTTAGCTCAGAGATCGTCATATTCATGAATATACCGTTCTACGACCCAAGTTCTGTCGTCGTCTCCGGCCCGACCCGAAAATGGGATTAGGCATATGGGTAGTCAAACAAGGACCACAGGCAACCCGTTCGATCCATCTAACCTACCCACGCCACAATAGACTCAAACAGTCAGTAGTTTTGTCAAAATGACACTTATTTGAGCAAAGGTTGAGTCAAGCAGTTATAATAGTTAAATGCAAGTGAATATGATCATGAATAGTATACTTTATGTTTTCTTTAATAAAGAAAATTATCCTGGAAGAAACGCAAAATATAATCATAGAACAATCTTATAAAGGGTTTGAATGATGGATTCTCTAGGCAGTGATCGTGTGAAAATGATGTATATCGTGAAATTATGCAATTGCTCACTGTCATGAAGTTTATGAAATAACTGATCTCATGAAGTTTATGAAGTTACAAGCAAGCCTAATTTTTCTTTAGAAAGATGATAATTTGCCCACCTTTGACTGAATCGCCGCCTTAATAATGTGAAGGATGAAAATCTTAGTTGTCGGGGTTCAACCTCGTCTCTTTGGAAATATAATCCAGTTTAATTGTGAAATCCCCTAAGTCATTGGTTATTGCAATCAATTAAATCCTATTAGAACTAATAATAGGAATATTCAAATATAATACTGATGTTTGTACATATAAAGGTACAATTTTTTTTTTTAATAAAATCACAACCGTTCTTTTTGTCTCATTTGTCTTTTAATTAACAAATGATATAATCCTATAAGGAGCTTCTTAATTATACAATTTATGTTTTGGAAAGTGACATGTTATTAAAGGTTGATTCTTAACAAAATGACATTAAGGCTTTATTAATCATGTATTTTATTAATCCTCAAACTTTGAAAGCTTTATTAGTTCAATCCTTAGAATTAACAGAGTGTAATTACACTTGACTTAACAATATAGTTCTAGGCCTAGAAAACCTACATCAGTCCCAATTAGCAAAATTACACTACCAAATAATTATAAATTAATACTCATTATTTACAGTTCATGATTGATACCTGTGTATAAATATTTATAGATCATATCTATGAAAGTAAATTGATATCATTCTAAATATGAATTATCAGTCCAAAAGGAAGATTTACAAAGAAACTTACCAATTCACACTTTTTTTTTTCCGAGAACAGCACTCTCTTGCATCTCCCTCTACCTGTCTCTCTTGTGCATTAGTCGTGTATGTTAGAGCTTCGAGAAGTGTAAATTACCTAGCTTTTATCTACAGAAGTCGGTTCATATACATCTTATTTATCTATACTAAATTTAATATTTGTTTAGATTAGTATAAGTCGGTCAATCAATTGGCTATTCTATATATACATATTATATTAGTGTTGTATATATCCTTATCTAAAGTTATATTACATATGTATATATAACACGTATTGGTATCTATATATAATCTTATTATATATATATAAGATTAATCTTTTCTAATCATAATTCGAATATTGTATACTTAAATAAACTCGAATAGTTACGTCATCCAAATATGGTGTCTCACATTCTCCCCTCCTTAAAAGATTTGGCCCCCAAATTCCTCCTTAAATATTTCTAGGCAATTGTGAACCCTCAACATTATAATGGTAAGTTCATTCTGAAATCCGACCATCTCGTTGAATAAACTAATTATTAGTTTGAAATCGATGGGCAGTTGTTAAGATATCGAAACATTTCCTTGCCATCTTAAGAATAAGTTTCCTATCAAATTTTCCTCTTAAGTCAAGGTAAATAAACCCTTAATTTAAGGTCTTATAACCAAATTTAAAACTGATAACTTACCCTCCAGAAATATAAGGAGTAAGAATAACTAGCAATGATTTCTACTACTAATCACCCAAGCATGCACATTTCCATTTTCATCATGCATCACCCCACTCTTGTTTTATATAAACTCAAGTATCATTAGTAAAAACGAGATTCCTTAGACTCAATAATCGAATAAAATATAATCCAAGTAACAACTATGCACAATAGGAATTCTTACAAGTTATCATAATATTTGTACATCATTTACATAGTCATTCATATACAATCCCAAAATGACATTCATGTGTCACTGTTATACCCAAAATAAATACTGTTTATCTAGATCATTGGTTACTATAACATCATAATACTTTTACACATTTATTGTGCACATATACTACCTAATCGATTACATATACAAAATTTCAAAGTCATATTCTATTAAGAACTTAACCCCAATCGTCTCATCGTGATGTGCTACATTATTTCTCATTTATCTTCTTCTCTTTTGCGCTTATTTATTCTCCGAGACCCTTTAGTGGTTTGTTGATTGTTGTTTCTTATAGGGCAATCTTTCACATGATGCTGACTGTTGCCACATCTAAGGCATTTTCCCAATTTTTTCCAACATTGTGATAGTTCATGACCTTTTCTGTTACAATAAGAACACAACATCATTGGTACCTCTGGTTTTTTTCCTTTTTCAACATCACCAATCATTTCATGATTTATCTTCTGAATTTTCTTTCCATGTTCTACTGTCTGGTTGGACGATGATGCTTTAAATTTATCACTTGTCTTGTTCTGCTGCCTTTGATGTTCACTATCATTTTGATCGAAAGTACCACGAGTTTCTTTAGTTGGGATGACAAAAGGGTCCCATGATTTCTTCTCCTGGTGTATAAGTGTTTGCAGTATATCAACTTGTTTCAGCAACACAATTATATGCTCTTTCTGTTGTTGGTTTAATTCTTTTGCTTGTTGCAGGTCTTGTGTCAACTGCTGGCTTTGCTGATACAAAATAGAGTTCTCATGGTTTAACTCATCTATGAGGTTTTTCAAATGGAAAATATGATCTCGCATCCTTTGCATTTTCTCACTAGAATTGGTGTTAAGTCTAGAATTCCATATAAACCGCTCCCTTCCTGAGGCCATTCCTAAACACAAACAACCTCTTAGTTAATATATCAATCAAATTATAAAGAAGGTATGATGTACACAAATTCATTATATTGGTTAATATTTGAGTGTTACTTCAAATCGACACTCAATACGTAACGATCAAAACCCAAACCTAGACAATATTCCAACATCAAATAATCACTAAACCAATTTAACATTTAAGAAAACTCATCTGTCACTTAGGTATATCTCAACTAATCATATCTCTCCTATGAAGCCTCAAAACACTGACATGCTAAGCCAACCATTAGAAGACTAGTAATGATAGAAAGAAATACAACTTTCGACAAGAAAAGAAAGGCGCTACACTCTTTAATTAAGGTTATGCACAAGAAAAGAGTGAAATAAAATTAATATCTCAAATACCGAGTTACAACAAAGGTTTCCAAAACAACAAATCACTCGAAGGATGATACAAAATACAAAGTGAGGTTAGCCAAAAGTTAAATGCAAATTCAATGAAAGGAGCTAACGTGGACAAGGATGACGATTTCCGAGAGAGAAAAAAAATCTCAGAATCAAATTGGACTATTTCAAGAACAAATTTGCTTAAAAGAATAACATTTAGAAGACAAACAACAAGCAGAGTGAACGATTGGCAATTTCAGAAGCAAAGGTCGATGCCAAAAGTGAGGGGAAGTGGAGTTCATAATTCACTCAGATTCAAGAAAACAATGTGCAGAAATGATTACATGACAAATTGTCACCAATAAAAAAAAACAATCTACACAATTCAGTAAAAAGGTTCTGATGGAGGATCAAGATGTTGCTCCAACACGAACTATCTCCCAACAGAGAAAGAGAAGTCGATTGAGATATCGATGATATAATAAACATTGTCACTCTCGAGAGAATACATAAAAATGATATTCTTCTTAAGATAGATATTCTGATGTCTAAAAGAAATTAAAATCGTGAATCACTTGAGATTAATTAATAGCCACTAAACCTATTGAGTGACTTGAAACAAAGGATGTAGAGCAAAAGTGCATCTATAGGAGGGGAAAAAAATTAAGAAGAAAGAAAATGACACTAGATAAAGAAGGAAAATCCAAAAGATTTAGGTACATATAAAGATCAGAAATGAACCACTTAGACATTAAAGAAACAAAATACGTTGCAATCTGAAGATGATTCAGGTTTCATTAGAAACAGTTCTGTCACGAATGAAAGCCAGGCACATAACATACAGAACATACAAACTCTGGACAAAATGAAAGTTTGCAAAGCAGCTTAAATGAAACATCTCAAATTATCATTTAGCTAGTGAAGTACAAAACAAGCTATGATACGAAGATGATCAAGATTTCAGCTTTGATAGTTCTATTTTGAATGAATGCCAAATACAAAACATGTTGAATAGACAAAACCTGATTAAGAACGAAAGTTTACAAAGCAATTTGAATGGGGTTAAATCAAATTCAGTTCGAAACAAAAATAAAAGTTTATGAAGAAATTTATATGGAGTTGAATCAAATTCAGTTGGCTACTAAGTATCTCTAGTCTGTCTTACGAGCTTGTTACATGACACTATAACCTTAGTTTCTGTATAAGTTTCTAATGATCTCCAAATAGTGGTATGGTGTCACACTCTTAAAGATGATCTAGAGCTCAACGAAGTGGTACTATTAAGATCAAATATGTAAAATCATGTATTCTTTAGTTTAGAAGATGTACTTTTCATGCTCAATACTCCCAAAGATAACAATACTCGTACTAACCAATCACACACTAAGATTGCGAGTATCTACTCCTCAGACTTCCACAACATAAAACCCAAATTCATCACTCAAACTCAATTCTTAAGGTCTCACAATAGTAGTACCCCAACTACAAACCGAAGATCATATCCTGGGTCAGCTCGGGTGTAGATATTGTTACACCCAAGCTCTGATACAATAACTGTCACGCCCAAATTTACATACCCAATAAAATATAATAGCATCCAATAAGGTACAACCCCAAATATTCAAACTTAGGCTAAACAAGAGTTATTATCTAAGTAAAAAAAACTAAAAAAATATAAATACAGCGGAAGTTTATAAATCATGACATACAATTATAGTAGAGTTGTAACTCACCTAACTATTACAAGATAAAATAGTTAAATTGTTCAAGTGCCGACGGATAAGCCATTCAAGCGAAAACTGCTATGTAGAGTCAACTTTGAGCTAGAAGTCTCTTGTCAGTCTCTTCGATCTCAAAACATTCGGTTTCTGAAAAGTTTTTATAAAATTGTGGGTGAGCTAGACGAGCTCAGTAGGTTGGGGTAGGGGAATGCAATATTTGTTTGATGAAAGATGCATTATTTCTTTGAGAAAAATACTTAGTGTGCCTAAGCATATTTATGTATGCCTGATAATGATGCACATAAGAATTATTTGTCATAATGATGAAAACCTATTGCAATTCAATAATGATGTATTAATTTTTGATGCTATTAGTTATGCAATGCACATTGTACAACAGTTAGTCAAGTACAGTAAACAATTTGCTTTTCAAACAGCCAATATATATCCCAATTTTTAAAACAAATAGTGGATATCACATTTTAAAACAAAGTGTAAACAGTTAATCAATTAGTTCGTCAGCCCGAAATAAGAAACATAGGATTAGTGTTGATCGGACACTGACCATGTCCGTTCTCCTTGTTACTTCCAATAACATTTGGCCGAAGCCCTTTCACCTTATCCCTCCCACTAGGCTCGACGTCTCTTTGGCCTGGGCTTTAGAAAGATGATAATTTGCCCACCTTATGAAGTTTATGAAAGCCAGCCTAATTTTTCTTTAGAAAGATGATAATTTTCCCACCTTTGACTGAATCGCCGTCTTAATAATGTGAATGATGAAAATCTTAGTTGTCGGGGTTCAACCTCGTCTCTTTGGAAGTATAATCCAGTTTAATTGTGAAATCCCCTGAGTCATTGGTTATTGCAATCAATTAAATCCTATTAGAACTAATAATAGGAATATTCAAATATAATACTGATGTTTGTATATATAAAGGTACAATTTTTTTTTAATAAAATCACAACCGTTCTTTTTGTCTCATTTGTCTTTTAATTAACAAATGATATAATCCTATAAGGAGTTTCTTAATTATACAATTTATGTTTTGGAAAGTGACATGTTATTAAAGGTTGATTCTTAACTAAATGACATTAAGGCTTTATTAATCATGTATTTTATTAATCCTCAAACTTTGAAAGCTTTATTAGTTCAATCCTTAGAATTAACAGAGTGTAATTACACTTGACTTAACAATATAGTTCTAGGCCTAGAAAACCTACATCAGTCCCAATTAGCAAAATTACACTACCAAATAATTATAAATTAATACTCATTATTTACAGTTCATGATTGATACCTGTGTATAAATATTTACAGATCATATCTATGAAAGTAAATTGATATCATTCTAAATATGAATTATCAGTCCAAAAGGAAGCTTTACAAAGAAACTTACCAATTCACACTTTTTTTTTTCCGAGAACAGCACTCTCTTGCATCTCCCTCTACCTGTCTCTCTTGTGCATCAGTCGTGTATGTTATAGCTTCGAGAAGTGTTAATTACCTAGCTTTTATCTACAGAAGTCGGTTCATATACATCTTATTTATCTATACTAAATTTAATATTTGTTTAGATTAGTATAAGTCGGTCAATCAATTGGCTATTCTATATATACATATTATATTAGTGTTGTATATATCCTTATCTAAAGTTATATTACATATGTATATATAACACGTATTGGTATCTATATATAATCTGATTATATTTATATAAGATTAATCTTTTCTAATCATAATTCGAATATTGTATACTTAAATAAACTCGAATAGTTACGTCATCCGAATATGGTGTCTCACAGCTGCCACATGCATGAGATCTCATCCCTATATATACATATATATATATATATGGATCAAATAGGTCCTCCTACTTGGGGTGAGTCCATGGGGACACATCCTAACCATAGATCAACAATTTTGGGTGGTCCAGATTTTTAGTGCTTTTTTATGTTTATTTTTTTGTTTCAGCAGTTAAAAAGGGTAGGGTGGTAATTTGGCACTTTAGAATCAGTTACTAAGATTTTATTCCCTCTTTCACGCGATTTCACCCACTCTTCACGCATACTCTCTCTCCAGCTTTTCAGTTTCAAAAAAATTTCTATGTTGCTTATGTAATATAGGGTTATTGCTTATGACATGCTTATGTAGTTAATGTATCTGTGATGCATGTGTAGTGTATATTCGTTGCTTATGTATTATATACTTATAGCTTATGTAGTATGGGTTTGTTGCTTATGACTTGCTTATGTAGTTAATGTATTCGTGGTGCATACGTAGTGTATATTCGTTGCTTATGTAAAATAGACTTGTTGCTTATGTAGTATGAGTTTGTTGCTTATGACTTGCTTATGTAGTTAATGTATCCGTGGTGCATACGTAGTGTATATTCGTTGCTTATGTAGTATAGGCTTGTTGCTTATGTAGTATGGGTTTGTTGCTATGACTTGCTTATGTAGTTAATGTATTCGTGATGCATACGCAGTGTATATTTGTTGCTTCTGTAGTATAGGATTGTTGCTTATGTAGTATGGATTTGTTGCTTATGACTTGCTTATTTAGTTAATTGTATATAAAAACACCATGACACATCTACACAAGCAACAAATTACATCTTCATAAGCAAACTTCGAACTGAAGTCAAGCTCTAGCAACTATGACAAATTGTCTCCAACTTTTTTCACACAATAGTGGGTTGAGGAAGAAGGATGAATGATTTCTCAAGTAGTGAGTTGAAGAAGAATAAGGATGATTGTTCACATTGAATTGCTACGAGATTTGGAAGATTGCCTGTGTTCTATACAAGCTGAGGGTGATTGGTTCTTATTTTCTCATGAACAACGTTCGAAGAAGAAGGAAGATGAGATTTGTTCACGTTGAATTTGATGTGAGATTTGGATAGATTGTGTGATCATAATGTGAACAGAATCCCATGAATATTGGGTAATTTTGTAGGATGACTAATTTACCCGTTTCTCTAATTACCAACATTTAATCTGAAATTTTAGCTCTAAAATCACAACCATTGAAAAATCTAGATATGTGGCTAGGAATGGTCCATGTGGACTTACCCTATGAGGTGGTCTCATATAACCCTCTCCCTACATATATATATATATATATATATATATATATATATGTACACCAGAGACCACCAGGACCGACGGGAGGACGATAAACAAGAGAAGGAAGACATGACAGAAGAATTAAATAGACAGAAATGAAATGCAGAAAAATAACAAAGCATAGGAAATATTATATATATATTATATATATTTATATATATATATATATATTTATAAATATATCTTGATCGAGTTACTCCCAGTTTCTCTCAAGGATACTTTTGCAAGGGTCTCCACAGATCAAGTAAGAACAAGGAATTTAAAAGGTTAGGCGGTTAGACCAGCCATAACATAAATTAAATGACAAGAATTTAAAGACAGAAAATATAAGGTTAGGCGGTTCAACCGACCATGAACATGAATTTAAAAGACAGAAAATTAAATCAAACCTTTTACAGATTTTGGAATTTGAAATTAAACCTTCATACAATGCTTCCTTGGAAATGGAAGCTAGATCTTCAAAAACCAAAAACTAAAAAATGAAGCTTGCCTAAAGACCATTGAAAGCTTCTCTAAAAAATATTTCGGAATTTAAAAAGTTTCTAAAATCTAAGGAAAATGGAGAGGATTTGCACTTGGAGAGCTTTGCTTGAAGTTTTCTTTCTTGCTTTGAGTGTTAAAAAAATTGCCTTCATTGTGAGGGGGATCCCCCCTTTTTATAGATTGTTCTAAGGATTTTTTAGGAATTATTTAGGTTTACTTTCTGATAACCCCGTCTTTTCTGATGCCAAATAGTATCGTGCTTCTGATCTTGCCCGACATCAAATTGCTACAAAGATTTTCCGATTTTTTTTACATATACATTTTATTTATCTTCTTCTTTTGGAGTGATTGCTGAAAACATTTTTAACCTTCCATTTGGTTAATAATGTTTTCTTTTTCTTCTATTCCTGTTTTTTAGGAAGTCATGCCTGCGTAGGTTGATCATCTTCTGGTCTGTACATAGATGTCCATTCCTGATTTTCTTCAGTTCTATACCAATCAACAAGCTCTGGGTAGCCTGTTTCAGCAGTGCTTGGAATATAGAAAGATTCGGTATTTTGATCATTTTTATTTTGCAAATATATTTTATAAATCCTACTTTGGAATACAAGTCTATTATCCCAATATTTTTTCTGAAGTCTGCTTCCTTCGAAGAGGTCTTTTGCTAGTGTCTTGGATCTCCATCTGTTCATCTGTGCTCTCAGGGGGTTGTGGCATTTTAATTTGTAATGGTATCCATGAAAGTGTGAATCAAAAGGGGGATCTTCAATTTTTAAACCCTCTAGGAATATAACGTGCTTGGCGGGTTCGAATCTATTTTCAATCCATTCTGGAGCTTTGGATTCAATGCTTGCAAAAATCCAGGCTTCATCAGGAAGAAATGAGTCTTGATATTTTTGAATGATGGATTTGAGAGTTTCTCCCAGACAACTTTCTTGCAGGAGTTTGTTCTTTGTTTTGAAGAAAATAAAATCAATTAGACCAAAGTCTAATAATGTTTGGACAGTGAGTCTTCCACCCGGGTATTTGATTCCTCTAGGATGGGAGATGAGGAATTTTTCAAAGTCAATCACACATTTATTGATATTGTAATCAAGTGTGCATGAACATCGATGGCAAAACTTAACCGGACATTGTTTTGTGCATTCTGCTATTCTGTTATGATAATAATCATGGTATATTATTAGACTACTGATGTCTAGTCTTCCTGTTGCTGCTAAATTGAGGAATTTGTGAATTTCTTCTTCTTTTTTCTCAAAGGTTTTTTGGGCTTTTTCAAAAATTAGTTCTTTTATACATTTTGGAAGAATCTCAATTTGTTGATTAGGAAAAAAGAAAGTTGTTACAAGATCAAGAGGAACATTATATGTTAATGTTCTTTCATTGATCCTTGTATTTATAAGATCATTTTGATAAGTATTTTCTATCCAGAAACTGTTTTCACCAAGATTTTCGTTAGCAAATATTATTGCTTCTTCAAAAGTTTGAAATCCATAAAAAATGGGGTTTGGGGTATCTATGGATGCTGCTACAAGCGACCATGTTTTGAGTATCCCTAGGGTTTTTCTTTTAAAATGACAAAGTATTGGAATCCACTTCTATGGATAAAATACCATTCTAAAGCATTTAGACTTCTTTACTGGTGATTTTTATCATTTCTGCTATTATAGAGGTTATCAAGCAAAACTTGATGATCTTCTGCTAGCTTATTGTAATGTCTGCTACGAAAGGTAAGATTACTTCTTGGGTATTGATGAAGTATAGTATCTCCAAATTTGTAAATAGATCTGTTGATTGGGTCCATCTGCATCAAGAATTTAATTAATTTATTAAAAGGTAATTGAAATTTTTTAAATAAATATCTAGAAAGTATAGTATTTTTAAAGAGATTAGAAGTATTATTTCTTTGGAAAAGAGTATTTTCTAATTCAAAAGGCATTATGTTCCATTCATATTGTCCGAACGGGACAGTAAATGCAGTTTTATATCTATTTTTTTCAGAAAATTGAATTTTCCAAAAACCTGATTTCATATCAAATTTAGAGAATATAAATGACGAATAAAGTTTTTGTAGCAAATCTTTTTTGTTAGGAATTGGATATCTAATCCATCTTAAAGTTGTGTTTAGAGGTATATAATTAATAACTAATCTAAGAGTTCCTCTTTCTATTTCAAAATTTTTGTTAACATAAAAAGCTGCACAACTCCATGGGGACCTTGATTTAGAAATTAGTTTTTTATCCATCAAATCTTTTATTTCCAATTTACAATGTTCTTCTAATTCATGATTCATTTGAATTGGTCTTGCTTTTGTTGGAATTTCTCTTTCATTAAAATTTTCTTCATAATGTAGATCAACAATATGTTGTTTTCTATTCCAAAAGGCATTTGGTAGTTCAGCACACATTTCTTTTTCAAATAGATTTTGGAGTTTTAATATTTTTTCTTTTACCTCAGGTATTTCTAATTGTTTTTCTATATCATTTTTGATATTTTCTAAATGAAAACTCTTTTCTTGTATGAGATTGTTAATGGTATATTTATGAATCAAATAAGCTTTTGCCATATTAAGGTTTCTAGTTTTAGGTTTTTCAAGAAAATCAAAGTGTAATTTTTTGTGGTTAGTTTTAAAAGAGATAGCATTTTCACCAACAGTGTATGGTGTTATGAGATTTATAAAAGGTGTTCCTAAAATAACTGTATGATGTATATCATTAACAAGAATAAATAAAGATTTTAAAGAGATTCCATTATTTATAATTGAAGCTTCAACTTTGGAATTGACACTAAGTTTTGAATTGTTTGCGGCTGAAAGCCTTTCATTAGTTCTTTTTTGGAATTTTCTTGGAACTATACCGGATTTTATACAATTTAAATCTGCACCTGTATCAAATAAAGCAACTGTATTTATTTTGAATTTTTCTGAGAATCTGAGAGTTATTTTTATCATGTATTTTCTTGAAGTTATTTCTCTTAGAACAAATAAAAAATCATCTGGAATTTTTTCAATATTTTCTATGTTCCTTAGTTCGGTATTTTCATTAATTTCATCATTTCCAGTACTCTCATCATTTCCTAATTTCTCTATCATATATTTTATAGCATCAGAATCTTGTTTTTGTTTTTCTTTTAATTCTCTTAATTCAATTTTTACTTCTTTCATTTCTTTTTGTAAATCTTGAATTGTTACATCCTTGTTTTTAACTCTTTTAGTCTTTCCAAGAATATTAGTTAAATCATATGTATTATTTGAAGTGCTTGGTAGAATAGTATTTTTGTTTTCTCTTTTTTTTTTATTATCAAAAGAATTTAATATTTTGTCAAGATAATCTTTTTGAAGATCTGGATCATTAATATTTTTTAGTATTTCAAGATGGAATTGTTGTTCTTTAGTCAGAATACTAACATATTTTTCAGATTCATTTTCAGAATTTGGACTAGACGAAACCATTTCATATGATTGAAGGGATTTACGATCTTCTTTAGATCTTGAAGAGAAATTACCAGGTTCTGAATCGGGATTTGACTCAGAGGACTCTACTAAGAGATTTATAATTTTATTCATAATTTCATCTTCTAATTGTAATTCGTGTATTCTTTTATTTAATCTACAAAATTTAGCAGTGTGACCCTTTTTATGGCATTTCCAACATTCAACATTTTTAAACCATTCTTTAGAATTTTGATTATTATGATTATTGGGTATAGAATTTCTTGGTTACTTGTAATAATCTTCCTTAGAAAATTGTCTTTTCTTATTGTGAGGCCTCGAATTTTAATAACGTGAGATACGGTGTTATGTAGTGATTATTTATTCGGCTATGTATCACAAACACATTATTAATGAACCGCGATCCGACTTTTATTTATTTCTTTCAACATCAATTATGCCTTTCTCGTTTTCGAGCCTAACGATTTTATATTCTTCCTCAAGTATTAACTCTTGATCGACTATAGACGACTTTAGAAATATTGGACCCTCGATAATTTAGAAGTATATTTAAATTCTTATCCAAATATTCTACCTTATTCTATAATATATTCCCAACCAACTTCCAATTTATTTCTTTTGAAATACACCTTTGATATTTCACATCCTTAATTTAAACTTCTAAATAATTATTATGAATACTTATCTATTTTATTTTCCTCAATTTTATAAAAGAAAAGAAAACAAAAATTTTACTATCCTATGTTTTATTTTTAAAAAAAATGGGGAATTAACTAATTTATTTTATTATTAATTTTTTTTTCTATTTTGCATCTCCCAACAAGATTATATTATGGAACAAAAAAAATGACATTTTTCCCTTAAAAATCGGTCCCAAGAGAAAAGGTGAGGATTTTATTCATTGTTTTTTTTTCCTACAACTTTTAAACTAAACCCCACAAACCCCACCACCTTAAATAATTAACAAGACAAAAAAAAAAATTATTTTTCATCCTACCTCACCATGTCTTTCGGCCATAGGGGGACACTTTAGAGGGGGGAATCATTTTTGTACCAACAACTTTATTTATACAATTATTAAGATAAAAAAAATATTAATAACCCCTAATATTCTTACTTTCGGCCATCATGCTCTAGGTAGGAACCAATTCAATTTTTTTTTTCCTTATCATATTACAAACCTCCCAACAAATATATTCCAAAGCCTACAAGAACCAAAACACAAAAACATTACAATTTCTCCTCTCAACTTCTCATTCGGCCAAGTGAAAAAAAAAGGAACAAAAATTCATTCTCATCCTATTACTCTTCTAATCCTCTCATTCTTAACACTTAGACAAAATACAAAATTTCCTCTTCTCCTTCTTCAATAGGGCCGAAATTTACAAGCTAAGGTGATAAAAAAAATTCTCTTTCATTTTCAATTTTATCTCCTTGAAACTTCAAATCTATACCTCCAAAATTTTAACTTGATGAATCGTTCTTGAGGTACTCCTAGAGGAATTTTCTTGAAGAATTAAGAGAGTTGGACTTGACTACAAGCTTGAAGAGGAAATTATTTTAAGGTGAGAAAATTATAGTTTTAGTAATTTCCTCTTAACAACATGAAAAATAATTAAAGTTCAAATATTTACCATTTCAAAAGTTAAGGGGCCTATACTTATTTTTTTTTAAACTATTTTTGTCCCAATATTCCACTGACCTTAGTGATATTTTCCAACTGGAATCACATTAAAAGCCCATCCGGGTTGTGAGTTCCAATTATTTTAAACTTAGGGACCGAAATGACAATTTTAACAAAATTTGGGGCTAATGTGAGAATTTTATAAAAACTCGACCTCAAAACTTTAAAAAAATCTGAATCTCTGAACAATTTAGAGTGTTTAGGAACTGACCTCATAATATTTCAAGGTCGGGACATTTATTTATTCAATTTTTAACCCCAAAAGAATTGGTTTTTACAAAACGGGGCAAATTGTAAATTTTCTTTTTACAAGAACCTAACTCGAATTATTTTTATTTTAAAGAAACAGCCCTGGACCCTCTGACTTTAATTATTGATTAAAATATTTTATTTTCTGAAAAATCCCCGGAATTATAGAATCGTCTTGACCGATTAATACGCGATCGTGGGGCGACTTCCTCGTCTTGCGATTTCGAATCTATAACGGACCTATGTTCCACCTAATCTTTCAAGATATCGAAGATTGCTTATCCTCCCGATAATCATCTTCATCCAAATAACTCCACCAACGCCATAATTGCCTTGCGCAAATTTTCGAAAACTTTCCTAAAATGCTTCCCTGAATCAATAATACTCGACTGTCTGCCTGGTTGACTACCTGAACGTGTACTTACTTTCCTGTCTGAGTCAACTTGGTGCGTCGAGCTCACAGTCGGAATGGATACGTTAGGGATGGAACCAGGCAGCTCGGCTGCTATTCCACTCTATGGCCCCATCGTCCTAATCCCGCAACTGAGGGACGGAGTTTGTCCATGGGATTTTGTCTTTGCCTATGGAGCGATAAGGTGACAGGTCTTGGACCATCATGAACGGGGAGTTACAAGGAAGAATGAAGGAATCGCTGTCTGATCCACACGATTCCGGAGTTAAACGGACCTGATTGGTTGGCGCTACAAATCCGTACACAACCGCTACTTGTATTGCATTGGTTGGCTCTACAAATCCGTACGCAACCGCTACTTGTATTGCATTGGTTGACGCAACAAATCCGTATGCAACTGCTACTTGTATTGTATTGGTTGGCGCTACAAATCCGTACGCAACCTTTACTCGTTTGCATAGGATTGGCGTTACATTCAGTACGCAATCCTACTTGTCTTGCCTGAATCATAATGCTTGTGTGACCATGAACTATTTCTTAAACTGTATAAGTATATTACTTAATATATATTTATCACGACGCTTGTGGACTATGTGTGAAAACATGCATCATACCTCACGCGTTTTCATACAACCGTTTTCTCGTATTAACTATATACATCGCCACACTCTCACACGATCACCCCATCCCCTGAGATTTTTGTCTCATCCCCTCCTATTTTCTAACCTTTAGATGAGGAGTACGTTGAGGACGTCGAACCTACCTCGGACTGAATCCCGTGCTCCGCCTATCATTGATGTCAAGCGACATTTTCTTTTGCTTTTGCTATTGTGGAACTCCTTCGTTCTGTTTTAGTTTAGACTGTAAGTTTAAATTCGGATATTTTGATGGATTGTATTCGGATATTGTTGGACCTTGAGATGTAATTTGTACTTGTGTGTATTTTGTTCTGCTGCATTAGACTCTATTTCACTTGGAGTTTTGTATCCTTGGTTTAGACTGTTGAATTATTTATGTTTAAGTGATTGATCATCGTCGCGTCGCGTTTGGGGCATGACACTTATGGAATTTTCTACGAGATTTATGATGTTCTTTATGGGATTTTTATTGTTCTTTATTGGAATCTTTGTAGGATTTATGACAAGTGCCTGAGCATCCTGGAGATGGTTTATTGGGATCAATATCAAATTGTTGACAAAAAGTCCCTAATTCTAATTTGGTTTTCTTTAGTTCCCATTTCAAATATTTTTGGAGTTTTAAGTCTTGGCATATTCTTAATCCTTCCTGTTGAGTTAGACTAACTAATTGGCCATAAGTATATTCATCATAAGGTATTATTTGTTTTCCACTAGTTTCTCTAATTTTATTTCTTACTTTTTCTCCTAAGAGAGTTGGTAATCCTGCAAGGAATTTTTCTTTCCAAAACAGCTGATTAGAATCTTCTCTAAGCATTATTCTAGTTAGAAAAGTATTTTTATAATATTGAAAATCACTAAGTTTTCTACACCTAAGATTAGCAAGTAATTCGGCATTTTTATCTTTCAAATGTGAGGGATCTCCTATGAAATGTAAAGAAATTGTAAGAATTAACCTAGCAACAGCATCTTGTTGAGGGTTTCCTTCATCATCTAAAATTGGTATATCATCTTCATCAGTTTTAATAGCATCTATAATTTCTTCTTGTTGTTGACTTGTGAGATAATAATCCCACCATCCTTTTAACTGACCTGAGAACCCTGCTATAAGAATTTAAACTATGGTTTTATCATGGGTTCCATTATGTGTTTTATAAGCATTTGTTGCCATGGTCATTTGTTGGAGCATACTAAGAATTTCATACTCTATTTTTCCATCAATGTTCCAATCATAAACAGAAGAGGCATTAAAACGGGATTGAGATAATGGTTTTACAGTATTTAAATCTGGAGAAGGAACTATTTGTAAATTTTGTGGTTGATTTCAAACAAGTTTATTAATTTTTGGAGTAGGTTTTTGAAATTGTTCCAAGGCATCACTTAAATCAGAATCTTGGCTAATAGTATTTATCTTAAGATTTGAAGTTGGAGTATCAGGAGAAATTGGCTCAAATGGTTGGCTAGAGCTACTAGTCATAGGACCTATTTTACTAAATTGATCTTGTATAGCTTTAATAAATTCATATTTATTATCTTGCATATTTTAAGACTATTTTTTAGAAATTTGATAAGGCTTAAAAATTGGATTTTTAAGTTTATTATCTGAGGAATCTATAGTTATAGAAGGTTGTTTTTGAATATATCTTTCTAATCTGTCAAGTTGTTTTCCTATGGTATTTAAATTGGTATTAATATAATTATTTTGTACAACTATATTTTTTATATTTGTTTTATCACTGTCTCCTGGAGTTTTAATAGGAATAGCATCAATTTGCTGACTTAGAACATTAAGTTTTATACCTTGAAAAAGAGAATCATTTGATTAGATTTTTCTAGAATCACTTATGGTTTCCCATTCTGGTGTTTTATTTCTAATGGTAACTGGATTAACAGATTTATTAAAAGGATAATCAATGGATTTTCAGAAGCATATAATTCAAACCAATGAAAGAATAAAATATGGATTTTATGTTTATTTACGAATTCGTAGAATTTTTCTTGGATTTGTTTTCTAATATTTAAAAAGCTTTTGAAAAACCACAATCTTTTTTCTAAATTATTTTCAGAATAAAAATCATCATGAAGGAATTTTTTATCAACTTGGAATTCTTTTTCTATGACATTCAATTCATTAATTATATTTTCTGTTATTGATGAAAAGGTTGGACTAGAAGGTTCTTGTTCTATTTCTTGCATTCTAGTACTAGCATAAACTGGTCGAGGAATTTCTGTAGAGTAATCTACATTTTTAAAAGAGGAATTTGGAATATCAGAAGTAGAATATCTTGGTTTATTAGAAGTATCTATGATTGTAGGTATTTGTGAGACTCTTCCAAAATCAATAGTATTTGTAATGGAGGAATTTTCAGATAGGCTAAAACTGCTTCTTCTTCTATTAAAAGAAAGTCTAACTTTACCATCTTGATACCAGAGACCACTAAGACCGACGGGAGGACGATAAACAAGAGAAGGAAGACATGACAAAAGAATTAAATAGAACGAAATGAAATGCAGAAAAATAAAAAAGCATAGGAAATATATTATATATATTATATATATATATTTATATATATATATTTATAAATATATCTTGATCGAGTTACCCCCAGTTTCTCTCAAGGATACTTTTGCAAGGGTCTTCACAGATCAAGTAAGAACAAGGAATTTAAAAGGTTAGGCGGTTAGACCAGCCATAACATAAATTAAATGACAAGAATTTAAAGACAGAAAATATAAGGTTAGGCGGTTCAACCGACCATGAACATGAATTTAAAAGACAGAAAATTAAATCAAACCTTTTACTGATTTTGGAATTTGAAATTAAACCTTCATACAATGCTTCCTTGGAAATGGAAGCTAGATCTTCAAAAACTAAAAACTAAAAAATGAAGCTTGCCTAAAGACAATTGAAAGCTTCTCTAAAAAATATTTCGGAATTTAAAAAGTTTCTAAAATCTAAGGGAAATGGAGAGGATTTGCCCTTGGAGAGCTTTGCTTTAAGTTTTCTTTCTTGCTTTGGGTGTTAAAAAACTTGCCTTCATTGTGAGGGGGATCCCCCCTTTTTAAAGGTTTTTCTAAGGATTTTTTAGGAATTTTTTAGGTTTCTGCTCTGATAAGAACTCTTCTTCTGATCTTGCCAATAATAGTATCTTCTTCTGATGCCACACGTGCGTCTTCTGATCTTGCCGACATCAAATTGCTCTGATTTCCAATTTTTTTTTTTACATATACATTTTATTTATCTTCTTCTTTTGGAGTGATTGCTGAAAATATTTTTAACCTTCCATTTGGTTAATAATGTTTTCTTCTTCTTCTCTTCCTGCTGTTTTCGGGAAGTTGTCTGTAGGTTGATCATCTTCTGATCTGTACATAGATGTCCATTCCTGATTTTCTTCAGTTCTATACCAATCAACAAGCTCTGGGTAGCCTGTTTCAATAGTGATTGAAATATAGAAAGATTCGGTATTTTGTTATATAACGAAATGGTAAATATTTGAGCTTTAATTATATTTTTATAATTTATTTTGTTAATATTTTATGGGTTTTTAATTTAGTCATTTTAATTGATTGAATAATCACTTGGATTAATATATTTTATTTGAATTATGTTTATTACAATCGAGATAAGAAGAATTCCTAAACTCTTGGAATTAGTTAATGAGATTCCTAGTAATGTTAGTGAGGGTTTAACATTAGAATTATATTAATAAACTTTTAACTCATAACCCATTTAATTTCAATATATTTTATCTAATCGGCCAACCTATTAGACACAATCCTATACAGTAGTGTTCTTAATTCAAACTTGGTCACCATGCCCAGCTAATTCATTCAAGCCCATCAAACTTAATCACTAAAGCCCATCAAATTTAATCTTATCCATTAGTTGAGATAAACGTACTCCCACACACTAGAAGGTATGTATTTCTCTTATCCCTTTTCCGCCTCCCTCCCACAAATCGTCTCTGTCCATCTCGTTTCTTTCTCCCTCTCGATCGAAGAGACAAAACAAGAAGAAAAATCAGTTTTCTTCTTCTTCTCCTATCAATTTATTTTCTTGATACCTCCTATCTCTGTTCCCACAAACACCTTTACAAAGACATCGGAAAATATTCATATCCTCTATTATTTTTGTCTCGGTCGAATACAATCCAAGAAGAATGAACGATAGAAAGGTTAGATCCGGAGGAGATAACTCTTGATTTCGCGTGTAAGAGGGTTTTCGATAACTTTCTATTATTTTCGATTTCTTTGGCCTTTTTCCGAATATTATTATGATGATTTTCTTTTATGTAGGTGACCAAATTGGGATAGAGTTGGATTGACTGGTATTTCTATTTAAATAAAAAAAAAACAAGAAAGAAAGAAAGAAAAGAAAGAAATCAAAACATGGACTAATTGGGTAAAAGGAAAAAAAATATGGAAATCTTAAAACTTAAGAACCGAGGGACTGAAAATACAAAATTTGAATTTTGAGAGCAATTTGACATTGTCTGTACTTAATAATCTTATTTCATTAGCTTAACTGATAATATGGACATTTGTATGTAATTATTTCATAATCCCTTATTATGAAATTCCTAATTTACATTGCTATTAATTTATAATTCTTTGGTATAAATCAATAAGGGACTGATGTAGTTTGCTAAGGGATGGATATATGCTTTCTGAGCCAAGATCTATATTGTTAAGTTTAGTGTTGGGACTGAACCTACATTAGGATTGAAGTATTGAACTGAGAAGATTTTCAAAGTTTGATGATTAATAAGATACTTTAATGTTATTAAGAATATCAATCTATAATAACACATTACTTTCTAAAACGTAACCTTTAAGTTAAAAATCAATAATAATAACTGATTTTGAGGGACATATGATTGTTAATTAAAAGACAGTTGAGACAAAAAGAATAATTATGATATCATTAATTAGACACATTAATAATAGACTTGAATATCATATTATTAGTTATAATAGGACCTAATATATTACAATAACCATCGACTAATATGAGTTTGCAATTAAACTAGATTATGATTTCTTAATGAGTCAAAGACCATATTATTAAAATTCAACATTTGTTAGTTACCCTGAACTCCTATAGAAGCGAAGTCAACGTCTAATCTTTAAAATTTGTAAAGTGCAGGAAACGGGGTCGAACCGAACAACTAGGACGTGTAGTATGCACATCATTAAGGTGACATTTGAGTCAAAGGTGGGCAAATTATCATCTTTCTAAAGAAAGATTAGGTTTGCTTGTAATTTCATAAATTTCACGACATCAGTTATTTCATAAACTTCATGACAATAAGCAATTGCATAATTTCACGATATACATCATTTTCATAAAGTTCACGATATAAAGTTTTTCTATGATTATATTTTGCATTTCTTCTAAGATAATTTTCGTTATTAGAGAAAACATAAAGTATATCATTCATGATCATATTCGCTTGCATTTTAACTATTGTAACTTCTTGAACCAGCCTTTGGGCAAATAAATGTCATTTTGACAAAACTATTGACTGTTTGAGTCTATTGAGGTGTGGGTAGGGTGGACAATGGATCGAAACAGTTATGCGTGGTCCTTGTTTGACTACCCGTATGCCTAATCCCATTTTTCGGTCGGGCGAGAGGCGGCAGAACTTGGGTCGTAGTAACGGTATATTCATGAATATGACGATCTGCTCGGGCAAAAGCCCATAGCTAAAGAGACGTCGAGCTACGGGGAGGGATAAGGTGATTGGGCTTGGCCAAATATTATTGGCGCAATAAGGAGAACGGACAGATCGATGTCCGATCAACATTGATCTTACGTTTCTTATTTGGTGACGAACTAATTGATTCACTTGTTTATACTTTGTTTCTAAAACGAGATATCCATTATTTGTTTTAAAAATTGGGATATCCATTATTATTTGTTTGAAAAATAAAACATTTTGTCTTGACTAATCACAGACAATTGTACAATATGCATTGCATCATTTGCTAGCATCATAAAATTAATGAATCTTTTGTGCACCATTGTCATACATACACGAATAACTTTTTGGCACACTAAGTATTCTCAACTAAAAATAAAATATTTTAGTATTCAAATATTGCATTCCCCTTACCCAACCTACTGAGCTCGTTTAGCTCACTCCACGATGTTATAAAATATTTCAGAGACTGAATACTTTGAGATCGATGAGACTGACACGAGACTTCTAGCTCAAAGTTGACTCTACATAGTGGTTTCTGTTTGAAGGGCTTATCCATCAGCGCTTGAACAATATAACTATTTTATCTTGTAATAGTTAGGTGAGTTACAATTTTATTATAATTGTATGTTAAGATTTATAGACTTCCGTTGTGTTTATACATTTTTTTTTAGTTATTTGTACTTAGATAATAGCTCTCGATGAGCCTAAGTTTGAATATTTGGGTTGTACTGTGTTGGATGCTATTCTGTTCTATTGGGTATGTAAATTGGAGCGTGACAGATCATTTCTATTTTCCAAATATATTTTATAAATATTACTTTGGAATACAAGTCTATTATCCTAATATTTTTTCTGAAGTCTGCTTCCTTCGAAGAGGTCTTTTGCTAGTGTCCTGGATCTCCATCTGTTTATCTGTGCTCTCAGGGGGTTGTGGCATTTTAATTTGTAATGGTATCCATGAAAGTGTGAATCAAAAGGGGGATCTTCAATTTTTAAACCTTTTAGGAATATAACGTGCTTGGCGGGTTCAAATCTATTTTCAATCCATTCCGGAGCTTTGGATTCAAGGTTGCAAAATTCCAGGCTTCATCAGGAAGAAATGAGTCTTGATATTTTTGAATGAATGATTTGAGAGTTTCTCCCAGACAATTTTCTTGCAGGAGTTTGTCCTTTGTTTTGAAGAAAATAAAATCAATTAGACCAAAGTCTAATAATGTTTGGATAATGAGTCTTCCATCCGGGTATTTCATTCCTCTAGGATGGGAGATGAGGAAATTTTCAAAGTCAATCACACATTTATTGATATTGTAATCAAGTGTGCATGAACATCGATGGCAAAACTTAATCGGACATTGTTTTGTGCATTCTGCTATGATAATAATCATGGTATATGTTTAGACCACTGATGTCTAGTCTTCCTGTTGCTGCTAAATTGAGGAATTTGTGAATTTCTTCTTCTTTTTTCTCAAAGGTTTTTTGGCCTTTTTCAAAAGCTAGTTCTTTTATACATTTTGGAAGTATCTCAATTTGTTGATTAGGAAAAAAGAAAATTCTTACAGCATCAACAGGAACATTATCTGTTAATGTTTTTTCATTGATCCTTGTATTTATAAGATCATTTTGATAAGTATTTTCTATCCAGAAATTGTTTTCACCAAGATTTTCGTTAGCAGATATTATTGCTTCTTCAAAAGTTTGAAATCCATAAAAAATGGGGTTTGGGATATCTATGGATGCTGCTACAAGCGACCATGTTTTGAGTATCCCTAGGGCTTTTCCTTTTAAAATGACAAAGTATTGGAATCCACTTCTATGGATAAAATACCATTCTAAAGCATTTAGACTTCTGTGGTGATTTTTATCATTTCTGCTATTATAGAGGTTATCAAGCAAAACTTGATGATCTTCTGCTAGCTTATCGCCATGTCTGCTACGAAAGGTAAGATTACTTCTTGGGTATTGATGAAGTATATTATCTCCGAATTTGTAACTAGATCTGTTGACTGGGTCCATCTACATCAGGAATTTAATTAATTTATTAAAAGGTAATTGAAATTTTCTAAATAAATATCTAGAAAGTATATTATTTTTAAAGAGATTAGAAGTATTATTTCTTTGGAAAAGAGTATTTTCTAATTCAAAAGGCATTATGTTCCATTCATATTGTCCGAATAGGAAAATAAATGCAGTTTTATATCTATCTTTTTCAGAAAATTGAATTTGCCAAAAACCTGATTTCGTATCAAATTTAGAGAATATAAACGACGAATAAAGTTTTTGTAGCAAATCTTTTTTGTTAGGAATTGGATATCTAATCCATCTTAAAGTTGTGTTTAGAGGTTTATAATTAATAACTAATCTAAGAGTTCTTCTTTCTATTTCAGAATTTTTGTTAACATAAAAAGCTGCACAACTCCATGGGGACCTTTATTTAGAAATTAGTTTTTTATCCATCAAATCTTTTATTTCCAATTTACAATGTTCTTCTAATTCATGATTCATTTGAATTGGTCTTGGTTTTGTTGGAATTTCTCTTTCATTAAAATCTTCTTCATAATGTAGATCAACAATATGTTGTTTTCTATTCCAAAAGGCATTTGGTAGTTTAGCACACATTTCTTTTTCTAATAGATTTTGGAGTTTTAATATTTTTTCTTTTACCTTAGGTATTTCTAATTGTTTTTCTATATCATTTTTGATATTTCTAAATGAAAACTCTTTTCTTGTATGAGATTGTTAATGGTATTTTTATGAATCGAATAAACTTTTACCATATTAAGGTTTCTAGTTTTAGGTTTTTTAAGAAAATCAAAGTGTAATTTTTTGTGGTTAGTTTTAAAAGAGATAGCATTTTCACCAACAGTGTATGGTGTTATGAGATTTATAAAAGGTGTTCCTAAAATAACTGTATGATGTATATCATTAACAAGAATAAATAAAGATTTTAAAGAGATTCCATTATTTATAATTGAAGCTTCATGTCACGCCCCAAACGGGACGCGACGACGATCCACAACTTAAATACAAATAACCAAACAGTCTAGACGAATATCATCGAGAACCCAACAAAACAGAGTCAATAGCAGCGGAATAAAGAACAAGTACAAATTACAACTTACAGTCCACAATATCCATAATCCATATTACATCCCCGATATGATCTATTGATAATAACTTAAAAGTCAAAGGGTCCTACGCCCTTCAGTTACAAACCGAAATGAAAAGAAATACAAGAGTCCAACAACAAACACGAGAAAGGAGTCCAACAACAACAACAAGAAGTAGCAAGTCCAACAGAAAATAATAGTAACAAGTCCAAATCAAATCAACAAAAGATAGTAAATCCAACAAGCGGAGTACAAGGGCTCAATCGTGGTCGGTTCAAAGATCTTCAACGAAGTCCTCATCTAAGGTTAGAAAACAGTGGGGATGAGACAAAAATCTCGATGGATGGGGTGATCGTGTGCAAGTGTGGCGATATATAGTTATGCGAGAAAACAATTATATGAAAACGCCGTAAGTATGATGCATGAATTCACACACAGTGGGGATGAGACAAAATCTCGATGGATGGGGTGATCGTGTGCAAGTGTGGCGATATATAGTTATGCGAGAAAACAGATTATATGAAAACGCGTAAGTATGATGCATGAATTCACACACATCCAAAGCGTCGTGATAAATATATTTAAGTAATATACTTATACGATTCAAAAAATTCATGGTCACACAGCACTATGTGATTCATCAAGACAGTAGGATTGCATACGGAAATGTAACGCCAATCCTTTGCAAGCGAGATAATGGTTGCGTCACGGTTTGTAGCGCCAACCAATGCAAAGCGATAATGGTTGCGTCATGCATTTGTAGCGCCAACCAATGCAAAACAAGTAAGCGGTTGCGTGCGGTTTGTAGCGCCAACCAAATGGGTCCGATAACTCGAGAATCGTGTGGATTGAGACAACGATTTCTTCGTTCTTCCTTGTAACTCCCGAGCAAGATGGTCAAGACCCGTCACTTTATCGCTCCATAGGCAAAGACAAATCCACAAGAGAGCTAGCTAGGCCCTGGATTGTCATAATCATGATTATACCTCAAGTACTACGACCCGCTTCCCTTGGACAAACTCCGTCCCTCGGTTGCGGGATTAGGGCGATGGGGCGGAAGAGTGGAATAGCGGCCGAGCTGCCCGGTTCCATCCCCCGACGTATCCATTCCGATTGTGAGCTCGACACACCAAGTTGACTCAACAGAAAGTAAATACAAGTGCAGCAATCAACCAGGCAATGAGTATGATTGATTCAGAAGCGATTGAAAATTTTTGAAAATTCACGAGTAGCAATATGACGTTGATGGAGTTATTTGGATGAAGAAGATTATCGGAAGAATAAGCAATCTTCGATATCTTGAAAGATTAGGTGGAACATAAGTTCCGTTATAGATTCAAAACCGCAAGACGAGGAAGTCGCCCCGCGATCGGGTATTAATCGGTCGAATCGGTCCGATAAGTCAAGGGTTTTAGGGAAAATAAAATACTTTAATTAAATCTCCAAGTCAGAGGGTCCAGGGCTATTTTAGTAAAATAGAAAATAATTTGAGTTAGGTCCTTTATAAAAGAAAATTTTCAATTTAGCCCCGTTTTGTTAAAAACCAACACTTTTGGGGTTAAAAATTAAATAAATAAATATCCCGACCTTGAAAAATTATGAGGTCAGTTCCTAAATCTTCCAAATTGTCCAGAGATTCAGGTTTGTAAAGTTTTGTGGTCGAGTTTTTATAAAATTCTCACATTGGCCCCAAATTTGTAAAAATTGTCATTTCGGGCCTTAAGTTTAAAATATTCGGAACTCACAAACCAGAAAGGCTTTTAATGTGAGTTCAGTTGGAAAATGTCACTAAGGTGCTAGGATATTGGGACAAAAGCAGTTTTTAAAATAAATAAGTGTAGGTCCTTTAACTTTTGAAAATATCATTTTTGTCCCATTTTGAAATAATTGCCTTTAAGGCTTTTAGGGGTCCAATTGTTATGAAATTTGAAACTTGGGTTCAAAATACAATTAAATTATAGTTAAGTTAGTATTTCCAGGTGCATGGGCTGCATAAGTCCTGGAAATTTCACTTGGGTCCTCAAGTTTAGTATTTTACACATTAGTACCTCAATTTTAGAAAATTTACTTTCCAAACCCTAAACACTTGGATTTTTGGAATACATTTAAAATATGTCATTTCCAGTACCTTAAGAATAAAAATTTCAAAATTTAAAGTTAAGGTCTGGTACAGTTTTTAAATTTACAGAGTAGCCCTTAAACTTTCAAAATTTTACAATCTAGTCCTTGGGCTTTTAAAGGTTGATTTTATTTATCTAAAAACTCTTAAAACTTTATTAAAATGTCCAAAAGTCATTTTTGAACCTGAGTACAGTCCCAATTTTCGAAATTTGCAGAGGGGTCCTTTAACTTTTATTTTCTTGCAATTTAGTCCACCAACTTTCCATTTTTACATTTTTAAGTCCAAAATTGAAATTTAATCAATTATGCTCGACTTTTCCAGGTTATAAGTCATCCAAAACATGAATTTCAAATATCATACACATGCATGTCCAATGCATACAAGAATTCATCAAATGGAACATTAAATTGCACATGCATGTACCTAAAATTCAATAAATAGCAATTTTGAGCAACTCTTGAGAATTTTCATGATTTGATACATAAAATTGACATGCAATACATAGATTATATATCTCAAGGCTCATAATCAAAATTTCTACATGCAACTTATTAAAAACACCTAATAGTTGGAAAGTATTTTTCCACCCACCTTAAAATTGGAAATTGTGAAATAAAAGGATAAATTTCACAATTTTTGGATGAGGTCACTTAGGTCAGCCCCTAAGTCAAGAAATATAATTTGATGTTAGAAAAATGAGAGAAAAATTAAGGAGAAAAAGAAGGAGATAAGAAAATGAGAAAGACTACACTTTACCTTGTGTAGTAGGTGATTTGAAACTAGTTGAAGCTTCAAATTTGGAAATTTTGGTGCAACTCCAAAATCACCTAAGGTCAGACCCTATTTCTCAAAAATGAAAAAGGGGTGTTAAAATTTGAAAAAAAATAGAAAGAAGAGGAAAGAAGGGTTCTAGTGTCCAATTCTTACCTTGTAGTCCAAATTCTCTACTAGTTCTTCTTCAAGTCTTCAAGTTTCACCACCATGCATGCATGTCTCCAAGTGGTCTTCTAAGTACCTCAAAATTCAAAATATAAACTTAAGTTAAAAGAAGAAGGTTATGAGTAGAAAGAATTTAAGTTGAATTGAGGAGTGAAATTTCTTACCTTGAGAAAAGGGGGTGTTCGAATTTTTGAGTTTTAGTGGTAAGATTGTTTGTTTTGGTTTAGATGTTGGAAGAAAGAAAGTATGTTTGATGTTAGGAAGAAGATGTTCTTGGAGTTATGAAGATGGGTTCGGATGTGAAGGACTTGTGTTTGAATATTTGAAGGTATGAAGAAGTGGTACTTGAAGATATGAAGAACTTATGTTGAAGATTTGAAGATGTCAAGAGTTGGTGTTTGAAGGTTTGAAGATACGAATGAATTTTGTTTGAAGATTTGAAGATGTGAATGAGGTTAGAGAGAAGGAGGAGAATTTGCTTGAGAATTAAAATGTGTTGGATAAAATTTTTGATAAATTTTGTGTAAAATGGCCTCTTGGCCGTCCAAATGGGGGGGGGGGGAGAGAGGGAGAGATTTTTTTGTTTAATTTGTGTCTTGTAATTTGTCTCTTGCATGGAGACAATTAGATTAGGCAAAGTATGGGCAAGGTATGGAAAGAGAAGGAATGTTGGGAAGACTCCAACATGTTGGGAAAAATTGTATTAAAGAATTAATGTATGAGATGATGTGTATAATATTTGAATTAATGGTATAATTATACACAAGATGACTAATATAAGGTGTAAGTGTACAAGAGTTGGATAATATTTCTACTCCAAATCATCACCATGGCCGTCCATACTAAGGGCATTATGGTAATTCCATATATTTTTTTTGTCCCAAATTTGATGATAATAGATGAAATATATCAATCTCCAAAATAAGTAGTGATTTTCTTGATCACTTATAAGCCTCATGATCACTTAATCTAAATCAAAATCTTAATTCTATAAGGTAAAAGTCTCTAAAATAAATAGTCTCTTAAAATTCTAAGGTGACTAATAAATACAAAAATAGTAATAATGATCAATCAAGTGATCATAAATGCAAAATAGAATTAATAATAATCATGATCACAAGTAATTAAATAAAATGAAATAAAATACAAAATATATATTTTATTAATATTTACCATCAAAGTGACACGGTAAAATAGTCGATCAAATACATAGACGACAATAAGAATCAATTATAAGTTCGGAAAAATCGGGGCTTCACATCCTCCCCTGCTTAAAAGAATTTGGTCCCAAAATTCTCTTCAGAATAGTTCTGGATATTGATTCCTCGTGTCTTCTTCCATCTCCCACGTTGCGTCTTCGTCTCGGTTGTGGTTCTGCCACACAACTTTAACCATCAGAATTTCACTCTTACGCAACCTATCGATCTGATCAATGATCCTGGATCGACCTCTCGGTGTAGGATATATTTTCCATTAGAGGAGGAGTATCTCGGTGATGATATGCTCGGGATCCGTTGATACTTCTTCAATCTCGACACGTGGAATACATCGTGCATTCCCGTATATGGTGCTGGTAACTCGAGTTGGTAGGCTAACTTCCCGATCCTTTGTAAAATCTTGTAAGGTCCAACATATCTCGGACTCAACTTGCCTCCTTTCTTCTGGATTGATTAATCCTTTCCGTGGTGAGAGTCCGAGAAATACTTCATCTCCGACTTCAAATTCCGAGATCCTTTCTTCTCTTGTCCGCGTAACTCTTTTGGCGGCTCGAGCGGTGCGAATCCGCTCCTTGATCGCTTGACCTTCTCCATGGCCTCTGAACTAAGTCGACCTTTGGGATCGAGGCGACTTTCGTTTCTCTTTCGGAGTCCATTGGTCATCAATCTCCCAAGATATAGTGGGGATCTACATTTTCGCCCATATAATGCCTCGTAGGTGCCATCCCAATCGTGGCACGATAAGCTGTTATTGTAGGCGAACTCGGCTAATGGTAAGTGCGAATCCCAACTTCCTTGAAAATCTAATGTGCGAGCTCGCACATATCTTCAAGGGTTTGAATCGTTCGCTCGGTCCATCCATCGGTTTGTGGATGTCTTCTTTGTCTTTGAAACTTAGCGAGTACCCAAGTCCTCGTGCAAGCACTTCCAAAATCTGAGACAAACCTTGGGTCTCTGTCGGATACTATGTAGATCGGTACTCCATGCGGTCGAATGATTTCTGGATATAAATGCATGCAAGTTTCTACAAAGCATCGCTTTTCTTGATGGGTAAAAAGTGTGCGATTTCGTGAGTCGGTCTACAACTACCCAAATAGCATCATGGCCTCCTCCTCGGTCTTTGGTAGATCCGTCCACGAAGTCCATCGTTATGTGTTCCCATTTCCACTCGGGAATTCTCAATGGTTGTAGTAAACCGGATGGTCGTTGGTGTTCTCGCTTTTTACTCGTTGACAAGTCAAACATCTAACGAATTCCGCTACCTGGTTCTTCATGTTTACCCACCAATAACTTCCGTTTCAAATCCTTATACATCTTGTTTCCTCCAGGATGTATAGTGTATTTTGAACGGTGTGCCTCTGCTAGGATTCTATTCCTAATCGCTTTCGTCATTCGGTACACAAACTCGATTAAAATCGATAACTCCATCTTTAGGTACCGAGAATTCGATCTTTCTCCTTTAAGTATCTTTTCCTTGATTTTGAAAATGTGCATCTTTGTCTTGTGCTTCTTTGATCTCTTTCAGAGATCGGGTTTAACCGAAATGTTAGCACACGAAATCGAGTATTGGTTCTCGTCGATTCCAATTGCTCGGCTCTTCTAATGATTCCCACTCTCGAATCATAAGCCTAGCTAAGCTCGCCTTTTCTCGCTTAGAGCGTCCGCTATGACGTTAGCTTTCCCCCGGATGGTATTGAATATCAAAGTGATAGTCCTCAATCAACTCCATTCATCTCCGTTGCCTCGCAGTTGAGGTCTTTACGAGAGAATAGATACTTCAAGCTCTTATGATCCGTGAAAACCGTGAATGTTGCTCCATAGAGATAGTGTCTCCATTTCTTTAACGCGAAAACTATCGCTGCCAATTCCAAGTCATGCGTTGGATAATTGGCTTCATACGGCTTGAGCTTTCGTGATGCATAGGCGATAACTTTTCCTTCCTACATGAGCACTTTGCTCCTAGTCCTTCTTTTGATGCATCATAGAAGACAAAGTTTTACTGTTCCCTTTGGAAGGGCTAAAATCGAGCCGTAGTAAGTCGTCGTTTCTTGACTTGGAAACTCGCCTCGCATTTGTCATTCCACTCAAACTTGACTTGCTTTTGGGTTAGTCGAGTGAGTGGTCCAATATCTTGGAAAAATCCTGGATAAATCTTCGATAATATCCACTAGTCTAGAAACTCCCCGATTTCGTTCTGAGACTCAGTTGTTTCCATTCAACCACCTGTCTCATCCTTCGAGGGATCTACTTGCAATCCCGGTCTGGGATACTATGTGTCCCAAGAACGCGACTTCACTAAGCCAAAATCCGCACTTGCTGAATTTGGCATACAACTTATGCTCTCGTAGTGTCTCCAAAACAATTTTCAGATGACGTTCATGCTCTTCTCTAGACTTAGAGTATACAAGTATGTCATCAATGAATATCACTACGAATTGATCTAAATAAGGTTGGAAGACTCGATGCATCAGGTCCATAAATGTTGCTGGTGCATTCGTCGACCGAAAGGCATCACTACAAACTCATAGTGTCCATATCGAGTTTGAAATGCGATTTGGAAATGTCTTCCTCGCGGATCTTGATTGGTAATATCCTTGTTGTAAATCAAACTTCGAGTACACTGTCGCTCCTTGGAGTTGATCAAACAATTCGTCTATCCTCGGGAGGGGATATTTGTTCTTGATGGTCACGCTATTAAGACCACGATAATCTATACATGGTCTTAAGGTGCCATCTTTCTTTTTGACGAACAACACAGGTGCTCCCCACGGAGACGTACTCGGTCGGATAAATCCCACATCCATCAGTTTCTATAATTGCATTTTCAGCTCTTGTAACTCAAGAGGAGCCATTCTATACGGTGTTCTGGCAATCGGGGCAGTCCCTGGTAACACCTCGATGGTGAACTCGACTTCCCTTATCTGGAGGGATAGTGGTGAGTTCTTGTGGAAATACATCCGTATATTCTGATACTATAGGTACTTGGTTGATTTGTGTCTCAACCTTGGGTTTGTTAATTACAAACGCCAAGTACCCTCGAGCCCCTCTAGTGATTGCCTTCTTTGCTTTCATTGCTGAAATGATTGGGGCAATCTTAACTCGTGCCCTTCCCGAAGTTTCCACTCCGGGTTTTTCGGGTTCACATAGCTTAATGGACTTGTTATGGCAGTCCATTTGTGCATGGTGTGCAGATAACCAGTTCATTCCCAATATCACGTCGTATTCGGATATAGGTAATAGGATCAAATCGGCAGGAAAATTTATCTCATCAATCTTAACTTCGCATGCATTATAGATAATATCTGTTATCTGACTTGCACCCATAGGAGTTGACACTTCTAGACATATAGGCATATGTTCCATGCATGCATGCAGTTTGTGTACAAAATGCGGTGCAACGAATGAATGCGTTGATCCAGGGTCGAACAATATTTTAGCGTAGTGGTTAGATACTAGAAGTGTAACTTCCACCACATCTGTTGCCTCCGGAGCCTCTGTCCGGCTAGTGCAAATGCTCGAGCGGGCATCCTTGCTGATTACCCTGGCCGTTTCTCGCCTGCGGCCGATCTGTTTGGTTCGGTCCTCGTACTTGGGCAATCTTTCACCGATCTTTGATTACTACCACAATGCGCAAACACCTTCCTTGTTTATGCCAACGATCATTGGCGGTATGTCGGTTTACGGCAATATGCACACAATTGACCCGGCTTTCCTTGTATCTTGTCCCATTCCCTTATCTCTCTTATTAATCGGTCCTTCAAAACTTAGCGGGCGGTTTAGATGGCTGCCCCACGATTGTCCTCTTAAGACTGTTCGATGGCCTACTCTGCTGAATACATCCAATACGGTTCGATCCCGACTGTCTGGAGAGCCCTTTACCGCGGGTGAGTAGGTTGTCGATTCAACGATCAGCTTGTTTTTAAGTTCGGTTTCAATCCCCGAGTGAACTTGTAAAGCTTATCCTCTTGATCTTGATTGTCCTAGAGCATACTTAGACAATCGGTGAAATTCCGACTTCATCTTGAGCTACGATCATGTTCCTTGCCTCAATCTGTGGAATTCATCTCGCGCGCCTCTTTCACAACCTTTGTGGAATGTCTTGTTCATTGAACTCGGCCAAGAAAGTTCCCCATGTTCAGCTGCAGGTCCCATTCCCATCTTCTTTCAACCATTCCCTCCACTAGTCTCTAGCGGCCGATTCCCGGATTTAAATACGGCGAGTGTGACTTTACTGCTCATCCGAGTATTGGAGAGCATTGAAGATATTCTCCAATTTCTCTACCCATTCTTCTGCCTTCAAATCGTCCGGCTCTCCTAAGAAGGTTGGTGGGTCGAACCGTAGAAATCGCTCCAACGTGCGACCGTTCGCCTCTCTGGCGGGTTCGGGAGCACGGGGTTGAGGCTCTGCCTGTTGCCTCATGAAAACCAGTATTTGTTGTAAGGCGGCGGTAATTCAGGGGAGGGTACCCGGTCCCTGGGTACGTCATCATCCCCTCGTGGAACGCGGCGAGGTCTCCCACGTCCTCGATGTTTGGCCATTCTATATCTTGAAGCGTTAGTTGTGATTCACGAGTAAATGAATACAATAATTATTTGCGTAAAGAAAGTTATAGCGTAGGGAAAGTAACAACAAAACTAAGGCGGATCAGTCAAAGGTAAAGGAAAGATAAGGAGAGAATAAGGAAAGAATGAATAAAGAAAGTCAGTCAAGACAAGTATGACTATGGAATCTCCAAGTATACGTTCTAACTTAGTTCAAACATCAATAAGGCGGTTCTATGCCAATTTGAAATCGATTTCACACTTAATTGGTCAAGTCGCGGTACTACCCAAAACACAGACCGAGGGTCCTATCCTGGGTCAGATCGGTGTAAGTTTCCATCTTACTAGCCGAGCTCTGATACCACTCTAACTGTCACGCCCCAAACGGGATGCGACGACAATCCACAACTTAAATACAAATAACCAAACAGTCTAGACGAATATCATCGAGAACCCAACGAAACAGAGTCAATAGCAGCGGAATAAAGAACAAGTACAAATTACAACTTACAGTCCACAATATCCATAATCCAAATTACATCCCTGATATGATCTAAAGATAACAACTTAAAAGTCAAAGGGTCCTACGCCCTTCAGTTACAAACCGGAATGAAAAGAAATACAAGAGTCCAACAACAAACACAAGAAAGGAGTCCAACAACAACAACAAGAAGTAGCAAGTCCAACAGCAAATAATAGTAACAAGTCCAACGAAATCAACAACAAAAGATAGTAAATCCAACAAGCGGAGTATAAGGGCTCAATCCGTGGTCGGTTCAGCATCTTCAACGAAGTCCTCATCTAAGGTTAGAAAACAGGTGGGGATGAGACATAAATCTCAGTGGATGGGGTGATCGTGTGCAAGTGTGGCGATATATAGTTATGCGAGAAAACAGTTATATGAAAACGCGTGAGTATGATGCATGAATTCACACACAGTCCACAAGCGTCGTGATAAATATATTTAAGTAATATACTTATACGATTCAAGAAAACAGATTCATGGTCACACAAGCACTATGTGATTGATCGAGACCGAGACAGGATTGCGTACGGAAATGTAGCGCCAATCCCATGCAAGGCGGATAATGGTTGCGTCGGGTTTGTAGCGCCAACCAATGCAAAGCGATAAAGGTTGCGTATGGATTTGTAGCGCCAACCAATGCAAAACAAGTAACTTGATTTGCGTGCAGTTTGTAGCGCCAACCAAACGATAACTCCGGAATCGTGTGGATCGACAATGATTCCTTCGTTCTTCCTTGTAACTCCCGAGCAAGATGGTCCAAGACCTGTCACCTTATCGCTCCATAGGCAAAGACAAATCTACAAAAGAGAGCTAGCTAGGCCCGGATTGTCAAAATCATGATTATACCTCAAGTACTACGACCCGCTTCCCTTGGACAAACTCCGTCCCTCGCCTTGGGGATTAGGGCGATGGGGCCTAAGAGTGGAATAGCAGCCGAGCTACCGGTTCCATCCCCGACGTATCCATTCCGACTGTGAGCTCGACACACCAAGTTGACTCAACATGAAAGTAAATACAAGTACAGAAGTCAACCAGGCAGTCGAGTATGATTGATTCAGAGAAGTAGTTCAGGAAAATTTTTGAAAATTCACGAGTAGCAATATGGCGTTGGTGGAGTTATTTGGATGAAGATGATTATCGGAAGGATAAGCAATCTTCGATATCTTGAAAGAACATAAGTCCTGTTATAAATTCAAAACCGCAAGACGAGGAAGTCGCCCCACGATCGGGTATTAATCGGTCGAATCGGTCCGATAAGTCAAGGGTTTTAGGGAAAATAAAATACTTTAATTTGAATCTCCAAGTCAGAGGGTCCAGGGCTATTTTAGTAAAATAGAAAATAATTTGAGTGAGGTCCTTTATAAAAGAAAATTTTCAATTTAGCCCCGTTTTGTAAAAACCAACACTTTTGGGGTTAAAAATTGAATAAATAAATATCCCGACCTTGAAAAATTATGAGGTTAGTTCCTAAATCTTCCAAATTGTCCAGAGATTCAGGTTTTTAAAGTTTTGAGTTCGAGTTTTTATAAAATTCTCACATTGGCCCCAAATTTATAAAAATTGTCATTTCGGGCCTTAAGTTTAAAATATACGGAACTCACAAACCGGAAGGGCTTTTAATGTGAGTCCAGTTGGAAAATGTCACTAAGGTTGGTAGGATATTGGAACAAAAGCAGTTTTTAAAAGAAATAAGTGTAGGTCCTTTAACTTTTGAAAATATCATTTTTGTCCCATTTTGAAATAATTGCCTTTAAGGCTTTTAGGGGTCCAATTGTTATGAAATTTGAACCTTGGGTCCAAAATACAATTAAATTATAGTTAAGTTAGTATTTCCAGGTTCATGGGCTGCATAAATCCTGGAAATTTCACTTGGGTCATCAAGTTAAGTATTTTTTTTTACATTAGTCCCTCAATTTTAGAAAATTTACTTTCCAAGCCCTAAACACTTGGATTTTTGGAATACATTTAAAATATGTCATTTCCAGTACCTTAAGAATAAAAATTTCAAAATTTAAAGTTAAGGTCTGGTACAGTTTTTAAATTTACAGAGTAGCCCTTAAACTTTCAAAATTTTACAATCTAGTCCTTGGGCTTTTAAAGGTTGATTTTATTTATCTAAAAACTCTTAAAACTTTATTAAAATGTCCAAAAGTCATTTTTGAACCTGAGTACAGTCCCAATTTTCGAAATTTGCAGAGGGGTCCTTTAACTTTTATTTTCTTGCAATTTAGTCCACCAACTTTCCATTTTTACATTTTTAAGTCCAAAATTGAAATTTAATCAATTATGCTCGACTTGTCCAGGTTATAAGTCATCCAAAACATGAATTTAAAAGATCATAAACATGCATGTCCAATACATACAAGAATTCATCAAATAGAACATTAAATTGCACATGCATGTACCTAAAATTCAATAAATAGCAATTTTGAGCAACTCTTGAGAATTTTCATGATTTGATACATAAAATTGACATGCAATACATAGATTATATATCTCAAGGCTCATAATCAAAATTTCTACATGCAACTTAATAAAAACACCTAATAGTTGGAAAGTATTTTTCCACCCACCTTAAAATTGGAAATTGTGAAATAAAAGGATAAATTTCACAATTTTTGGATGAGGTCACTTAGGTCAGCCCCTAAGTCAAGAAATATCAAAAATTTGATGTTAGAAAAATGAGAGATAAATTAAGGAGAAAAAGAAGGAGATAAGAAAATGACAAAGACTACACTTTACCTTGTGTAGTAGGTGATTTGAAACTAGTTGAAGCTTCAAATTTGGAAATTTTGGTTCAACTCCAAAATCACCTAAGGTCAGCCCCTATTTCTCAAAAATGAAAAATGGGTGTTAAAATTTGAAAAAAATAGAAAGAAGAGGAAAGAAGGGTTCTAGTGTCCAATTCTTACCTTGTAGTCCAAATTCTCTACTAGTTCTTCTTCAAGTTTCACCACCATGCATGCATGTCTCCAAGTGGTCTTCTAAGTACCTCAAAATTCAAAATATAAACTTAAGTTAAAAGAAGAAGGTGATGAGTAGAAAGAATTTAAGTTGAATTGAGGAGTGAAATTTCTTACCTTGAGAAAAGGGGGTGTTCGAATTTTTGAGTTTTAGTGGTAAGATTGTTTGTTTTGGTTTAGAGGTTTGAAGAAAGAAAGTATGTTTGATGTTAGGAAGAAGATGTTCTTGGAGTTATGAAGATGGGTTTGAAGATGTGAAGGACTTGTGTTTGAATATTTGAAGATATGAAGAAGTGGTACTTGAAGATATGAAGAACTTATGTTGGAGATTTGAAGATGTGAAGAGTTGGTGTTTGAAGGTTTGAAGATATGAATGAATTTTGTTTGAAGATTTGAAGATGTGAATGAGGTTAGAGAGAAGTTAGAGAGAAGGAGGAGAATTTGCTTGAGAATTAAAATGTGTTGGATAAAATTTTTGATAAATTTTTTGTGTAAAATGGCCTCTTGGCCGTCCAAATGGGGGGGAGAGAGGGAGAGATTTTTTTTGTTTAATTTGTGTCTTGTAATTTGTGTCTTGCATGGAGACAATTAGACTAGTCAAAGTATGGGCAAGGTATGGAAAGAGAAGGAATGTTGGGAAGACTCCAACATGTTGGGAAAAATAGTATTAAAGAATTAATATATGAGATGATGTGTATAATATTTGAATTAATGGTATAATTATACACAAGATGACTAATATAAGGTGTAAGTGTACAAGAGTTGGATGATATTTCTACTCCAAATCATCACCATGGCCGTCCATACTAAGCGCATTATGGTAATTCCATATATTTGTTTTTTGTCCCAAATTTGATGATAATAGATGAAATATATCAATCTCCAAAATAAGTAGTGATTTCCTTGATCACTTATAAGTCTCATGATCACTTAATCTAAATCAAAATCTTAATTCTATAAGGTAAAAGTCTCTAAAATAAATAGTCTCTTAAAATTCTAAGGTGACTAATAAATACAAAAATAGTAATAATGATCAATCAAGTGATCATAAATGCAAAATAGAATTAATAAAGATCATGATCACAAGTAATTAAATACAATGAAATAAAATACAAAATATATATTTTATTAATATTTACCCATCAAAGTGACACGGTAAAATAGTCGATCAAATACATAGACGACAATAAGAATCAATTATAAGCTCGGAAAAATCGGGGCTTCACACTTCAGCTTTGGAATTGACACTAAGTTTTGAATTGTTTGCGGCTGAAAGCCTTTCATTAGTTCTTTTTTGGAATTTTCTTGGAACTGTACCGGATTTTATACAATTTAAATCTGCACCTGTATCAAATAAAGCAACTGTATTTATTTTGAATTTTTCTGAGAATCTGAGAGTTATTTTTATCATGTATTTTCTTGAAGTTATTTCTCTTAGAACAAATAAAAAATCATCTGGAATTTTTTCAATATTTTCTATGTTCCTTAGTTCGGTATTTTCATTAATTTCACCATTTTCAGTACTCTCATCATTTCCTAATTTCTCTATCATATATTTTATAGCATCATAATCTTGTTTTTGTTTTTCTTTTAATTCTCTTAATTCAATTTTTACTTCTTTCATTTCTTTTTGTAAATCTTGAATTGTTACATCTTTGTTTTTAACTCTTTTAGTCTTTCCAAGAATATTAGTTAAATCATATGTATTATTTGAAGTGCTTGGTAGAATAGTATTTTTGTTTTCTCTTTCTTTTTTATTATCAAAGAATTTAATATTTTGTCAAGATAATCTTTTTGAAGATCTGGATCATTAATATTTTTTAGTATTTCAAGATGGAATTGTTGTTCTTTAGTCAGAACACTAACATATTTTTCAGATTCATTTTCAGAATTTGGACTAGACGAAACCATTTCATCTGATTGAAGGGATTTACGATCTTCTTTAGATCTTGAAGAGAAATTACCAGGTTCTGAATCGGGATTTAACTCAGAGGACTCTACTAAGAGATTTGTAATTTTATTCATAACTTCATCTTCTAATTGTAATTCGTGTATTCTTTTATTTAATCTACAAAATTTAGCAGTGTGACCCTTTTATTGGCATTTCCAACATTCAACATTTTTATACAATTCTTTAGAATTTTGATTATTATGATTATTGGGTCTTGAATTTGTTGATTTCTTGTAATAATCTTCCTTAGAAAATTGTCTTTTCTTATGGAATTTTCTAAGAGATTTATGATGTTCTTTATGGGATTTGTATTGTTCTTTATTAGAATCTTTGTAGGATTTATGACAAGTACCTGAGCATCCTGGAGATGGTTTATTGGGATCAATATCAAATTGTTGACAGAAAGTCCCTAATTCTAATTTGGTTTTCTTTAGTTCCCATTTCAAATGTTTTTGGAGTTTTAAGTCTTGGCATATTCTCAATCCTTCCTGTTGAGTTAGACTAACTAATTGTATGTTTTGCCTCGGCCATCCATCGAGTCAATGCAAAGTTCTTCTGCAGGATCAGGTAATGTTATTAATTTTCAAAATTCTGCTTCTTCACCCCCTATAGGCACTACTAATTCTCTAAATACCAGTGAACCAAATGTTGCACCAATACAAAAACCTTCAAATGTCATCATTACACGATCAAAAAATAATATCTTTAAACTCAAACGCTTGTACCAAGCACACACCAATCATTCCATTCCCGAATCTATAGAACCCACATGTGTTTCTCAAGCAACAAAACATGTTGAATGTAGGAAAGCCATGTCTGGTGAACTTACATCACTTCTTCGTAATGGTACATGGGATCTCATTCCCCCTTCATCCTCTCAAAATGTCATTGGTTGCAAATGGGTTTTTCATATTAAACGAAATCCTGATGGTTCTATCTCTAAGTATAAAGCCCGTTTAGTTGCCAAAGGCTTTCATCAAAGGCCTGGTATGGATTTTCATGATACATTCAGTCTCGTAGTAAAACCAACTACAATCAGACTTATTCTCAGTCTAGCCCTTTTTCAAAATTGGCCACTTAGACAATTAGATGTAAATAATGCTTTTTTGCATGGAACACTCACTGAGGATGTCTATATGCAACAACCTCATGGCTACGTTGACCAAAACCATCCCGATTATGTGTGCAAACTTCGAAAGGCTATTTATGGCCTCAAACAGGCTCCTCGTGCATGGTATAATGAACTAAAGGGGTTCTTACTTTCTTATGGGTTTGTGAATTCAAAAAGTGACATTTCGCTTTTTCATCTATCATCAAAATAATATTAAATTCTATTTCTTGGTCTATGTTGATGACTTAATTGTAACAGGCAACAACAATATTTTTCTTAATAGTTTTCTGCAGGCTCTCTCTAATCGATTCTCCATAAAAGATCTTGGAGATCTTCATTATTTTCTTGGCATTGAGGTTCTTCCAACTAAATCTGGTTAGCTCTTAACTCAACATAAGTACATCTGTGATTTACTAGAACGAACTAACATGTCTGGTGCTAAGGAATGTACTACACCTATGTTCTCCACACAAACTCTTTGTCTGCATGATGATTCTCCTCCAACAGATGCTACAAAGTTTCGGCAAGTGATTGGTGCTTTACAATACTTGTCTCTTACTCGACCAGATATATCCTATGCTGTCAACAAATTGGCCCAATTCATGCATTCCCCCTCTGAAAACCACTGGTCTGCTGCAAAAAGAGTTCTTCGGTATCTAAAGTCCACAATCCATTATGGTCTTTTTCTGAAACACAATCAACAACTTCATGTTACTGCATTCTCATATGTTGATTAGGCTCGCAATCGTGATGACCGCACATCCACATCTGCATATATTATTTATCTTGGTGGCAATGCTATTTCTTGGTGTTCCAAAAAGCAAAGGTATGTTGCTCATTCATCAACTGAAGCTGAATACCGCGTTGTTTCCTCATGTGCAGCTGAAGTCATTTGGATAAAAAATTTACTTAGTGAACTACAAATTTCTTGCCTAGCATCTCCTCAAATTTTTTGTGATAATATTGGCGTGACATCTCTCTCTGTTAATCCCGTATTTCACTCAAGAATGAAGCATATTTCCATCAACTATTACTTTATACGTGACCATGTGACTCGTGGCTCTCTTCGTGTTTCTCACATTTCCTCAAAAGATCAACTCGCTGACGCTCTAACAAAGTCGCTATCTTCTCTCACTTTTCATAATTTAAGATCCAAGATCGGTATCTCCAATGGGAGCACCGTCTTGCGGGGGCGTATCAGAGATTCTCAAATAAATGCAGCAACAACTAATCAGGATGATGATTCAAAGTAAATGCATGATGCAGCTGATCAATTAGAAGATTTGAGGGACTCTCAAAAATCAAAACTGCCCCAAAATTGTAGTGATTATATTTCAGTTACACCTACAAAATATTTTGTATTTAATGTACAATTACATATTCTTTTTACATGTATATAAACACATGAACATGTAACAGAGAAGCATTGCAATGAAATACATTCAGGTTATTTGTTTTGACAAAGTTTATTCATTCTTGCATTGTTCAAAGAAGGAGGAGGGTGAATGCTATTGAGAGAATGGGGTTGTGTGTGAGACTACTGAGGAGGGTGTTGTTGAGGAAGTTACAAGATTCTATGAGAAACTTTTCAAAATTTTGTACCACTGCATCGACAGCTATATTTCGGAAGGAATTCCTCAACCCATCTCACCAACCATGAATCAAATTCATACTAGGCAAGTAGATGACCAAGAAATCAAAGAAGCCCTCTTCAAACTTAATCCTAGCAAGGCACCATGTGTTTTGCTTACATTCTCCTTAAATCAACAACTCGTGACTTTGGAATTGTTGGCTTAAAGGTAAAACAAATCCATTCTTTTTGGCCTTAGATATAAAGTTGGTGATGATGACAAGTCTATTTGGATTTGGGATTCTCCATGGCTTCCCAATGTGCCTATGTTAAACCTTTCCTTCTATAACAATTGTAGGATGATGTTTTTTTGGGCCAAGGAGTTAATGATTGATGATGGGAAAGTGACGTGAATCCAGTCACGAAGGATCTAGGCAACACCAAATGCAAGCTATCTCGAGGTCTTGAATACGATATAATTGAGTTCTTGTATTTGTTTATCATAGATTTGGTGTTTATTTTCGTTGTTTTGAGTCGTTTTGATGTTTTGGTGGCCAAATAAACCTTTAAGGTCGCGCCTTAAGTTGATATTTCGAGTTTGGAAGCAGGGATCAATTTTGGCTTGACGCACGGGCAGCCCGTGCATATACGCACAGCCCGTGCATCAATGTGAATGAAAATAGGGTGTTCAACTTGGCCGCACGGCGGTCCGTGCGTATCACGCCCGTGCGTGCTCTGCATCTTAGTCAACACTGATAGGGTTTAGTATTTGAGCCATAACTTTCTCTATAAAATTGGTATTGGGCTGATTCAAGTTTCTATGGAAAGCAAAGATAAAGAGCTACAACAATTATGAAGACACCAGAAACAGATTCGAAGATCCTGCATGCATATTTTCACCCACACTTGAACCTTGACTGCGATTGAGTTTCCTTTTTGGGTTTGGACTTGTTTTCCTTTCTAGTTTTTTTAGGGTTTGCCTTGAGTCGCCTATATAAGGCAAGACACTTTGTTTATTTTGAGCACAACTTTGATATTGAATATTAAATTGAGAATTTTCTCTCCAACCCTTTGGGTTTTTCGAAGAACTTCAAGATTGTTCATCTTGTTGCGAATTCTGACTTATCAAACAAACTTTCACATTTGTTTGTGGCGTCTACGCATACCGAGGTTCCTGGTTTACTAAGAAACAGGTTGAGATTTCCACCATCTTTAACCGAACTAGTGAAGGTCTTGGGTTAACAACATATTGTTATTTGGGTCTTATGCACGTTGTTGCTACGGTTCACATCAGTTAGTAATCAGAGCCATCTAACAAGGTTAAATTTATCCTTGTTTCCTTTAATTCTTGTTATTTTCCAGATTTTCTTATAAACCCTAGTACTTCGAAGGTACAAAAAAAATTCAAAATTGCACAGAAAAATCAGCGGGTAACGAATCATATTCCGCATGCATAAAAAAAAGAAAAAAATTGGAAAATTCTGAAAAAAATGGAATTACAAACCCTAGTCTTCAAATTTCATCTTATCGAGATCCGTTGTTTGCTTGGGGATTGTCTTGGTTGTTGAGACGTACTTTTGATTGACTGATTGGTTTATAATCGTGACAAGTGCGGGTACTTAGAAATTGTGAGTTGAGTGATACACGAGTGTATACACGTGAGGGAGTGAATCAACCATGTCCGAGGAAAACCGACAACCGTTGGATTTAGGTAATAAGTTGGATATGGAAGCACTTACAAGCCTTATAAAGAAAGTGATGACCGAGACATTAGGGGATTCATGGAGGCACCGAAAATAGAGGAACCTGTTACAAGGGCACGGAGGCCTAGGAGACTCGAACTAGAGGAATGGGCGGATGGGATGGATGATTTTGATTCCGAAAGGGAGCAAAATTACAATCCGGGCAGAGGTCGGCGTGGAAATAGAGGTGATAGGGGACGTGAGGATGGCAATTTGAGTAACATCAAAATGTAAATCCCATCGTTCCAGTGAAAGAGTGATTCGAACGCCTATCTGGATTGGGAGAGGAAAATCGAGAATGTATTTGAATGCCAAAATTATTCTGATTTGAAAAAGGTGAAATTGGCATCTATTGAGTTCTCGGATTACGCAAGTGTTTGGTGGGATCAATTAATGGTCGACGAGCGGCCCATTTCCACATGGGAGGAGATGAGAAGTTTGATGCAATGTCGTTTTGTACCACATCATTATTACCGAGGCGTCTATCAAAGGTTGCAGAGGTTGACACAAAGGTCTAAAAGCGTGGAGGATTACCATAAGGAGATGGAGATGCTGATGGCGAGGGCTAACATAGAGGAGGATCAGGAGGTTACGATAGCGAGGTTTATCGCGGGATTGAATACTCCTATAGAAAATGTCGCCGACTTACACCATTATGTCGATCTGGAGGAAATGGTGCACATGGCGGTCAAAATTGAGTAGCAGTTCAAGAGGAGAGGTTTTACACGGCAAAATCCCAACACTAGCACCAGTACTTGGGGTTCGAATACTTCTACGATGGATGATGCGTGTTTTTCACAACAGCCCAAAGTTGTGGAGAACAAGACAGACTCGGACAAGGCAAAACCATCAGGTAAATTTGATCCTTCTACTTCACGCACTAGAGACATTAAGTGTTATAAATGTCATGGGAGGGGTCATAGAGCTAGTGAATGTCCGTATAGAAGAGTGATGGTGATTCGGGCTAATGGTGATGTAGAGTCTGAAGGTGAGGATGAGCCGGATTATAGTGATATGCCAGAGCTGGAGGAGGTTTCGGAGTTAGTTAAGCCAGTGAAGGGCAATGTGTTATCACTAGTGTCACATAGAATTTTGAATATTGAGCCAAAGTTAGTTGATCATGAGCAGCGAGAAAATATTTTTCACACTAGATGTTTAGTTAAGGATAAAGTATGTAGTATGATCATTGACGGAGGTAGTTGTACAAACGTGGCTAGTACGAAATTGGTGGAGAAGTTGGAGATTCCTACACTTGAACATCCAGAGCCATATAACCTACAATGGTTCAATGATTGTGGCGAGGTACGAGTTAATAAAAGAGTGTTAGTGTCTTTTCAGATTGGGGGTTATAAGAATGATATATTATTAGATGTGGTGCCAATGCGGGCTTGTCATATTTTATTGGATAGACCATGACAGTTTGATAGGCGAGTTGTGCATGATGGACACACTAATAGCTATACTGTTGAGCATGAACAAAGAAAGTCCATACTTTCATCTCTTACACCTACAAAAATCTATAATGAACATGTGCGGATGCGAGTTTGTGAGTCAGAAGAAAAAGAGTGTTGTTTAGTGTGAGTTTTGCATATATTTTGGGCATGATTTTGGCTATAATGAGTTGATAAACATGCATTACCTTAGTAATATGGGTCGTGTTCTCAGTATGTGGAAAAGCTATTACGCTTTGCTCGTTTTGCAGGAAAATTACTATTTTTGTAGCACTTTTATGGCAATTGGGAGCATTGCATCTATTAGAACCCTTGTGAATCGTGAAAATATGTGTGGAACAATGAGTACATGAAGTAAAGAGTTGATAAGAGAAAAATCGGTTGAATCGGAGCATAAAATGACCACACACGGGCAGCCCGTGCGTGTAAGCACGGACCGTGCGTGGGTCGCGAGTGGTGTGAAAATTTGATATTTGGTTCGGCATGACACACAGGCAGGTCGTGCGTGTCAGCACGGGTCGTGCGTCTGTGCGGGAAAGTCAGAATTATGTGATTTTTGACTTAGGTTTGGCCCAATGGAAGTATAAATAGAGATGAGACGGCCCAAACGAAGGGACACTGATTTTTGCCCTAGAAAGCATAGAAAAGAGCAACCTTCTACCGGAGGATTGGAGAGATTGATCGAGGTCAAAACCACACGCTTGAGGATTGAAGATTGATCGAGAGATCATCAATATCCCTGAGTTTGCTTATCCCATTGTATCTTTTACTTTCATCTAGTTAGATATGAACATGCACGATTTGTCTATGAATTATTTATTTCCCATGTCCGGCTAAACACCTTGTGATTCTGGGGTTTGGGATTAGGTTAATTGATACTTTTGTTTGATGTTAATTAGAATTGAAGTTATCATTTCAAACCCTATTCGAGTACTCTATTTTATTTCTTGTTTTATCAAATGGCCATTGGTTTAACTTGTTTGATGTATTGATTCATAATTCGAGAGATGAGTTTCAATACTAGATCTTGAATACTTGACATGAATATTCTGCATGATTGAGAAGTCTGTGAATATTTGTGAGGATAAATGATCATTTATGCTTTTGGGAGTTGTTTATCTTATGTTGAGTAGAGATGCTAGTATAGATAATTCAATCAACGTTTTTATTGTGTCTCGAGAGAGAGGGTAAAAGACTTTTGTGATTGTCAAGAATAATAATAACTTTGGTTTTGATTAATCGGATAACAAGAGGGATATTAACTGAAACCATAACCCTGGAATTCATTCATCCTCTTGATCTTTCAGTCGAACTCTTTACTTTGTCTTTTTATGATAAAATCTTGTTTTAGTTTACAAACCAACAATCAACTTTCGATAGTCTAAATAAAAATAATTATATTACAATCTCAATACTTAGTGAATGAATTTATTTGTCTTTGTGGGATCGACCTTGCTAACCCTATCTATTAACTACGCCGTTCACTTGCGGTGAAGCTAAAAATAAGACGAACAAGTGTTCGGCAAGTGATCAAAAGAATGAAATAAAAGATGAGAAAAATGAGAGCTTGAGTGAAAATAAAAATAGAGAGCTTGAGATTTTTTGGCCAAGGGTAGTTGTGAGATTCGAGAGATGGCCAAGAAAAAGAAGAGTACAAATTTCGGGTGAGCCACAAATATGGGGGAAAAGGCCAATGAGTTAAAACAAGAGAGAAAATTTGTGCTTATGATTAAAATGAGAGACATTAGGCATGAGTGTTTGAATGCTAACATATCTAATAATATTATGTCTAGTTCTATTGTTTCTCATGTGCATGGATTTGGGCAACCGGATGAATGTGTGTGCCATTTAATATTTGATCCGGGTGGATTGATATAACTTTTCAACATTTGGGGTCCAACGTTTGGATTTGAGGACGAATCCCTTTCAAGAGGAGGGGAATGATGTGAATCCAGTCACGAGGGATCTAGGCAACACCAAATGCAAGCTATCTCGAGTTCTTGAAGACTATGTAATTGAGTTCTTGAGTTCTTGTATTTGTTTATCATAGATTAGGTGTTTATTTTCGTTGTTTTGAGTCGTTATGATGTTTTGGAGGCAAAATAAACCTTTAAGGCCGCGTCGAAAGTTGATATTTCGAGTTTGGGACGACCAGGGGTCAATTTCGGCTTAACGCACAGGCAGCCCGTGTGTATACGCACGGCCGGTACGCCTATGTGAACAAAAATAGGGTGTTCAACTTGACGCACGGGCAGCCCGTGCGTATGCACACGACCCGTGTGTCTGTGCGGGTCAGCACTGACAGGGTTTATATTTGGACCATAACGTTCTCTACAAAATTGGTATTGGGCTGATGCAAGTTGCTATGGAAAGCTAAGAGAAAGGGCTACAATAATTATGAAGACACGAACAGATTCAAAGATCCTGTACCCATATTTTCGCCCACACGTGAACCTTAATTGCGATTGAGTTTCCTTTTTGGGTTTGGACTTTTTTTCCTTTCTAGTTTGTTTAGGGTTTTCTTTGAGTCGCCCATATAAGGCAAAACTCTTTGTTTATTTTGAACACAACTTTTGTAGCACTCTTTCTAGCTTACTTGATTTTTTATGCGAAAATAAGCAATTAAAATTGAAATACTTAAAATACGGGATAATAAAAATCTTATTTCGTTCAAAACTTTGCAGCGGAATAAGTACTAATAATTACTAATCCAAAACATTCGTACTGAAAACACAATGACATTCAACGTTTAATGAACTAAAAAGTCAAACTTTGAAAATATATAAGAATTTCATTGACATGGATACATTTCATAGAGACATAAACATACAAATTCATAACGACAATAAATGTAAAGCTTACAAAGTTGCGGTGGGAGATGCTCGAAGCACGACTTGGAACTCATGACTTATTGACTTTAAACTTAACGTAAATTAAATCGTAATAAAGTCTACAGAACCTATTTGAAAAGCCTGGGCTCTGATTTAATACTCTATACTAAATAAAAGTCCAAATATTCATTATAAGGCCCAAATTAAAGTAAATCACAGTCCAATTAAGAAGCATTTTTTATTATCCGTAATTTAATAAATTAACTATATAGTAAAATCATTAACAAATTCATAACTCTCTATTATTATTCAATGAAATAAAATAATAACATAATTAATAAAATCTTGTTAATGCATAAAAATTCGGGTCGTTACAACTTTGATATTGAATATTAAATTGAGACTTTTCTCTCCATTCCTTTGGGTTTAATTTCAAAGAGATTCAAGATTGTTCATCTTGTTGCGAATTCTGACTTATCAAACAAACTTTCGCATTTGTTTGTGGCGTCTACGCATACCGAGGTTCCTACTTTGCTAAGCAATGGGTCGAGGTTTCCACCATCTTTAACCGAACTAGTGAAGATCTTGGGTTAACAACATATTGTTGTTTGGGTCGTATGCACGTTGTTGCTACCGTTGACATCAGAAAGCTTGGAATTCTCAATTGATTTTTGATGTCTTTTGCAAAAATGATGCAGAGGCTATTATTATCTCAATCCCAATTAGTTAGACATGAGATAAGGACAAATTAGTATGGCATTTTGACTCAAAAGGAAGATTTTCTGTTAATTCACCCTCTTTGTGCAATTCAACAAGATAAGCTTCTTAAAATTGATGACCCTGGAACAAGTTACGATAATGGAGATGGACCAAAATGTGGAAAGCAACCTGGAAGCTTAAGATCAAGGGTAAGTTGAAGCACTTGCGGTGGAAATGTGTACCTATCAACACAAGCACCCTTCGAGTGGGTGTTAACTCCAGAAAAAAAAAAAGAAGGATAGAATAGAATTTAAAGATAACATATGATTACAATATGCATGACACCCATTTTTTTCTTCCTCTCCCTCTATATAGCCTAGATAATATTCTCTATTTTCTGCTAACTAACTCTGACAAAATACCCATAACACGCACTCACATTCCTCCCACAATATTCTCTTTGTTTCCTAATTTCACCAACGACTCCGTAATGTAATCTTGCAATTTCAGAGGTGCTCTTTTTTTACGTATGGGCCTTGCCTCATTTTCTTCCCTTGTTTGAATCTCTTGGGCTACCTAAATCTTTTGGGCTGAATTCTTCTTGGGCCCGGGTGTATCACTCTCCTCCCCTTGAAGCACCACCTTGTCCTCAAGGTGTAAAGCAGGATATTGCTGCAGGACGGTTTCCCTATCCTCCCAAGTAGCATCATCTTGTGAACTTTCTGACCATTGCACGAGTACCGCCGAACAAGAATCCCATTACGCAAGATAGTTCTCTCAGATAGAAAGGTCACAGGATAATGAAGGGGTCTGTTATCATAATCATTGCTGGGCAAGGCAGATGGTTTAACCGGCTCCATTCCCGTAAACGGCTTCAGTGTAGAAATATGGAAAACTGGATGTATCCGACTCTCCGATGGTAATTCCAACTTGTAAGCTACCTTCCCAATCCTTTCCAACACAGTATAGGGCCCATAGTACCGCTTGCTATGCTTATGGCAGCTTCTTCCCGGAACAGTAAGTTGTCAAAATGGTTGAAGCTTAACCAACACCTGATCCCCTTCTGAAAATTGCAAATCCCTACGATGACAGTTAGCTCGCTGTACCATTCGGTTCTGTGCTCTAGCCAAATTTTGTTTAAGACTTCGCAATAATTCATCTTGGCTAGCAAATATCTCATCAACTGATTGCATAAATGATGTATTTTGTTTGTAGGGTGGCAGTACAGGAGGAGCTCTGCCGTACAATGCGTGGAAGGGAGTCGACTGCAATGAGCTATGGTAGCTCGTATTATAGCTGTACTCCGCCCATTTCAATAAAGATATCCCCCGCTTTGGTTCTTCTTGCGTAAAACACCGCAAATACTGTTCTAAGGTTCGATTGACCACCTCTGTTTGGCCGTCCGTTTGAGGATGGTAAGCGGAACTATGATGTATCTTGGTCCCACTTAATGCAAATAAATGCTTCCAAAACACGCTTAGAAATATAGGATCACGATCAGTGATGATAGAGCTAGGAAATCCATGAAGTTTGACCACCATATCGACAAATAATTCTGCAGTTCGTAAAGCCGTGAATTCGGTCTGTAACGCTCCAAAATGTGCATATTTTGTTAGTTAATCCACCACCACCAAAATCACGGTATAACCTTTCGATTCCGGCAACCCCATAATGAAATCCATTGTAAGCTCATCCCAAACTAATGACAGAATAGGTAAGGGTTGTTACAGACCAGCCGGAGGTTGGGTGGAATACTTTACCTGCTGACACTCTGGACACGAAGCCACAAATCTCTCCACGTCTTGTCACATTTTACGCCAAACAAAATTGCCTAGTGAGTCGCGCAAAAGTACGTTTGACCCCTGGGTGTCCCGCCATCGGTGTGGAATGAAATTCTTGAAGTAATAAGTGTTTCAAGGAGATCGAGACCCAACCACGTAACGGTTCTTATAAATAAGCAGACCATTTCGATCCACAAAATCCCCTTTGTACGTACCCCCAGCCATTTGTTTGTGGATGTCAACTAGCTCGGAATTAGTTGTATTTTCTTTCTTCAAGCGTTCAATGAAATCATTAGTCGGTCTACTAACCAGTGAGAATTGGGTCGACTGTTCACTATCCAAGTTCTCAGTGTCCTCATGAACACGGGAGAGTGCATCTGCTATGATATTGGTTCTGCCGGGTTTATATTCAATCTTGAAGTTGTAGCCCATCAATTTATGAACGTAAATTTGTTGTTCCGGGGTGTGTATCACTTGTGAAAATAACTCTTTAATACTTTTGTGATCGGTACGTATAATGAAGAATCTCCCAATCAAGTGTTGGCGCCATTTTCGCACAGCTTCGGTAATCGCAAATAATTCTTTGATGTATGTTGAGGCTGCCTTCATTCTTATCCCTAGCTTCTTACTGTGATACGATATTGGGTGTTCCTTTTGCATGAGTAATGCCCCAATTCCGACATTGGACGCATCGGTTTCCACAATAAAATCCTCATCAAAATTAGGTAGTCCGAGTACAGGGGATTCTACCATAGCTTGTTTGAGTGATTGGAAAGCACTGTGCGCAGCTTCTGTCCATCCAAAGGCATCTTTACTGTGATACGATATTGGGTGTTCCTTTTGCATGAGTACTGCCCCAATTCCGACATTGGACGCATCGGTTTCCACAATAAAATCCTCATCAAAATTAGGTAGTCCGAGTACAGGGGATTCTACCACAGCTTGTTTGAGTGATTGGAAAGCACTGTGCGCAGCTTCTGTCCATCCAAAGGCATCTTTACACAGGAGATCGGTGAGAGGTGCGGCAATAGTAGCATATCCTCGTATAAACTGGCCAATCCACCATCGCTGCGATCTTGCTCGGGTCTGCGCCCACTCCTCCTGCAGAAACTATATGCCCCAAATACTCAATAGATTGTTGACAAAAAGAACATTTATTCAATTTCACATAAAAACGCTGCTGATCCAGGCACTCCAGGGTCAATGATAAATGCAACTCATGGTCTTCTAGTGAGGGACTATAAATCAGGATGTCATCGAAAAAATCATAAATCTTTGCAAATACGGGGTGAAAATACGATTCATGGTCGCTTGAAACGTAGACGGTGCATTCGATAGCCCAAAAGGCATTACTAGAAATTCATAGTGGCCATCTGCAGTCCTAAATGCGGTTTTATAGATGTCTCTAGGACACATTTGTATCTGATGATAACCGGCACGAAGGTCTAGCTTTGTGAAGTAATTAGCCCCACCTAACTCGTCAAGCAACTCATCGATAGTTGGTATCGGAAATTTGTCTTTGATGGTTAAAGCATTCAACGCACGATAATCAACACAAAATCGAGAATGATCCATCATTTTTCTTAACCAATAATACTGGAGATGAGTATGGGCTTTGGCTCGGACGTATCACCCCCTGATCTAGCATTTCCTTAACCATCTTCTCTATCTCGGCCTTTTGGTAGTAGGGATATCGGTAGGGACGAACATTGACCGGGCTTGAATTGGGCTGCAAGTGAATTCGGTGGTCGTTGTTCCGGTGAGGAGGCAACTCGGTGGGCTTTGCAAAGAGGTGCCTGTACTGGAATAATATGGTAGAAATAGTGGTTGGTAATTCAGCGGGTAATGTGAACTCCTCCCCAGCTAAATCTGTTGCAGAGTTCGACTCCATTCCTGGCCTGTAATGTAACTCATATAGCTCCAGAATTTCATTGCGGTTAATGAGAGCTTGTAACTGGTTAAAGCTTATCATATCCGGACTATCCAATTTCTCCCCTTGCAGTTTCACACTTGCTCCCTCCATCTCAAATTCCATGGTCATAGACGAATAATCATGGGTAACACGGCCTAGTCCTTGCAACCATTGTATTCCAAGGACCACCTCTGGTCCCCCAATATTGAGCACAAACAAATCAATAACGAATTTATGCCCATGCATCATTAATTCAACCTGAGGACATACACAATGACATACCAATGAATCGCCATTTCCCACATAGACACGGAAACTCGGAATCGACTCCGTCTGCAACCCCATCTGCTCCACTAATCTTGTTTTGATGAAATTATGAGTACTTCCATTATCGATTAACACTGGAAATGCACGATTACCGATTTCCCCTTTTACCCTTAAGGATTGCAATCGCGAATGACTAGCCAAGGAGTTAAGGCTAGAAACATCTGCCGTAATAGTTTCAATAGCCGTCTCAAGTTCCAAGTCTGGTTCCGGTGCCTCTTCGACTTCGTCGTCGATTCCCAGTAATAGTTGAAACTTCCCACGACAACGATGATTCATACTGTATTTCTGGTCGCAATGGAAACACAACCCTTTGTCTCTCCTCTCTCGTATTTCCTCAACGGACATTCTTCGGACTGGCAAGGATGGCGTAGGTAATAAGGGAGGTTTATTTGTGGGAAAGAAGTGCGGTGGTTTGGTGGGTGGTGGTGGGGTGAAAGTTATCGGCGGCTTCGGTGGTGGAGTATCGTATTTTAGGGGTGAAACATAAGGCTTTGGGTTCTGGGTTTGGAAACGAATTGGATTGTTTGGGTTATTGGGTTGGGCTGAATTATTTGGGTTCCTGGTGCCAACTTCGACTAACTTCACGGGCCTCGTAGGCCCTAGCCATTGAAAATGCCTCCATCAACGAGGACGGTCTATTGAATAATAGCTCACGCCGGAGGTCAGGCTTCAGACCTGTGAAAAAAAAACTTATCAACAATGGCTCAGATATTCCAGTTACCTTGTTCATGAGGTCCTCAAAATCCGCCTGAAACTCCGCCATTGTAGATGTCTGAGTGAGTTTAGAGAGATTTCCTTGGTGATCTTCGAACTGCGAGGTACCGAAACGCTGCCGGAGGTTCATGAGAAATTCGAGCCAAGTTGTCAAAAGCTCATTCGCCTTCATCCATTGAAACCACGCCGCTGCCTTTCCCTCCATATGAAACGATACAATTCGGAGCCGCACGTTCTCTGGTGTGGCGTGGAAGTTGAAAAACTCTTCAGCCCGAAAAATCCAACCGCTGGGATCGGTGCCGTCAAAGCGGGGAACCTCCATCTTCATCGTTCTAAACATCGGCGAACCTTCGGACGAGTTCATCGTGTTTTCAACAGAATTAAAAAAACGATTCGGAGGACCGGTGAAGCCGCTGGAACTGCCTGGTGTGCCTCGAATTTGGGATTGTAGCGCCTCCAATCGATTCTCCACATCCGCCATATACTTCTGCTGGTTTTGATTTAGTGATTTGGCCAAATTTTCAAATTGTTGTTGCATCATTTTGGATTGATTTTCCAGTTGCAGCTGTAACATTTGAATCAAAGCAGACGCCTCTGTTTCCGCCATGTTTTCTCTCAACGAGAGCACCAATTGATAGGTACACAAGCACCCTTCGAGTGGGTGTTAACTCCGAAAAAAAAAAAGAAGGATAGAATAGAATTTAAAGATAACAGATGATTACAATATGCATGACACCCATTTTTTTCCTCCTCTCCCTCTATATAGCCTAGATAATATTCTCTGTTTTCTGCTAACTAACTCTGACAAAATACCCATAACACGCACTCACATTCCTCCCACAATATTCTCTTTGTTTCCTAATTTCACCAACGGCTCCGTAATGTAATCTTGCAATTTCAGAGGTGCTCTTTTTTTACGTATGGGCCTTGCCTCATTTTCTTCCCTTGTTTGAATCTCTTGGGCTACCTGAATCTTTTGGGCTGAATTCTTCTTGGGCCCGGGTGTATCATGTGTCCACAAACTTCTTCCAACATTCCAAGCTTTGGGGAAAAAATGCATTCAAGAAGACCTGATTTGTGATAAAGCTGAGGATCCATTGAGCATATTATTTTCATTATTTGGGGATATGAATACTTTATTGTCCGATTTGTTGGGATGGTTTGGCTACTGACTCTCATGATTCCACGTCTTGGTGGCATAAACTCTGTGTTGTTGCTAAAGGGACTGAATGCCAACTCTCTGTTTATCTTCTCTGATGGATGTGAAAGACTTGAAATCGTTGGGTCTTTGAAGGGGTTTTGCAACCTATTAAGGAGACTGTGGATGGGGCACAAACAAATACGACTAATGTCTATATGTGATATAAGAATTTCATCTGTTTTCTTTTCACAATAGTATTAGGACGACCCAAAATCAAGATTAGTGGGTTACTAACAATAACAATATAGCTACCACTCAAATATATCTTATCAAAATAAAATGCAAAATTAAATTAGCACTATGCAGATAAATTCGAATATATTCTCTTTTCAATATATTTCTCAAGATATTATCTCAAAGAGTGGCGTTATTGACACCCCCAAAATTGATGAGCACACCCACTTCCATATAATTGCAAAAATGTCATTCACTTAAAAGATTATATTACCCTTAATTAAAAAAGTTCTAAATATACTCACATTATTCACCCACATTCTTCTCATTCTCGAAGAAAGTTCAATTTTTTTGTATAAACTCAAGATTTTTCCAACGCTCCAATTGTTGAATATTCGAACAATAAAGTATTCATATCCCCAAATAATGAATGTATATTCTTAGTTTATAGCATAAAATATGTTATTTCTCAAATTTTCAGGTTGAAAAATACTGTCGAATAATAGCAGTGCGACACTAAACACGATCACGCGCTATGACAAAAAATTTATTGTGCCATCGTGCCACATCCATCGTCCCATCGTGTCACGTGGCATGATGGCAAAAATACCATCATCCATCGTGCCATCATGCAATGTGGCATGATGGTGAAAATGTCATCGTGCCATCGTGTCATGTGACCTAATCGCAGAAAGCCCATCGTACCACCTAGGTTTTTTATGAAAGGATAAAATTGGAAAAAAAAGGGGATGTATTTAATAATTGAGTCATATTTTAAAAAGTGGGGATGCTATGTATTAAGAATTTAGAGAAAAATGGGGTGACAATAGCGCCACCCTATCTCAAAAGATGAACATGAATATGAGTCCACACATAGGACATTTCCTTCTGGGAAATTTGTCGAACACTTTGTCCTCAAAATTTTATTCCTCACTACTTCCTTGGTTTGGCTGCAAATCTAACAAATGGTTTTAGAACTGTTTTTCGAGTAAATCCAAACAAACATAGCCGGAGATTAAAAATGTCCAAAACTAAATTTGGGGTTTCTCAGCAAATCGGAAAACCGAGGGCCTCCTCTCCTAAATCTATGAATTTGGAACACAATCATATGAGTTTAATACCAAAACAGATATTACTAATTACTTTAAACAGATATTACAAAAAAATTGAAAATCCAATGATCTTTATTTAGCATTTAACGAACAAAAGTGTTCAAGATCCCAGAACGAAAACCTTACAAGATCCCAGAAAACATAACAACAAAATAAAAAAAGTGTTCATCAGATGATAATACAAGATTGCGATGAAGCCTTAGGATCAGCGGCGGCGCCGCCGCTTGTGGCTGAATTCTCATCGGATTTGACGCCGGGCCAGGCCTTGCACTGACAGTGTTGGCCTTCGGGGATTCGTTTGTACACCGCCGGAACGTGGCGGCCGCAGCCCTCCCAGCTTTTTTTGCTGCAATTCGGACAATTCACCTCGTAACACATCTTTCTCCTCTTGTTTTCTTCAACTCAACAACACAGCTTTTTCTTTTTCTTTGTTTTTGTTTTTAATACATGTACACACACATATATACTTAAAAAGCAATGGAATTTTGAATAAGACAACTGACAACAGATTGTTCAATAACTTTTCGGGATAATTACAAAAATGCCTTTGATGTTTGGGTTAATTACAAAATAATCTATAAATGTTTCAAAATTATTAAAAAATACGTCAGGTTTTAATTATATTTTAAATTAATGGGGATAATTATAACATTTTTATAAATATCATGAGAATTTTGGAAATGTTTTTTCTTAGCAAGAGGATTATAAAAAATGAAAAATCAAACTTTTTAGGGTGATTTTACAATTTGCAAAAAAAATTGGATTTTTTATAATTAGCCCAAACGTCAAGGATTTTTTCTTTTTTGTAATTATCCCTAATTTTCGAGCAAAGGCTAACTTAGGAAATCCTGAAACTGTCCAGCTGTCGGTCATTTACTCATTTTGGAAGATTATAGAAAAAATGGAGAAAGGTCAATAGTTAATATGAGATATTCAGATCCACCTAATATTTTTGGTCAATTAGTCAAAAATCTGATTCACCAAAATTGTTGGATTGTATTAAATGATGTGAATCCCATATATGATTCTTAATGTGATGCAGTCGGCCTAGGACCTAGGTTGGTCCAGTCAATCCCACATCAAATGTTTGGAATTAATGACATGGGCCCAAGACATGGATCATGGCCCGCCTACAATCATGCAGCTGGAGGGCTATTGGGTCAATGCCTAGAGTCTGTGATAAATTAGTTCAGCCATGACAAAATCCAATGGTGAATAGTAAAAGACAATTTAGCCATGTTTAATTTATTGTGGGCCACTACTTGATTATTGAGCCAATGGTATTTTTGTCTTTTGAATAATTATCCCATCATATCATCAACACCAAACATAATTTTTTTCTTATCGAGTCAAAGATTCAAAAAGTCAAACAGTGCAATCTTTAATCTCAAACACACATTTCTTTCCATTATATTATCTATGAACAGTATTATCCTTACCCACCCAAATTATTTTATCAATCCAATCAAAAAGACAAATGAGCCCTTATGAGATTCAGCTGATGCGGTAATAAGTTTTGATTTTTTTCTTCTAAATATATTATGTGAAAGAAATTAAGTGTAACGTAATTAATATTAGATTGTATTTATGCAATCTTTGCATAATTTACTTATTTATTTTCAAGTATGATCAATTTATATATGTAAAACAAATCAATACTCATATTTGTAACGGTCCACTATACTTTTCCACTTGTGCAAACACACCTGAGTACAAAAATTAATTTGTTTGTTTCTTTTTGTACTTTTTTTATTAGAAAATATTAAATTTATTTTTCCTTAGTTGATTCTTTCAACTGGACATCAATTACATTAAGGGGATGATATGAGGGTAATTATTTAATTGTTCCCTTTATTATTTAATTATTTAGTTTTAAATTAATTAATGTTTAATCACCAATTGCTAAATCACAATTATTGTGGAATTATAGGCCCACGAGGCCCAAATCACTATTCAAAGCCCACGAGGTCAAATGTCTCATGTATAAACAACTATGCTCCTCTCATTTGTAAGTAAGTTGAACTTGCTTCTTAAACTTTCTACACTTTTGACAAATCTAAGATCCATTTATAAATGATAACTTAAGTATCATATTGCATTTCCTAGGACAACATAAGCTCTCCTAATATTGTATGTTCGTGTTGTAAGCCACTTCCTTTCACGTGGAATACCTTAACTGTTGGAGTTACCCTAACAGTTGTACTAGTTACCTTGACATGAGTAAATTAGAAAACCTCGTGTTTAGTTTTCATCTAACCTTGGCCAAGATTTTGGAGTAAAGATTAGTTGAAAAATTAGAAAATTCATATATTCATCTAAACAACAATGTTGTAATCACAATAAACTCTCTGTGATTGCTAAACAACCGAATTCATCAAAGTGCAACATATCATGTATAAGATTCCCATAGCATTTCAAGTCCAAGAACTAATTCTTTCCACTATTGTAACTAGAAAATTGTCATTCGACAATACAATATTTCCGGTTGAAAAAATGTTAGATAAATATTTTTATTTTGATTTCGATTATTTCATATAAATGAGTTTTATACTAAAACAATGTTTTCAAATGTTGTCCAAATACTTCAAAACATTTCGATTGATTTTTACTAAGTTTTTAAATGACTTCTTGAACTTTATTTTTGACAAAAATCGGACAACTTCTCTGTAAAGAGGTCGATCGATCGCCCTATAAGGAAACCCATATATGAATGTGTTAAAACTTGAAAGAAAATAGAGAAAAAATCATAAGGAGGGCGGCCGGTCACCCAATAGGGCGACCGATGCATGAAAGTTGAAGCTTTGTTTTAAACTTCTCTGTTTCTCAAGCGAACATTCACTATCTATAGCAACCGGTCGCTATAGACAGCGACGGGTCTCCATAGACAGTGATCGATCCCCTCTATGCCATCCTGTGTCAAAACTTTATTTAACGATTTAAAAATTCAAAATTTTCTATATAGCGACTTGTCGCTATAGCTTTTTGATAGCAAAATCTATCCGTTGCAGAAATACTTCTCAGGAAATTATGGATTTTTCATTTCTTAACCATTTCTTGGAGCTTGTTTGATCTTTCTTTTGCAGACAAATTTGAATTAGGAGGAGCCTATGTTTGGGATTACATATGGAGCCATCCTATAAATACATGAAGCATTGAAGGATCAAAGTACAACACATTACTCTACATCACAACAAGAAAATTCAAAGAATAACTCATTGTTCTTCATTTTCAACATATATTCTTTTATAATAGCATAAGCACATTACTTTCACATCTTGCTTATTAGACTTTCTTTCTTGATTACAGTTGCACTTTTGAGTTGTAATATTTCATTCAAAGTGTAATCTTGATTGTATTTATAAATGTTGGGAAAAATAAGAGAAGTAAATTTCTAGTATAGTTTGGATTACACAATGAAAATTGGAATTACAAATTACAGAACAGAAATCAAAATTTGTAATAAACTAAATTACATAAGCACAATATAAAATTGGCCCGAATCGTGTGTTCAACACACTATCCTTAAAACAGATTCGTCCCCTATTCTGGATGTCTGTTTCCAAGGATAAGACGGAAAAACCGGATTACCTTATACCCGGCGAACTGAAGATTATGCTAGGAAATCACCACCAAAATGCAATTGGAAGCCAAGGGAACACAAGAGCAATATGCAAGGAATTTGTTACTCAAGTGTAGGAGTTGTGTTGTGTGTTGATTGTGAAAAATTGAACCACCTTTTATAGGTTTCAAGATTAACCCATATTAACTCTCCACTACCCCATGACTTGGGGCATTCACTTTCCACTCCTCCATGACTTGGGAGTTTCAAGTGTCATCACTCTCCACTACTCCATAAGTTGGGAGTTTCAAGTGTCATCACTCTCCCACTACTCCATGAGTTGGGAGTTTTAGGTGTTACAAAATTAAACACCATTGGAGTTTAATATTTTCTTCAAAATGGGTCCAAGAAATTATGCCAATTGCAAAATTTTCATTCAATTTTCCAACAATCCCCCACATGAATGAAAATTTCGAAGATACAAAGATTTGGTGATAAAATCCGGCAAAGTTGAACCTGCGCATAGGATAGGTAGGCGTTACCACTTTGAACCTCCCCTTGTGAAAATATATTTACTTCACACATGATTCTTCCCAACATACTTCATTTCTCATTGTTATGTTCATTCATGGCCCTGAACATACATCTGGTTCTACAAGAGGTTCTAAGAATTGATCCTCACACAATTCTCTTCGAAGCGGCCCCATTTCTCTCTCACATAGGTGATTCTTCTTTAAGAGTAGCCCGCACTACCCAACTCGGCTTACCGACGCACAAGAATCATTAAAAGCCAAATGCTTATCCTCTTCTTCCACGGGCTTCATTTGTCGAGGAATGGACAAGGAAAAAATCCCTACGATGATCCTGAGTCTTTTTACAATTAGGTTGTCCCATTGAACCTAGATCTTGGGATCTCCATCAACTAGGTTGGGTTTCCATTGTATCATCTCATTTTTCCAGAGGCTTAAGTCCCATTCCTCTTGATGATTTCGCAACTAACTCTCGATTTAACCCTTTGGTTAATGGATCCGCTAAATTATCCTTTGACTTCACATAGTCAATAGAGATAACACCAGTTGAGAGTAGTTGTCTAATGGCATTGTGTCTACGACGTATATGTCTAGACTTACCATTGTACATATTGCTCTGTGCTCTGCCAATTGCAGATTGACTATCACAATGTATACAAATTGCTGGCACATGCTTAGGCCATCTTGGAATATCTTCTAAGAAGTTCCGGAGCCATTCAACTTCTTCTCCACACTTATCTAAAGCTATAAACTCAGACTCCATTGTGGATCTAGCTATAACCGTATGCTTAGAAGATTTCCACGATATGGCTGCACCTCCTAAAGTGATTACAAATCCACTTGTAGACTTAGAGTCTTTAATATCAGATATCCAATTAGCATCGTTGTATCCTTCAATAACAGCAGGATATCTTGTATAGTGCAGTCCAAAATCACGAGTGTATCTTAAATACCTTAGTATTCTCACTATACCTTTCCAGTGTTCATGCCCTAGATTACTCGTGTATGTGCTCAATTTACTCACTGCATAAGCAATGTCTGGTCTTGTACAACTCATTAAGTACATCAAACTTCATATGACTCGTGAGTATTCTAATTGAGACACGGCCTCACCTCTATTTTTCGATAGATGTTGACACCTGTCTATATAGGAGTTCTAGCTAATGACGTGACATTCTTACTAAATTTCTCTGGAATCTTGTTCACATAATATAACTGATCAAGTGTCAGTCCATTTGTAGTTCTAGAGATCTTTGTTCCGAGGATTACATCTGCTAAACCCATATCTTTCATGTCAAACCTTGAGTTCAACATATCCTTTGTGGATTTAATTATTTTATTATTATTACTTCCAATGATAAGCATGTCATCTACATAAAGACACAAAATGACATAGCCATTTTCAGTCCCTTTAACATAGACACATTTATCAAATTCATTTATTTTAAATCCACATTCTTTCATAGGATTATCAAATTTTTCATGCCATTGTTTTGGTGCCTGTTTCAAGCCATATAATGACTTGACCAGTTTACAAACCTTGTTCTCTTGCCCAGGTGCAGAGAATCCTTCAGGTTGTTCCATGTAAATCTCCTCTTCTAAATCTCCGTTTAGAAAAGCAGTTTTTACGTTCATTTGATATACTTCAAGATTTCGCAATGCATCAATTGCAAGTACCAATCTAATGGAGGTTATTCTCGTAATTGGAGAATACGTATCAAAGTAATCAATGCCCTCTTTTTGTCTGTAACCGTTAATTACAAGTCTAGCCTTGTACTTATCAATTGTTCCATTCGCCTTCATTTTCTTCTTGAAAATCCATTTATAACCTAGTGGTTTACTTCCTTCAGGAAGATCCACTAGTTCCCAGGTATGGTTTTACAAGATGGAATCAATTTCAATTTTTATGGTCTCTTTCCATAATGGTCCTTCAGAAGAAGTTATAGCTTCTTTGTAGCTTTGAGGTTCACTTTCCAGCATATAAGTTAGAAAATCTGGACCAAAAGATTTTTCTATCCTAGCTCGTTTGCTGCGTCTAAGTTCTACCTCTTCTTCTGTATTTCCTTGCTCTTGTTATATTGAATCATGTATCCATTTAGAAGAGCTTGCTTCTTCTCTCAATCTGCATGGAAATACATTTTCAAAGAACGAGGCATTTCTCGATTCAATTATCATTTTCTTGTGTATATCTTCAACTTTAGATTCATGCACAAGAAACCGATAAGCAGCACTGTTATGTGCATATCCAATAAATATGCAGTCAACAGTTTTGGGACCTACCTTCACCTTGTTTGGTGTAGGTATATCAACCTTAGCAAGACACCCCCACACTCGTAAGTATTTGTAAGATGACATTCTTCCATGCCACAACTCATAAGGGCTTTTGTCTAATTTCTTATGGGGCACCATATTTAAAAGGTAATTAGCTGTCAAGAAAGCTTTCCCCCACATGTTCTGAGGCAAGCCAGAACTTAATAACATGGCATTCATCATTTCTTTAAGTGTACGGTTTTTTCATTCTGCAATGCCATTCTGTTGAGGTGAATAAGGTGTTGTTGTTTCGTGTCTAATTCCATGTTGGGCACAGAATTCAGCAAATGGTGATTCATATTCACCTCCACGATCACTTCTTAACACCTTAATTTTCTTATTGAGTTGATTCTCAACTTCATTTTTATAGAGAATAAATTTCTCTATAGCTCATCTTTACTTTTAAGAAGATACACATAACAAAACTTCGTATTATCATCTATAAAAGTAATGAAGTACTTGTTGCCACCACGTGTTTGTGTCGATTTTAAATCACATACATCGGTGTGAATTAAATCAAGTGGTTCATTATTTCTTTAAATATTTTTAAATGATGTCCTTATTAACTTTGCCTCAACACAAGTTTCACATTTGTGCTTGGAATCAATATGGAATGTTGGTATACAATTCAAGTTAATTAATTTACGTAGAGTATCATAATTAACATGTCCTAATCTACCATGCCACAAATTGGAAGACTCAAGCAAGTAAACAGAAGAGTTATTCATTTCTTTGATTTTTGGTTTAACAACCATTACATTGAGCTTAAACAACCCATCAAAAGCATAACCCTTGCCTACAAACATCCCATTTTTCATCAAAGTTACAACATCTTACTCAAAAAAAATGCGAAAACCATGCTTATCTAAAAGCGAACCAGATTTTTTCGAATATCTGGGACATACAACACATTGTTGAGAGTCAGTTCCTTCCCGGACGTCATCTTCAAAACCACTTTTCCTTTCCCTTTGACCTCAGAGGTAGCTGAATTCCCCATGTACAGCTTCTCGCCGTCTTCAGCTCACTCAAAGGAACTAAACATTTCTTTGATAGAGCACACGTGTCTTGTAGCACCAGAGTATATCCACCACTGTTTGGGGTTTGAGCCTACCAAGTTCACCTCAGAGACCACTATAGCCAGGTTCATACCTCTTGAGAAATTTCCTCAACCATGTTCGCCTCTCTGTTCCTTTTTGGTTTCTTGCAGTCAGAAGCCTTGTGACCCTTGCCGCCACAATTAAAGAATTTTCCTTCGAACTTATTCTTGGAAATGCCTCCTTTGGGTCACAACTTAACCCCTTTTCCCGCTGGCCCAGATTTATTCTTGCCTTTGGAACTTTGCCCATGTTCAATAACATTAGCTTTAGCCATCTCAAGATTGAACCACTCTTTTCAGAAATTTTGATGTCTTCTTCAATGCGTAGTCTAGCAACAAGTTCTTCGACGTTCATTTCCTTTCGCTTATGTTTCAAATAGTTCTTGAAGTCTCTCCAAGCTGGTGGCAATTTCTCAATGATTGCAGCCACTTGGAAAGTCTCACTAAGAACCATTCCCTCGACATGAATATCATGTATGATCACCTGAAGCTCTTGTACTTGACTGATGACCGTTTTTGAGTCCACCATTTTATAATCCAAGAAGCGGCCTACGATGAATTTTTTTGCACCCGCATCCTTGGTCTTATACTTATGGTCCAAAGACTCCCACAGTTCCTTTGCAGTTTTCTTAGAGCTATACACATTGTAAAGTGAATCTGCAAGGCCATTCATGACATAATTTCTACACAAGAAATCAGCATGATTCCAAGCATCCAAAGGGTTAACCGCTTGTGCATCAGTTTCATCCTCACTAAGCTGTGGAGGATCTTCTGTCAAGAACCGTGCCAAGTTCAAGGTGGTTAAGTAGAAGAGCATCTTCTGCTGCCACCACTTAAAGTTCAAACCGATAAACTTTTCCGGTTTTTTGCCATGATTAACCGGCACATTAAGCGTGGGGTTGGCTACAAAAGCCGGAGTTGGTTCCATGGGGTTAGACCCACCACTGTTTGAATCAGATACCATTTCTGAAACAAATAACAAAAGAAGTTTAGCACTTCAATCTATCGGAACAAAACCGATAAGAACAATTATATAAAATTTGTTCAAGATTTATTTTTAAGGTCCAAATATCGATTTCCTTCCGCTCCAAATATTGCACGGGGTAGTATTCTTATTAATCCAAATTAATAAAAATTCGGACCAAAGTACTCAAGACAATAAACAAAATTAGGATAGCAAATAAACTGAATATAACAAATGAAAGTCAGTAAACACAGCCAGATATATATATTCGGAAGCTTAATTGCAAAATGCAGAATGCAAATGAAATTGAATATCAAATGTAAAAGTCAGTTACTGTAACCAATGAGCAAATGCATTTGATTTTTTCAAAATCATAAACAAAGAACCAATGCCAACAACATGCAAGTTGTCAAATTAAAATTATGATTGCAAATATGAAATCCAAACATACGGAATTCAATTGCAAATTGTTAATCTCTATCTATTGCCCAAAGCATGCAACATATACAAATAGAAAGATTGAATCGGCAACAAAAAAAAACTGAAGTTATAGATTCTGACTATATGTTTATAACAATCAAAACTCAGATTATTAATGAAATGTGATTAATCATCTGAACCTTGCAACCTTAGCCAGAATAGAAATCGAAATTTGTAATAAACTAAATTCCATAAGCACAATATAAAATTGGCCCGAATCGTGTGTTCAACACACTATCCTTAAAACAGATTTGTCCCCTATTCTGGACGTCTATTTCCCAGGATAAGATGGGAAAATCGGACTACCTTATACCCGGCGAACTGAAGATTATGCTAGGAAATCACCACCAAAATGCAATTGAAAGCCAAGGGAACACAAGAGCAATATGCAAGGAATTTATTATGCAAGTGTAGGAGTTGTGTTGTGTGTTGATTGTGAAAAATTGAACCACCTTTTATTGACTTCAAGATCAACCCATATTAACTCTCCACTACCCCATGACTTGGGGCATTCACTTCCCACTCCTCCATGACTTGAGAGTTTCAAGTGTCATCACTCTCCACTACTCCATAAGTTGGGAGTTTCAAGTGTCATCACTCTCCCACTACTCCATGAGTTGGGAGTTTTAGGTGTTACAAAATTAAACACTATTGGAGTTTAATATTTTCTTCAAAATGGGTCCAAGAAATTATGCCAATTGCAAAATTTCCATTCAATTTTCCAACAATAAAATCATCCAAAATAAGACATACGTGTTGGCTGTTTTTTTGGCAAGAATACACTTGGTTGATTCACTAGGTGTTGAAGAGTTTGGTGCTCTTCATTGTTGTAAGAAGAGTTTGGTGCTCTTCATAGATGTTGTTGTATGAAAAGTGTGTTGCTCTTCAAGGTGAAGGTTATAATTGTTTGATATCAATTAATAAATTTTTTCCTTTCAAAATCCAACTCGGACTTCTCGGGTGGTGGTGGACGTAGGCCCTAGGTGGGTTGAAGCACTATAAATCATCTTTTGTTTATTTATTTTTCTGCACTTCTATGTTGTTCATTCTGCTTGATCGAAAAAGAGGGTATAAATCGAAAAATAGAGAAAATCTATTCACCCCTTTTAAATTTTCATAGCCACTTGGATTAACAGATAATTCATTGTATTTGTTCGTAATAAGTACATTGATTCATGCGTTAATGACACCACACTAATGTCCATGAACGAGATATCCTCATTTCAAGTATGCTTTTATGTGTGCAAGTTTAAAAGGGATCACTAATGTCCAAGTTGAAAAATCTGAGAACATTTTCAAGATTACAACCATATGAACCTATTCCATAAATATCGTTCATATATGCGAATTAGAGCTGGCAAAATGCTAGGGCCAGTCTTTTGAAAAAAAATGGGCCGTGTAAATGCTTAGCCCAATCCAACCTATGTGTATATTTTGCACAAAACAAATTGTCGGGTTGGGCTAAAAGTTAGGCCCAACAGCCGGCCCACTAGGTCATTCTGAGGGCCTTAAAATTCGAGCCTAGAAAATTATGGCCCAACACAACTCAAATCTCAGGACTATCGGAACAACCCATGGGTCGAGCTGCATTTTGGTATGAATACGCCTCATGTCTTTAGGTGTATAAGAATTTCATTTGTTTTGTTATATGAATTTAGATGAAGATTGTCAGTGAATGAAGTTAATATTTGTGGGTTACTAACAGTATCACTTAAATATATCTTATTAAAATAAAATATAAATCAAAGAATATGTTCTCTTTTCCCAATATTTCTCTAGATATTATCTCAAAATATTTCCAGATCAACATGAATAAGTCTCCAAACATAGGACATTTTCTTATGGGAATTTGGTCGAACACCTTGTCCTCAAAATTTTATTCCTCATTACTTCCTTCGTTTGGCTGCAAATCTTTCAAATGGTTAGAACTATTTTTCGAGTAAATCCAAACAAACATAACCGGAGATTAAAAATGTCCAAAACTAAATTTGGGGCTTTGCAGCAAATTGGAAAACCCAGGGCCTCCTCTCATAAATCAATCAATTTGGAACATAATCATATGAGTTTAATACAAAAACATACATTACTAATTAATTTTGAAACAATTCAAGGGTTGAATTCTTATGTGCCAAGTGTTATAATCAGTTTTGAGGGATTACTTTTAAAATAAGTCTTTACATTAAGAGTGTTGTAAGGAGTACAATGTGATACTTTAGACAACACTTGACCAGTCTGCCTATCTTTCTTGAGTTTGTAAGGTCGTATGTGACCTAGAAGAAAACAGTAATGACAAATGAACTTTCGTTTTGTTGTTGATGTTCTCAAACAAGGTTTTTCACATTTATTAAAATGGGTTTTCAAAGAAAAGTTTTCACATTTTTCAATTGTTTTTACTTTTCCTTTACTCGATATGAAAGACTAATGCTCAAAAGATTTTGAGTTTTTGTTAGTCGAAAAACCTAACCCAGTTCTATCAAATTTTACTTTTGAAACAATATCATCAAGTGTTGATGAACTGGAACAAAATTTCCTAACAATTAATTGAACACTTTTAAGTTCATCTTTGACCTTGTCAAGTTCTTTGTCCTTTTGGGTCAGTAACACTTCCAAACATCCAATGGAATTTTTCAACAAATTATTATCTTTGGACAAATCAACATTAGCTTGACCGATTTTAACCCAATTCTCAAATAATTCTTCATACGTGATTTTCACCTTATCAGTATTATGACCTCATTATCTGAAAATTTATTTATTTGTTGTCCAGAAATTATGCTCTAGAAGAATTTAGACAATTAGACTCTTCATTCTCAAAAGAAAAATACCTGTCATGTGATGTAACACTTTGGTTATCACTTTGAAGATGAATTTGAGTGTGCTACCGATTCTCCAAAATTGTAATCATCCAATTGATTCTTTATCTTGATCGACTTGTTCATCATCATTGTCCACATCACTCGAGGAGACACATTGATTCATGCCTTGTTCCTTAGTGTGGTAGCACACGATTGGCATAATGCTCAAATCCTCTTGTGCGATGCTAATTGGCATAATTCCCAAATCCATTAGTGGGTTTAGTATATTATACATCAGAAGACAATTAAATCGGATGCACAGTAATGTACATAGTATAAATATATAATGAACAAGCAATTTAGAAAATTGTGCACAAGTAAAATACTTGTGCGATGCCCATAAGACAAAAATCCATTAGATGAAATGTAAAGAAACTTACGGTATAAGAACAAGACAGAAACTCTCATTTAGTCTTGTTCTGTAAAATTACATTCCATGCTACAGTGAGATGTCTTTGATATATTCACTCTTCAAGATATACAAAGAACCTCACAAAAATACCAAAGAGAAAAATCTCTAAGAAAGGTGTGGTAAAAAGTGTTTGCAACACTTATACTTTTGAACAACAAAAACTTAAACATCTTCCGCAAAAACTCTCTGCAATCCTTTCAAAAACACGATCTCTATATACTTCAACAAAAAAAGTTCTCTACAGTTTTTTGATGTCCAACACTTTATACAGAAGTTTTAAAAAAAACTTCTAAAACTCTGTCAAGATATATGGCAACAAATGCTAGAAAATAGGTGTGAAAAGTCAGCTTATTTCCAAAAATATTGGAAACCACCTGTGAATAACTTATCTAAAAAACTGCATATGACAGCTTTTAAGTTATAAAACCAACTTCCAGAAAAAGACAAAACTAAAATAATGTGACATGGCAAACATGTCAACATTAATAATTTCCCCCTTTTTGCCTTTCTGGACAAAACCTGCACAAAAATACAATACACTACAAATGGAAGATACAAAAACTCCCACTAAATTGAATATACCAACAACCACTAAATTCAACAGCACTATTAACAAATCACAAAAACACAACCCCCCTTAAAAATAGCAACGAACTAACAAGACTTACAAAAGCCTTATATACAAATTCCTAACAACAGAAAGCAAAATCCTTTTTTTTGTTTAATATTATAAATCTTACACGAAAATATCGATCTATACAACAAAAGAACATGTCTACAATCTAGTCCCTTCAGGCCATGCTACAATAGTTTTTGTGTTTCATCCCCCTTTCTGTACAGAAAGGAACTGACGAATCTTCCTCTCAAATGAGTATAATACTCAAGTCAAAGTACACAAAGGAGTGAAATGAAAGCAAACTTACTCAAGTCAATAGCATGCTATAACTGGAGAAGGTCAAAGAAAGTGATTTGTAATTGAGACTAGCAGAGAGAATGATGGAATGGGATTGACTTCCAATTTGGAGATAGTTTGCAGCTTGTTGATCTTCCATAGCAAGGCTCAAGAATGTTTGGAAAAAAAATATTATGTGGAAAAAATACTTGAGTGAGAAATGAATTCAAAGTGATATATTAACCATAAAAACATGACCACTAAGTGCTGCAAACTTCCAAATTTTCTAGTGATAACCACCCATAGACACCCCACTAATATATCCATGAACAAAGTACGAAAGATGTTGAAAAATTCAATCTAATGCAAATTTTCACCATCAATAAATTTAAAAATATATTCACAAAGACATGCATTCACTAATAAAAAAGGAAAAATAAAAATAAAAATAAAAATATAAACAAAATACAAGCAAGCATGCAAAGCTAAAGTATACAACAAGAGGTTCATTGATAATGTTGACCACATTTGGCCAAACACCTCCAGTTTTTGTCAAATTCACAATTGCAAGTCTATAGAAAAATTTATTAAAGATATTTCCTTGCACAAGATCATATTAGCTCAACATTTTTTTTTTGGATCAGGGGATATACACACACACATATATATATTTTCTTTATCTTATGTTTTTTAACAAGTACACAAAGGCTCTTATTTAAAAAGTCATTGTTTCACATGGAACATGATCATAATATTGTAAAAGATTCCTCAACTAATCTAATGACCATAGACAGCGGAGCCAAGCTCATATTTTCACCAAGCTACAATTTTCGCATGGGACATGATCATACTCAATATGAAAGACCCCTCAACTACTTAATAACAAGGATTAACAGTGGAGCTAAACATATACATAAAAGAGCCACAAAAAAATGTGCAAGTACTTAATGATATTTCAATCCATATTTTGGCCTTAACAAATAAATCGACTACAACTGGAAGTATTTCACAAATAGCGCACACATGATGAAACACTTGAAGATATCATGCAAAAAATATGCACAAATAACTAAAATCCTAAAAAAAAGAAAATATATACAAGTGCTACTAGAAGTGTTGTAACACCTAATGCAACACATACAGTCAAATCGCACACAAACCAAGATATTTCCTTAAACAAGAAGACCTCTCAAAATCCAAATACTTTGTGAATATATCAACAAATTAATTTTCAGTGACAACATGATCTATTCGGATTAAATCATTTTCCACCAAATCCCTTATAAAGTGATGTCTTATATCAATGTGTTTCATACGGGAATGTTGAATGGATTTTCGAGAGATATCTATCGACCTTTTGTTGTCACAATACATGGTTAATTGTTCGCCAAAAAATATTTGGATTTCTATACTGCAAATGTACAGTGTAGTTTACAGGATAATGACAAGCAATGTCGCATTCCTCAGGGATTGACTACGAAACACTTAGGTTATAATAACATCACATTCCAATTTTATCGAAGCGACCGGATCTCAAGTTTTAGAAAAATCAAAAAATAAAAATTAAAAGCAGTAAATTTTCGAATCCCACAAGTATTTTCAACAACTACGAAAGAAATCTTAAGCACATAATCTCAACATGCTTCTTCAATATTAAATCTAATTAATATTTCACAAAACCAATTCATACAATTCTATGGGTTCAATTCCTAAGTTAGTCTATTTCTACTCCGGGGTGGTGCATAAATATTAGATTAATAACAATTGCAGATCTCCTGATATGTTACAAGTATTATTAACTCCCAAAATATCTATGAATTGAATGACTCCCCACAAACAGTTGTAGGTCTCCCGACTCGTTACACCTGTTTATGTCTGAATTCAATTTTCGTCTTTGTTAGAACTCATCTCCCGAATCTCGCACTAACAAATATGACAGGCTAATTATTGATCAGATAAAAAGCAATTAAGAATAAGCACTCGAATTCATAAAATAGAACGCATGAATCAATTAAGAAAATAATTAATCAAGATTTAACATTAATCCATAGTTTTGATTATGCCCTAAGATCCGAAAGATTAGCCAAATATTGATAACAAATTCATTGACAAACTTGAAATCAACATTGTGACATCGTTTAAGTACAGATAAGAGATCTAACTAAGAAAGAAAACCCCTTCTTGTCAGGATGGATCTTCCTTCCAAGCCTTCGAAGCTCTTGTGCTTCCTTAGATGTGAAAGGCCTTGTGGTGTTTTTCGTAACCTAGCCCTCCTCTCTCAGAAAACCTTTGATCTTGTATTCTTGTTTATTTTGGTGTGTTTTATGTTGTATAAATGATGATAATTTTGTGCAGCCCTTGGGTTCTTTATATAGGTGCTCGGAGAGATCACTTGTAGAGTTCGAGTGGGAAAATGACCCAAAATCTGCCACAGTCATTCGCACGGATCGTGTGGCTTTCACACGGTCACTCCACACGGCCGTGTGGTCTCACATGGTCCGGCCATGCGGCTTGGTTTTGTCAATGTTTTCTCCCGAATACTTCACGCAGACATGTAGCTTTACACGGGCAAGTCACACAGTCGTGTGGTCCCACATGGTTCGACCGTGTGACTGGTTTTAGTCCGGTTTCTTCGTCTTTTTGATCTTCTCTTTGCACTCGTAGATCTTGTCTGGCCTTTCAACTGATATGTTTTCAATTAAGTTCTGTTTCCTGTAAAAAGTTACAAGAATATGCAGTATCATGCCCTTCTAAGAAAACCAAGTAAAACACACTAAATATAAATGCAAATGCATCCATTATATACCATTTTTAAGCCCCTAAATGCACGTATATTTTACACTTATCAAATTCTCTCAAAGTTAAAGCATTGCTCATCCTCGAGCAAATTGAGGAAAATAAAATCACAAGGTACAAAGAACACACAAGAACACTATACAAATTCAATCTCATTTGACTTCATATTTATATAAACCATGCAATTCATTATCAAGAAATCATCATTCACAAGTTCGGCACTATTAATACTATCTCGGGTACATGACATCGCGACTCAAAGTTAGTGTATCACTCAACTCTCAAAGTGTATGATAAGTGTTTACTCTCAACTCAATTCATTGAATGTAGAACTACCATAGGCTTGTAAATCGTCTAACATTTCTACCACTTTTGTGTGTGTAACTTAAGAATAAAAAAGGACTTTCGTTTGGTTGTAATGTAGGCTCTTTGGTTAGGGTAGGGAAAATTTGGATTAAGTGACTTGACTTGAGCAAATAGAATTTTAAGCGCACAGACTTACAACTCACCAACCAACCTTCATCTAATACTTATTTTTTCAAATTATTTTCTTTTCAACTCAACTCCACCCTTCATTCCTTTTTCATTTTCAGGCCCTTTTTTCCCAACTTCTCTTTTTTTCTTTAGCCTCAAGCCCTCAATTTTTCAAAATTTTTAGGATTTTTCTTTCTTTTGCTTTTTTTTGCTCGATTTTTTTCTCTTTCTTTTTTCAGAGATTTTCTTTCTTTCTTTTTTTTTCGAGCTTTATAAATCATTCATTTACCTAGACACTTCTCATCCCTCTTTCTTTTGCCAACTTTCTCTCTTTTTTCTTAATTTTCACCACATCTCCCTCAAACTATTAATCTTCTATAAGCTCAAGTAATTTTAGGGATAAAAAATTATTTTTTCCATTTTAAAGATAAAAAAATGTGGCGAACAATAAAAAGTTAAGGCTCAAAGTGGCTAACTAGGGAATCATGAGTTCATAGGTAGGCTTTTTAGGCTAAGTAGGCTAAAACAAAGATGATCTTAAATCATTTTCAAAAATTGCACACACACATGGCTTGAATGAACATACCAGAGCAAGTTCTAGAGTTCTAACAAATATGAATGACACATTAAAGAAAAAAATAAGGCTGCATAAGATAAAAGCAGTTATAAGCACAAAAGCTCAAAGGCTTATTTTTCGCAAAATGCTCAAATACCCATTTTTCCTAACTAATGCCAAACAAGTAAAATATATCTTCTCAACCATTCATCACATTATTCACAAAAATATGCCATCTCATAAAATCAAATGCTCATAATAAAAACATATGGAAGCTTTGTACTTTTTTGAATTTTTGATCCAAAATCATGCACAAAAGCAATTAAACGCGCTAAATAAATAAACGTGCTAAAAAAATAAAATTGAAAATCGAGTTTTTTTTTTTAAAAAATGAAAACTTTTAATGCAAACTTTATGCTCTACATGCAATCCTAAATGCAATGCAAAATTCAACAGTACTAAATTACACATTCTTGACAACCCCTCCCCCCCAAACTTAAAATATCCTTCGTCCCGAACATATGAGAAAATTATCAAAAGAAAATAGGAATGCGTAATAAGTACTTACTGAATCACTGTGGTGGTGGAGGTGGAGGGTAGTGGCACTGTGAGATGTGCCATTGATCCATACGGGACAATATCTCGTACATGTACTGCTGCTGCTGGGTGATAGTTTTGAGCCTTTGTAAGTACTCAGTGTGGTACTCATCAACTGTGACCGATAATTGATAAGTATCATCTACTAACTTGCCTACATCGGCCTCCACCCTTTCTAGCATATCACTCATGCTCCATGGCCGTTACCCCTTGTCTAGAAGATTCCTAACACATCCTCATAGGCTCATCTTGCTCTTCCCGAGCGGCCGAGTCCATTGTTCCTTCTCATTAACCAATTACCCATATTTCTTATAGAAATAGCTTCCGGTTTGGTAGCCTAACTCTTGTTCTATCCGCATGATTTAACCAAGAATTACGCCCATCGAATTGAATCATTTCATAGCGGATAACGATCATATCAATTACTTTTGGCCCATTGGCCTCCGCATACTCCTCAAAGCTAACATTAAAGTGCTCGACAATATGAGTAAGCGACCCACCAATACAAATTCCTCCCCTATCAGATTTTCTTACTCTATCAAATTGCTGGGCTATCATAGCCCCGACATTAAGCACAACCTCCGTCCCTGACGCCATACACCAAATAATGAATAACTCATCTATTCGCAAGGCCCCTTTACTTTCCTCTCTTACAAATATCATTTCCGCTAAAGTTCTTTGTACATAGTGAAATACGGGATTTTGAATGCTAGATGTCTTCGAAGTACCTAGGGTATAGATTCGTTTACACGTTATCTCCCTCCAAAATTTATCCTTATCAAAATCATCATACTCCTCCACCCCATAAGCCGAAGTTCTATATATTGCATTTAAATCATCAATTGACAACTCCCTCGGCTCATTCGCTAATCGAAACCAAATTCCCAACAAATTTTGTTTTCGAACAACTAATTCAAAACTATATAAGAACTCAATCTTATAAATGGAATAAGTAGACCAATGCCCATTTAACAATTCATGCCAATCCACCCGACCACACATAGCCCAAAAATCCTCCAATAAACCCAAATTAGCTAGAGTAGATTCATCGGGATACCTTGTATTTATCCATGGCCCATAATAGAGTACCGCCCATCTAGCCCGGTGTGTTTCATCCGACAAGATGACATTCGAAGCTTCCAGATCGTCGGCTGCATATTCCAGTTGTGGCTTGGGTCCGGGCTCCGGTGTTGGCTCCCTTCTTATTCTTGTATTCCTTCTTATTCCTCTTTCTCCCCTAGAAGCAATGAAAACCAAGTTTATGAAGTATAAAATCTAAAATTTAAAAATCCTCAAACTTGGCGAAAAACTTGAAAACTTGAAAAAGTTAGGTGATGGGTTTCTTAAGAAGGTGAAGAATTTGTGTTTTTGGGGTAAGAATTATAGTAAATTTGTAAGATATTTTGAGAAGAGTTTGAGTGTTTTGGAATAAGATTTTCGAGTTGTAGGGTTTGGGTAGGAGAAAGTGAGACAAAAATTTAGTTGTGGGAGTGAAAACGGGAAAATTCTCGTCTGTACTGGCCACACGACCCGTGCGGGCTCGCACGGCCCTAGGCTTTGGTATGCCTCTGTCTGCCAAAGTCCACACGACTGTGTGGCACCACACGGCCTGGCCGTGTGGTGAAATCTTGGTCCGCTGCATCGCACGGTCCATGTGATGTAATTTTTGATTTTTTTATAACCGGGAGTTTGCCGTGAGGCCTCCTACACAACAACTCACAAAACCAAACAAAACTAAAAATTAAGTTAATACTAAAAAAATGAAAATATTTAATTAAATTGAAGGCTATCAAAATAGAAATAAATTGGATTGCCTCCCATAAAGCGCTACAGATTTCTAAAATCAATGTCATTAAACCGTGTCGGTTGAAATATGTGAGCCCTCGTAATTTGTACCATCCATCAGACGAATGACATTGCACTGTTCTCTCGGATTTAGTTCAATATCGCTTGGGAATTTGCCCTTTTGATGATGGCCATCGGTAAATATTATTTTCCATCTCCTCTAACAGTTCTAGTGCCTCTTTTGGATATTTCCCTAGCAGTGCACCCCCAAATGCAACATCTATAATAGTTCTTGTGTTGCCACTTAAACCATTATAAAAATACTGAACCTGTTGGTAGTCGGGATATCCATGTTGAGGGCACTTCCTTAGTAATTCTCGGAACCTATCCCATGCCTCATATAATGGTTCTGAATTTAATTGCCTAAACTGGGCGATTTCAGATTTTAATTGTAGCGTCTTACTAGGGGGAAAGTATTTGGCTAAAAACCGTTGACTTAGTTCAACCCAATCTGCTGTTGGTAGTGTTAAAGAGCATAACCACCCCTTATCCAGTCCAATAGCTGCTTCAGCGGCTGCAATAGCTATAACAAAAATTGCGAAAATGTCTCCTCTTAATTGACGATTATAAAAAATATCAGAAAATGTCACAAAATTGATATTAACTGAATTTAATATAAGTTCAAGACACATAAGGGCTCTAACCATATTTCGACTTCTGATCAATCCATAAATACCAATAGAAAATAAATAGGTACTTAAAACAAGTATATATCGCACAGAGAGAATGCGAAAAGGCGGCATCGGATGGTATCCTCAGAAACACCATTCATCTTAATAGTGTTGCAGATTTCTAAGAATTGTACGAGATGAGCATTTGGATCCTCAACGGCTCTTTCCCCAAACTAATTCTGTGAAACCATCTGGATCAATGCAGGTTTTAGTTCAAAGTTATTTGCATTGGTCGGCAGACGAGACACACCCCCATAAGTCCGACTAACTTTTGGCTGGAAGTAGTCCCTAACTGCCCTTCTCGCGGGCCTTTCCACTATTCGGTCCTATGCAAGCACCCCAGGTGGGCGCTCCTCATTGTTTTTGTTGTTCCCGACATTTTGATTAGTCCCATCCGCCATTGCTTTAGATCTTTTCCTTAGTTGTTTTGTTGTTTTCTCGATTTCTAAATCAATGGGTATTGGCTGGGTAGATCTAGAGCGCGTGATCATGCACTATTTGCACTTAACAAAAATAATGTTGGAACCAAAGAAATAAAATAATTTTACAAAAATAAAAAAATCGAAAAAGAGAAAAAATTTACAAAAAAATCGAAAAAAAAGAAAAATAATAAAATAATAAAATATTTACAAAAAGTTTCAATTAAGATTGAACTACTTCTTACTATATCTAAGTAGAATCTTTCAATCCCCGACAATGGCGCCAAAAACTTATTCGTCAAAAAATATTTGGATTTTTGTACTGCAAGTGTACAGTGTAGTTTATGGGATAATGGCAAGCAAGGTCGTATTCCTCATGGATTAACTAGGAAACACTTAGGCTATAATAACATCGCATTCCAATTTTATTGAAGCGACCGAATCTCAAGTTTTAGAAAAATTGAAAAATAAAAAAAAGCAGTAAATGTTTGAACTCCACAAGTATTTACAACAACTACAAAAGCAACCTTAGGCACATAATCTCAATATGCTTCTTCAATATTAAATTCAATTAATGTTTCACAAAACCAATTCATCCAATTCTATGGGTTCAATTTCTAAGTTAGCCTATTCCCCCTCCCGTGTGGCGCATAAATAGTAGATTAATAACAATTGTAGATTTCCGATATGTTACAACTATTATTAACTCCCAGAAGACCCTTGATCTTGTGTTCCTCTGTATTTTGGTGTGTTGTATATTTTATGAATGATGATAATTTCGTGCAGCCCTTGGGTCCTTTATATAGGTGCTTAGAGAGATCACTTGTAGAGTTCGAGTGGAAAAAGGACACAAAAATCCGCCACAGTCAGTCACACGGCCCGTTTGGCTTTCACACGGTCACTCCACATGGCCGTGTGGTCTCACATGGTCCGGCTATGCGGCTTGGTTTTGTCCCTGTTTTATCCTGAACACTTCACATGGACATGTAGCTTTACACGGGCAAGTCACATGGTCGTGTGGTCCCATACGGTTCGACCGTGTGACTGGTTTTAGTCCGATTTCTTCATCTTTTCAATCTTCTCTTTGCATTCGTCGATCTTGTCTGGGCCTTTCAGCTGATATCTTTTCAATTAAGCTACGTTTCCTGTAAAAAGTTACAAGAATACGCAGTATCATGCTCTTCTAAGGAAACCAAGTAAAACACACTAAATATACATGCAAATACATCAATTATATACCATTTTAAGCCCCTAAATGGACGTATATTTTACACATATCATTAATATATCACAATAAATACCATAATCAACAACTATTTGACGCATCCACAAAAGTTGAAAACAACATGAACCTTCAACAACATATTCTAATTCGAAAGTGGAAAGAGACACACAATTTTTTTTACCTTTTTTACATGGTCCACATACATGTGTTACTTTACCTCGCCAATTTTGGGACACCTCGACAACTTCAAGCTTAATCAACTTAAGCAAACTTAAAAATTCATATGCCCCATTTTTGGTGCCAAAGCAAATTTTCATCAATTTTGGCTCGAAGACAAGTTTGTTTTGACCTATCAAGTAACAGTTATCCAAAGATCGAGGGCCAGCTAGAACACAATTATTAGTGCTATCAAAATCAGAACAAGAATCCGTATCAAATTTCACATGTAAGCCATCATCACATAGTTGACTTATGCTAATTAGATTAGCAAAATGTTCATCAACATGCAACATATTTTTGAGTTTTGGTAACCCCTTGACATTCAAGTACCCTTTCCAATGATTCTTCCTTTAGCACCTCCAGTTTCACATTCCCCTCATCAAATACTTAATATTCGGATAGAAAATATTTTGCACTGTCATATGTCTAAAGCATCCACTATCAAAGTACCAAGTACCTTCAACATTTGACCTTAATGTTGGGAAATTATTTTGTATATTTTGATGAATGCCATGTAAAACTTAGAATAGGAAGTTGGCACCCCATTCTTGTTGTAAATTGCATTGTAATAGATAGATAGTGGTAGAGTGAGTCAAGTCGGCTATGCTTGAACATGCAAGAAGACAACCGGAGACTAAAAGGAAGACTCATTTGTGAGGCGGTGAGTGTGGCAAAGAAGAAAGACAGAACTCGATCAAGGTGCAAACTAAGATGCAACTAAGTGAAGTATCGATCAAGTCAACTCAAGATAACCAAGTCTCAAGTTGAAGCGACGGAAGAGTCATCTAATGATTGGAAGTCGACTCTAAGTCACCTGGGAAGGCAAGGAAATGCGATCAAGTCGAGATAATCAAACTCGATCCGTTGCACGAAATCAAGAGAATTACTTAAACAAGTAATACTTCCATACTACCTTTCTTGAAGTGCTCGGTCCCGAGAAGCATGCAAAAGGAATAAACCAATGGGAAGCACTCGCACCGTGTCGAACTCGAAAAGTCAAGAATCGTTCATACGAGGAAACGTAAATTCCAAGGATCGCAACAAGACAAGCCAACGGCCACAAGTGACTTTCAAAAATAAGCCTATCTCTTCAACGGGCGATTTTTGAAAGATCACTATAAAAGGCCGAGAATCACTCGAGAGAAGGTTACCGACCAACCACGAACATTCAAGCTAACATTTGAATCAGTAACCAAGAATACTCACAAGTCATTCAAGATCAATCCTCAAGCCTACATTACGAAGGAAATCAATCCAACACTCACCTGTGAAGGAAAGACAACTTCAATCAGTTGAAGAGGAAACATTTGAAGAATCAAGGGTCTACATTCCACGAAGGATTGTACAAAGGTTCAAGGTCGAACCAGGCTTAAGCTATTTGGAGGGCTTCGATCAAATCCAAGGAACTTAAGCAAGTGGGCTGTAGTAGCAAGGCAAACTGCCGCCTGTGAAGATCTTGAGTCGCACGAGAAGCCACCGTGTGACCAAGGCATCTCCGGATCGAGTCCCAAAGGATCAAGTCACTTTGTGTGATCAAGACTTGTATCCGGACTGTTAACCACTCTGTATATTGATCAATATTTAGTGGATTCCTCCAGGAGTTGGAGAAGAGAGGAGTAGAAGAATTACCCCATCTTGAACCTCTATAAAAACTTATTGTGTCATTTACATTTCAAAGACTTTAATTTCTCGCATCTTATTTTTATATCTGCGATAAATTTGCTATCCAATTGATAATCAACTGAGTGCTAAAACCAAATATTAAAACAAACTTAACCAAATTCAAGGGTGTTAAGTCTTCCAATAAAAACATATCACAACAAGTTAAGTCTTTAGTCAAAACAATTTGAGTTATTCTATCAACAAACTCTGGCTCGTGTCCGCTTTGAGTGACTAACTCTTTGATTAACTAACTTAGCTTTGTCCATCAAGGACTCAACTGTGAAGTATTAACTCTGAACATTTTTAAAAGGACTAAATCAAAAAGTTGGTAAGGTTTATTCAACCCCCCCTTCTAAACCTTACACTCACACCCCTTGGGACCTACACTTAATGAAGTATACACAACATGACAAAATAATTCCCATTCATTAGCCCAACTCAGTTTTGAGGGATTGCTTTTAAAATCTCTTTACATTAAGAGTGTTGTAAGGAGTTCAATGTGACACTTTGGACAACACTTGACCAATCTTCCTATCCTTCGTGAGTTTGTAACAGAAAGGTCGTATGTGACCTGGAACAAAACAATAATTACAAACGAACTTTCGTTTTGTTGTTGATGTTTTCAAACCAATTTTTTCACACTTATTAAAATCGGTTTTCAAAGAAAAGTTTTCACATTTTTCAATTAGTTTTCCTTTTTCTTTACTCGACATGAAAGACTAATGCTCAAAAGATTTTGAGTTTTTGTTAGTCGAAAAACCTAAACTAGTTCTACCAAATTTTGCTTTTGAAGCAATATCATCAAATGTTGATGAACTGGAGCTAAATTGCCTAACAATTGATTGAACAATTTTAAGTTCATGTTTGACCTTGTCATGTTCTTTGTCTTTTTGGGTCAGTAACACTTCCAAACGTCCAATGGAATTTTTCAACACATTATTATCTTTGGACAAATCAACATTAGCGTGACCGATTTTAACCCAATTCCCAAATAATTCTTCAGACATGATTTTCACTTTATCAGCATTATGAACCTCATTATCTGAAAATTTATTTATTTGTTGCCTAGAAATTATGCTCTAGAAGTATTTAGACAATTAAACTCTTCATTCTCAAAAGAAAAATACATGTCATGTGATGTAACACTTTGGGTATCACTTTGAAGATGACTTTGAGTGTTCTGCCGATTCTCCAAAATAGTAATCAGTCCAAATGATTCTTTATCCTGATCAATTTGGTCATCATCGGTGTCCACATCACTCAAGGAGACACATACATTCATGCCTCTTTCCCTTAGTGTGTTAGTACACTGATTGACATAATGGCCAAATCTCTTGTGCGATGCTAATTGGCATAATTCCCAAATCCATTAGTGGGTTTAGTATATTATACAACGGAAGACAATTAAATCGGATGAACAATAATGTACATAGTATAAATATATAATGAACAAGTAATTTAGAAAATTATGCACAAGTAAAATACTTGTGCGATGTCCATAAGACAAAAATCCATTAGATGAAATGTAAAGAAAATTACGGCATAAGAACAAGACAGAAACTCCCCTTTAGTCTTATTCTGTAAAATTACATTCGATGCTACAGTGATATGTCTTTGATATACTCACTTTTACACTCAAGATATACAAAGAACCTCACAAAAATACAAAAGAGAAAAATCTCTAAGAAATGTGTGGTAAAAAGTGTTTGCAATACTTATGCTTTTGAACAACAAAAACTTAAACATCTTCCAGCAAAGGCTCTCTACAACCCTTTCAAAAATCTGATCTCTGTATACTTCAACCAAAAAATTCTCTACAGATTTTTTGATGTCCATCGCCTTATATAGAAGTTTAAAAAAAAAAACTTCTAAAAACCTGTCAAGACATATGGCAACAAATGCTAGAAAATAGGTGTGAAAAGTTAGTTTCTTTCCAAAAATGTTGGAAACCACCAGTGAAAAACTTATCTAAAAAACTGCAAAAATATGATAACTTTTACTTCATAAAACCAACTTCCAGAAAAAGGCAAAACTAAATTAATGTGACATGGAAAACATGTCGACATTAACAACTTTAAACAGATATTACAAACGAAATAAGAGTCCAATGATCTTTATTTAGCATTTAACGAACAAAAGGGAGTAATTTCAAATCCAAAACCTTACAAGATCCCAGAGAAAACAAGAAATAAAAAAGTGTTCATTAGATGATAATACATGATTGCGATGAAGCCTTAGTGTCAGCGGAGGCGGCGCCGCAAGTGGCTGAATTATCACCCGATTTGACGCCGGGCTAGGCCTTGCACTGACAGTGTTGGCCTTCGGGGATTCATTTGTGCACCGCCGCCACATGGCGGACACAACCCTCCCATCTTTTTTTCTGCAATTCGGACAATTCACCTCATAACGCATCTTTCTTCTCTTGTTTCTTCAACTCAACAACACAACATTTTTTTTCTTTGTTTTTGTTTGTAATACATTATACATATGCACACACATATATACATAAAAAGCAATGGATTTTTGAACAAGACAACAAATTGTTCATAATTTTTTGGTACAGTTACAAAAACACCCCTGAGGTTTGTGCTATTACAAAAAAAAAACTAGAGATATTTTAAAATTATAAAAATTCCGTCAGGTTTGATTATGTTTTAAATTAATGGAGGTAATTATAATATTTTTTATAAATATCAGAGAAGTTTGTGAAATATTTTATATTTGTTTTGTGTTAAAATAAAATAAGGGGTTCCCATCCCACATTACTTGAGCAACAAAGGGGGAGAGCTTCCTAAGTCTATTTAAGGAGCTCTAGTGGCTTTGTTTTCAGGAACACCAATCAAATATACTATAATTTTTGTATTTTGATTCTTCTAAATTCCTTTCTTGTATTTTCTTGTAGAATTGTGAGAAGGGTGTGAGTTAGTGAAAGATTTGTAATAGTGTGAAAGTATTGGAGTCGGGAGAGAGAATTTTTGTGTGATTGTATTAATTTTTCATACAGTAGAATTTCTCAACAGGTCGTGATTTTTCTCCGGTTTTGGAGTTTCCACGTAAATCTTGTGTTGTGGTTTGTTGTTATTTTATTTCTCAGTTATTTTTGCTTGTCCCTAGGAATGAATGAGGATCATTTTTCCCAACAAGTAGTATCAGAGCTCGGGTCGGGTCTCTTGAAATTCTAAGTATGCTCTGTGGTCGCAGCTTTGTCTAATCTTCCACATCAGAAAAGATTTCTTGAGAGATAGGTTCTGGGGTCTCTTAAAGTTCTTAGTATGCTCTGTGGTTGCAGCATTGTCTGATCTCTTACATCATAAATGATTTTTTGAGATGGGTATTCATTAGGTTAGGGGTGTATAAACAGGTATGTCAAAGTTTTCAAATTCAATGAAGTTTGACGTGGAGAAATTTGATGGAAGAATCAACTTTGGTTTGTGGCAAGTACAAGTCAAAGATGTGATGATACAATCCAGATTACACAAGGCACTGGAAGGAAGGTTAGGTTCGGCCAATTCTACCAAATCAGATGGTGCTTGCAAATCGAGCTGAGCATCTGACAAAGATTCTGAAAAGTCTAGTATGAGTAATGAAGATTGGGAGGATCTGGATTTGAGGGCTGCAAGCACAATACATCTATGTTTGGCTAAGAATGTTCTAGTAAATGTGCATGGGATTTATAATGCTAAGGAGCTATGGGAAAAGCTTGAGGCTTTGTACCAAACAAAGGGCATTTCAAATCGGTTGTACTTGAAGGAGCAGTTTCACACATTGCGGATGAACGAAGGATCTAAAATCTCAGATTATTTGAGTACACTTAATGGCACCATCTCAGAGCTAGAGGTAATTAGAGTGAAAATCGAAGATGAGAATAAGGCATTATGACTCATCTTGTCTCTTCCCTATTCCTATGAGCACATGAAGCCGATTTTGATGTATGGGAAGGAGACTCTAATTTTTGTTGAAGTCACAGGTAAACTCCTTTGTGAAGAGAGAAGGCTAATGAGTGATGGGCAAACTTCAAAAGAAAATTTGGTAGTGGGGGCAGTAAGTAAAAGGAGGAAGAAAGACTCCAAGAATATTGTTTGTTGGAAATGCGGAGAACCTGGGCATACAAAGCGTAACTGTCAAGGTGGAGCTGGTGTGACAAATAGCTTCGAATCACAGGCTACCATTGTGATAGATGAAGATTTTCTCTGAGGAGCAAATGTGCATCCTTATGTCATGCGTTTAGTTGCCATGAAAAAAGATGTGATGGTGTTAGCAGGTCCTCAAGTTTATACACAGGCATTGACTTGGCATGGTTGCAGGGTGTGTGGTAGATGTTATGTCGATGGCTGAAGGACTTCTAGGAGAGCCAAGAGCTAGAAGTGGCACCATAAATTTCAGCAAGTTTTTCGACATGTGTTGAATGGAATTCTTACAATGGTTTATTCTAAGTGGTCTACTTATATGGTGGAGTAGGTTGTTCACTGGTTTGAGAATGATGGTTTTCGGTTTGAGAATCATGATTGTCGGTGAAGACATGAAGCTTCTTTTTTATTTTACCAAGGTGGAGTTTGTTGGTTTTGTGTACAATAAAAGAAGGGGTTCCCATCCCACATTGCTTGAGCAACAAAGGGAGAGCTTCCAAGGCTATTTAAGGAGCTCAAGTGGCTTTGTTTTCGGGGGCACCAATCAAATACCCTATAATCTTTGTATTTTGATTCTTCTAAATTCCTTTCTTGTATTCTCTTGTAGAGTTGAGAGAAGAGTGTGAGTTACTCAAAGATTTGTAATAGTGTGAGAGTATTGGAGTCGGGAGAGAATTTCGTGTGATTATATAAATTTTTATGCGAGAGAATAATCTCTGCAGGTCGTGGTTTTTCTCCGGTTTTGGAGTTTCCACGTAAATCTTGTGTTGTGGTTTGTTGTTATTTTATTTCTCAGTTATTTTTGCTTGTCCCTTGGAGTGAATGGTGATCGTTTTTCTCAACATTTTATTCTTATAAAGGAGAAAATATAAGACGAAATCAAACTTTTAGTGTCATATTACAATTTACAAAAATCTCTGAGTATTTTTAATTAGCCCAAACCTCAAGGATTGTTTTTTAATTATCCCTAATTTTTCAACAAAGGCGAACTTAGGAAATCCCGAAACTGTCCAGCTGTCGGTCATTTACTCATTTTTGACGATTGTAGGAGAAAATGGTCAAATGGTTAATATGAGATATTCACATTCACCTAATATTGTTTGGTCATTACTCATTAGTCAAAAATCTGATTCACCAAAATTGTTGGATTGTATTAAATGATGTGAATCCCATATATGATTCTTAATGTGATGCAATCGGCTTAGGTCGGTGCAGCCAATCCCATATATAGTGTAGAGAATACAATTATTAAGTTTTAATTGTTTTCTTCAAAATATTATGTGAAAGAAAGTATGTGTAAAGTAATTAATTTATGATATTCCAAATATGATCAATTTATATATGTAAAACAAATCAATACTGATATTTTTAACGGTCCACTGTACTTTTCACTTGTGCAAATACACTTGAGTAAAAGTTTGAATTTTTTTGTTTCTTTTTGTACTTTTTTATTAGAAAATATAAAAATTATTTTTTCTTAGTTGCTTCTTTCAACTGAACAACAAATACATAAAGGTGGTGATGTGGGGTTAATTATTTTTATCTTTCCTTTATTATTTAATTATCGTAGTTTTAAATTAATTTGTGCCTAATTACCAATGGATAAATCACAATTCATATAACTTGTTGATGTATGTTTTGGATCAACAAGGAAATACACAGATATTATGACATGCAAATTAGGTAATACTTAAGATAAATTTAGAGGAAGGGCTAAGTCCACCTTGTTGTATTAAAATTGAGCAGAGGATTTACAGTCGGTTTAGTATCTACAGCTGGAATTTTACAAGTGTATTTCTCTAGATTTTTTTGTTCTCCCCCTTTCTCTAATAAAATGAAGCCTATTTATACCCATACAATTAGTGGGCTTTAACCATCATTACACCTAGTTGTAGAGTGATTACAAGGGGACATGTGTCTTCCTCTAGATATGCATACTGGCCGTGTATTTGACATTTTACTGACTCATCTTGCTAACTTGTTGACAAGTGGCACCTTGACCTGCTAAGTAAGGCATGGACATACTTAGTAGGATAATTATCTTCGCTTCACCTGCCATTAGAACATCAGGTCGCCACCTGAGCTTGGGCTCGCGCCACATCATTAGCTCGGTTGTTGACGTCATCATCTCGGTCCGCGTCATCTTGGTGCTCCCATGTGATTGCCAGCTGAATGGCCACGTGGACTAATTTTTCGCCAGCTCGGCTCAGATATCATCAATGGCCCCCAAGTTTAATTCCGAGGAGAAAATTCTTTGAGTCGGATTTAAACTTTAATGTCAATCATGAATCGTGATAAAGATGAAGGAACCTTAGAAGTCCAAAGTGTCTGACAACTGTCAATTATCAAATAATGCTTGAAACGGCGCATTAATTGGGAGTTATGATGGTTGACATGTGGCGTCTTGTTGTTGGAACTCTCTGCACAGGATAGGGGGAGACACGACTGTAGCTGTGGAGGATTGTGACGTTTCTGATAGCTTTTTGAATTTGAAAAGACGTGCCTTTTGTGTTGGTGCGTTACTTCCGAGGGAGGTTAACCTATAAATACCCCTCTCTTCTTCCATTCTATACTTTTGCATTCACAATCTTCTCGATCAAGAGAGAGAGAGACCGAGTCGACTTTTCGAGTCACCGAGTAAGTTTCCCCAAGCATTTAGGTATTTTTCAAATTTCCCTTTCTTTCATCTTTTCCTCTTTTTCTTCAAAGAAATATGTCCGGTTCCGAGGTTAGTCAAAATCAAAACCTTAGTGTTGAAGTTGACCTAGAGGATCCCCCTTCTGACCCTTATGTTCCTTCTTCTCCAGTTAGAGAGATCTCTCCCTCCAGTCCTAGTGTCGTCGAGCTTTTAAGTTTGGAGCACACCCTCAAACCAGAGGTTCCTCTTGAGGAGTCGCACGTGATCTTTGACCAGTTCCGTTCACCATATATCACGAATGCATTGTGTACAAACCGGGGCTAGTTCAAGAAGAGCTCAGCGAAGAAGCTAGGAATTCTGATCCCCTGAACAGTCAACAGAGAGAAGATATGGATCTGAGAAGGCGCGAGCAAGATGAGATGAGGACGGCCGAGGTGCGAGGCCGCGAGACCGGCCGGGCAAGGCCAGGGGTCGATGAAAGAGCAGCCATAGAGATGGGGATCAAAGCGAGGGCCCCGCTGCGTCTGGGGGTGGAGGCCGTCGATCAAAATGACCAGCCCAAGATGCGATGCAACAGGAGCTAGAGGCTCTCCGTCAAACATATATGATACCGGAGACCGTACATTTTTGGTTGCCGGACCACGCAGAGGTGCCTGAGCATCCACCGGAGGGGTACATGGCCGTATATGCTCATAGTCTCTTATACGAGCTGAGGTTTCCCTTGCTGCTGCTGATCACCAGATGGTTCCAAAAGTGGGACCTTTCCCTGTCCATGGTACATCCATTGACCTGGGGTCGGATCATCGGGTTGCTTATTTTATTTCAGTAGATGAAGTATGTGCGTCCCCATTTTGCCAACTTGAAGTATCGACCCCAGGTCGGGGGCAGCCGTCAGGTTGGTATTATGTGCAGACCAGATCTAGATACCCGGACGGGCTGGTTGACGGCCTTCCACAATCCTTAAAGGAGTGGAAGGAAAGATGGTTTTGGGTAGGTGGTGAGTGGTAGACTCGCTTGGGGAGGAGAGGTTGGTCCTTCTCCCCCCGTCCAACTTTCGATACGACTTCCATTAGTTCATCTTTATCTTTTTGCCTTTTGAATTTTTTTTTCCTTTTTCCTTTTTGATTTTTTGATGACTAACTTCATCTCCTTTCCTTTCTCTTTTCAGAAAATCGCCCTCCGCGGGTTGTCTTTCGGAGGCCTTCGTCCGCCGACTAGATAATATTCAAGCTCTATCCCAATCGGATAGGAAAATCAAGGCCTTGGCCACTGAGGCAAGATTGTCGGAGGTCGGTCTGTGGCCGAGATTACCAACAGAGTCCGAGGTCGAGGAAGTGGCCGATGAGGAGGAGGAGGAGGCTCGAGAGGAGCCATAGAAAAGGAGCTCGCCATGGGCTGAACAAGAAAGGACCCCCGAGTTGGGGCGGCAGCCAGTTCAAACAGGGTAGACTGGGCCATCTTCGACGGGGCCCAGCCCTCAGGGGCAAGTGCCTTCGATGGCGAACAGCCAGCCAACCGAAAGGCCAAAGGCACGGGCCCAAGGTATATGTTTATTCAAAATACAATTTTCAAATCTCTTTGCTTTTCGATTATTACCTTTGTTTCTCATTTGGCTCACTTTGTCGCACGCCGAGGAGTGGACGTCTTCGCCCACGGGGTTGGGGCGGCCACAGGGCTACCCGTTAATGCCGAGGTGGCCCAGAGGGAGGAGATCCACCAAGGCAAACATCCAGTTGACGGCGTCCCGGAAGCAGAGGAGCCCTCACTACAGAGGAGAAGGGGTAGAGTGGTTATCAACGAGCCTGGACAAACTGAGCGGACCAGGCCGACCCCGCGGGTTCCCCCCATGTAAGTTCCCATGGGTGGGGCACCACGCGCCTTCTTAGACAACCTGGGGCAAGAAGGCCACTTCATCCCACCGAGCTGGGAGAGGGAGGAGGCATCCGAAAGCGTGGCTGGGTCGCGGCCCAGGTGGTTCGTGGAATTTTCCAAGTGGTCCACGCCCACCGAGGAGCAGGTGGAGACCTTGCCAGACGCCGGGCGAGAAGCAAGAGACGTACCAGCCTGCGTCTAGACTATCGGCATTGAGCAATTCTGCCTGGAGACCGGATGGGAGGAAAAGGCTCAGTATGCCATGGGATTTTCCGGCAGAATCATCGGCATCATGTGGCATATGATTGGACGGGTGCGTGACCTAGAAAAAGCGCCATATTGATTTGCAGGATGTTCACGCCACTCTACACGGGGTTCAGAAGTCACTGAGGACTCAGGTTGAAGAGGCCATGGCCATAGCCAACGCCGAGAAGGAGTTCGCCTCAAAGACTAGGGCTGAGCGGGTCAGGCACGCGAGGCCGAGGAGGAGCTCCAGGCAGAAATTGTCGAGCTGAGAAGAGGCAAACACTTCTTTCAGCCGAGAGCTGGAGAGGCGCGAGGCCGAGGTTCGGAGGGAATTGGGTGAAGCCTCCAGAAAGCAAGTAGAGGAGCTCGGTGGTGGTCATCCCAAGCTTATAAGAACTCGAGAGGAGTATGCCTACATGTTGACTTGTGGGCATGCTACCAGCATCGAGGAAATTCTTCCTGACCTCAAGAAAGGAAAGTATGTGGCTGAGTTAGAGAAGTAACTCGACTAGTTGAACGCGGACTTGGCCACTCTTTGTCCTCGGTTCCCTGACAATGCCGACGAGCAGGGTGGTGCTCCAGCCACTAAGGAAAAAGTGGCCTCGAGTGAGGCGATCGAGATCCCTCCTCCCACCGGAACTCATCCTCCTGCACCCTAAGGCGTCCTTTGTATTTTTGCTTTGTAGAATAATTAGCCTCGGGCCTTTTCGATATAATCGGCTTCGGCCCCCCATGTAATTATTTTGTTAATGAATGAAATTTCCTTTTGATCGTCTCTTTACTCTGGTATGCTTTTGTCATTTCAATTTTTTGTTAACTGTTGGGCTCGACCCCCTTTGTATGGATGTATGATCTCAGTGATGGGATGGGTGCCTTGTATTTTTTACCAAGTATTGTGCTCGGAACTAGGCCGAGTATTTATTTAGGGTAGACTCGATGCTAGGTCGAGTCCCCTTTTTCTTAAGCGTGCATGGATCTTGGCCGAGACGAGTGATCTGTGCTCCGGACTTGGTCGAGGCGAATGGAACGGCACTCGAACCTGCATTGGCTACGATGAGAATTTTTCATACATTTTCAAATATAAATAAATTGCATACAAAATATTTTTAATACGATTTTAAAACATATTGGTATAAAATTATAATTTGTTTTGTATTTATTTCATATATTTTTCCTTTTTTATGTTTTTTAATGAGGAAATAAAAACAAAAAACAACCCAATAATATAAAGCCCAAATCCATCCCCTTATTTTATCCATTTGGACCATTCAACAAATAGGCCCATCATCACATTTCACACTCCAACCCAATCCATTATTCCAGTAGTCCAAATAACCGATCAATAATGGGCTGAACACATGTCAAGCCCTGAATCTGCATGTGTGGGATAGCATCCGATTCCGCCACGTGTCCGCACCGAACGGCTGGTAATACTTAACAATTATTTATAAGTAATTTTTTTACATTTTAGATTGATTGAAAAAAACCAAAAAATGAGTCATTAGTTAGGACTTAGGGTTTCACTTCATCATTTCTGCCCATTTCTTCCTTCCACCAAAAGTCTTCTCTGTTTTCACCAATACACACCCCGCCGCTGCACCCATTTTCTAACTTATTTTCATTCTCCATTTTTATGTACCAATTTACTACATTTTTTCATTTATTCAGTACCACCGAGAAATGATATGCTGATCTTGGAAAATCCCCACAGAAACAAAATATATTATCAGCGAAAATTTTATTATTTTTTGCTTATTTAAGATCCAATAGATCGACTTCCATAAATCCATATTCTGAAGGTAATGATTTTAAGTTTTTTATGATACTAAATTTCTACTGTATTTGTGTTTGTATTTCCAGTTTTAACACAAAAAATGACTTATGGGGCTTGACAATGTCGATTTTGTGTGATCTCTTCAGTGCATGATTGCTTTTTTTATTTTTCTAGTTCGGATATATTAAAACTAACTTTTTTTATGTTTATGAGTTTACTCCTGATTTTGGAATATGGAAAAATGATGGCCATGACCTGATTAAATATGTTCATCAAATCAGGTAATAATTTTTTTTAAATATTTGATTTCGTTTTTTATCTATTAATATTTCTGAAATCAATTTTTCTTTTGTGCATATCGAATATCCGAGTGAACAAAGCACAAATCCAAGTATAGATCGTACACTCGATGCTTGGGTTTTCAGATGGATATATACATATGTGCACAGGTTAGTTTTTCTTTTATTTTGTTTTATTTTTTTGTGATTCTATAAAATCTTTTAGCAAAACTCTTTATTTTTTATGTGTGTGTATCGCTAATCTTGGATTCAGTCCCGAATACCAGAATATATATTATATCTTTGTCTGGATGTTCATATATGAAACAAAATAGGAATAAAAGAGTTTATACCCATAAATGATTCAGTGTTTTCATCAAATCAGGAAATTTTCGCCTCTTTTTATATATTTATTAATGTGCATAAATCTATAGAATAAAAGAGTATATATTTCAATATATGTGCTTATGTTAATTGACTTGGATGATTAAGTTTCTGTACAAACCTAATTTTTAGATCTGGAAGTCTATAGTAATATTAAGTATAATTTTTTATTTTTAGTTTGTTATTCTTGATGTTGTTCTATGCTTCCAACTTACTGCTATATGATCTCCTAAAATGGGGTTTGTACATGTTGATTGGATTTTTTATATATAATTTTTTAAATAATGTTGTTTAATGAAGCATATCCATATAAAAATAATGATTAGTTTTTTTAAGTAATTAAGATTGACACAACTATATAGTATAATTGTAATCCTGTCAAACTTCATGGTTTTTCATTAAACTATTTTTAAAATATATATTCGATTTTGAGGCATGTTAAAACTTCATATGTTTATTTTTTAACATACAAGAAAGACAACCGAAAAATAGTTTACCATTAGTTGTAGTATTTTTTAAATAAAACCTTGTGCAAAAATCCTTAAAACAGTTTCTATTATTTCGTATATTTCTTAGAATATTTTTTTATTAAATTGTACAAATACTAATAATTTTTATTTGATTTCATCAACTATGATGTAGGTCCCAAGGGGTGTAAGTGTAAGGTTTAGAAGGGGGTTGAATAAACCTTACCAAGTTTTCGATTTAGGCCTTTTAAATCTCTGAGTTCTACACACAAATGTGTCCTTGATGGACAATCGAATTAGTCCTCAAGAGAGTTAATCTCTCAACAGACTTCGGTGAAATTTGTTAATAGAAGTAATTCAAATTGTTGGCTATAATTTGACTCACCGTGGTTTTGTTTTCAGCGGAAGACTTAACACCCTTAAGTTTGATTAAGCAAGTTTTTACGACTTGAGTTAGTACTTATAGATTATCAAATGGATAGCAAATTTATCGCGGATATAAGCAATTAAAAGTGCGAAATTTAAATCTTTGAAATGTAAATGACACAAGAAAGTTTTTATAGAGGTTCAAGATGGGGTAATTCTTCTACTCCTCTCTTCTCCAACTCCTGGAGGAATCCACTAAGTAATGATCGGTTTACAAAGTGGTAATAGTCCGGATACAAGTCTTGATCACAACGACCGACTTGATCCTTTGGGACTCGATCACCTGAGACGCCTTGATCACTCACCAAGGCTTCTCGTGCGACTCGGCTTCTTCACAGGCGTTGCCTTGCTACTACAACACTTGCTCAAGCACTTTGGATTTGATCACGAAGCCCTCCAAAAGCTTAAGACTTGGTTCACCTTGAACCTTTCTACAATCCTTCTTGGAATGTAGACCCCTTTTCGATATTTTCCTCTTCAACTGATTGAAGTTCTCTTTCCTTCACGGGTAAGTGTTGGATTGATGTACTTGAGATGTAGGCTTGAGGATTGAGAATGTTTCGATTATTGATAAGCTTGTATATCTCACGTGTGTCATTCATCCACGCATCATTTTTTTCTCAATCAAACTCCTCGGCCTTTTATAGTGAACTTTCAAAAATTTGCCCGTTGAAGAGATAGGCTCATTTTTGAAAATCACTTTGCGATCGTTGGTGTGCGATTCTTGGAATTGCCATTTCCTCGTATGAAATGTTTTATCACCTTTTCGAGTTCGACACGGTGTAATGCTTCCCATTGGTTCATTTCTTTTGCACGCTTCGGGATCGAGCACTCCAAGAAAGGTAGTATGGAGATATTACTTGTTTAAGTAAATCTCTTGATTTACGTACAACGGTTCTTTTATAGTTATCTCGACTTGACTTGATTTCCTCGCTTTCCCCAGGTGACTTAGAGTCAGCTTCCAATCATTGGATGACTCTTCTCACTTGACTTGAGACTTGGCTTCTCTTGAGTTGACTTGGTGATGTTCCACTCACCGCATTTCACCGCTTCTTCATCGAGTTCTGTCATTCTTCTTTGTTGTACTCAAATTTGTCTCACAACAGAGTTTTCCTTCAAGCCTTGATTGTCTTCTTGCAAGTTGGAGCGTAGGCGACTTAACTCGGCTTGCTAGCGGCTCTAATTGTTACAATACATTTCAAAGCAAGAATTGGGAGCCAACTTTCTATTCTAAGTTTTACATGGCATTCATCAAAATCTAAACAATAGAATTCCTAACAATTTCCCCCTTTTTGATGATGCCAAAACTTAAATCATACAAAGATGCAAATAACACGATACATACTGATAGTGTATTGACATAGAATGTATGCGCATAATCAATCTTTTTATTGATCATATCATTCTTGTACTTAACACAATCATTGTTTACAAGGTGTATCGAGTATATAAAAAAATTCGCATTATTACGTAAGACTTACATTGTATGTATTTACATATAAAATACACGAAGGGTTGGACAACAACACTTCATCTCCTTCGTTGTCTCCTTCTTTCATCTTGATCGAAGATCTTCTTCTCTTCTTCTCTCTTCTTCTCATCATCACCGCCTTCTTTTTCTTCTCATATGCCTTCCTGGCAGACTTCATCTTTCCTTATTCTTTCCTCTGTCTCTCTCCGCCATAGCCGAGTTTGTCTCTTGTTTTCTTCTATCCTTTTTGCATACTCGGCGTGGTTTTAGCCACTTGCAAGTTCGCCACATGGTCAAGCCCGGCCAGTAGATCCCTCCTTTCTTTCCTGGATCTACGTATTCAATATTCTTGGGCGAGAGGCCTGGGTCCAAGCTTCTTCCTCCATCACCGCTTCTTCCTCTACCTCAGGCGTATCTTTGTCTTGGGGCCTTCTTCTTTTTCCACCGAGTGCCCGGCGGAGTGACCAGAGCGAGTGATCGCGGTTGTCTCTCATGCTGCAGCCGACTTCTTCACATAATGTGAGACCCTTTTCCCGATCTGAGTCCCAAGCTTGAGCCAAGGACATATTTGCAAAATAACCTTCGATTCGAGCGTTTTGAATTCGTCAACCGATCTTGCTCTGTCCCCGACATCCGAAATGGCATACGTGTCTCTCGTCAACCGGAATGCCTCCGTGTTCTTTCAAAATGTTCATCACCCCGACATCCATTCTTCCTTCCACCTCCTTCATCCCCGCTTCAATTTCTTTTCTCTTCTCGGCCATAGATACGAGCAGAGTGTTGGAGTGGCGAGTCACGGAGGAGTTTGCTTTGCTTATAATGTCACCGTGTGAGACCTGTTGGGGGTTTGTGCAATTATCAAGGTCATATTCTTTGATCCTTCCCCCTCAAAGAGATTTTCCTTTCTTCGATTTCAAAATTTCCTCACTGATTTTCCTTCTCAAATTGTTCCTTTGTCACCTACTCCTTTCTTTTCAACTTGATTTTCTTTGCTTTAAGGTATTCCTCTTCCCCCTTTTTGGCATCATCAAAGGATAGAGGAACCCCAGGGAACATCTTTGGCAAGCATGAAGTCGAGTCTCACGATGGTTGAATTTTGCTTCAAGTCAACTGCGTTGTATCTTTTGCACGGAATTGATCGAGTAGCGTTGGATTCTCACGCAAATCGCTTCATCTCGGCCATGAGAAGGCTGAATTTTCTTGTCATGTGTTCTTCCAAACGCTGTATATCATTTGCATTTCGCTCACGCAGCACTTGATCTCGGCGGTGTGAGCTTCGTGCATATGTTCAATGTGTTCCGCAGCCGTTTCGCATCGACATTTTCACTCTCTCCACACCAATGACTTTTTGAATAATTGTCCGAAGTATCTCACCTTCCCACACGCATTGATTCTTCTTTGTTGCCACCATTCCCTTACCCTAATCGTGATGCCTCTCAAGTCACCGTAAGGTTGGCATCTCTGTTGTCCAGTCCAGCATATCCAAGGAGGCCTGATGCCTCTCCATCTTTTCAACTTCAAAGAAAGAGTGCCTTGAACACTTCTCGTATTTGATTCTTCTTGCGGTGATGGCCATGGCCATCAAATCGAAAAATCAAATCGGTGGAACAATGGTGCCTGAGTGAAAACAGAGGCGGTCCGTGATAGCGTGCTTGCTCATTTTCTCGACTCTTCGTGGAGTTCTCGTATCTCCAAAGTGAGAAAGGGAAAGATTCCACAAAGGATTCATCACCGCCATCCGGGATTTGTTCGATGATAAGCGGTGGGCGTGAAGTTCTTTTGGGAATCGGTCCAGTTTGTAGCTTGAGGAGCCGGAGGAGCGTGATCGCCGGTTCACTTGGGTTTTGTGGTGCGATGAGCTCGGCTTGCCGAGCCTCAAATGTCTTAACGGCCGTTGGTCTCACCGATTTCTCCTTTTGAGTAGACGTCCTCGGCCTTATCGGAAGCGTCATCGGACGATGATGAGATTTCCATTGGTGGCTCATCATCAAAATTAAAGGTCGACGAGTAGTCTTGGGATCGAGACTTGCTCGTGCCTGGAACATCCGGTGAGTCTTTTGGATTTGTCATGGGGTTGACTCGGCTTCTTCTTCGCCTTCCGATCCCGAAATGTGACATCGGGGTTGTCTTGGGAATCATGAAGTGCGCTGATCTCCTTCTCGGATGGATCGATGGTTGCGGGAGGGATGTTCTCTACTTGTGTGTTACCCCCTGGAAGTCTCAACCTCCCGTGGGCCTTCATTTCCTCCAGGCGGTCTCTCTGGCTGCGAGGCCTTGGCCTTCCCTTTCGGCGATGTCACTGTCTTAGGGTCTTCTACAGTGGCATCCATTGAGTCTCAACCCCATGGATTGCGCTTTCATCGCCAGTGTTAACTCCCGTACATTCCTTCTCAGTGCCTCGATCGCATCGGCGCGTCATTAGCCTTCGAGTTGTGGCACCTCAGTGAGACGATCTCAACTGTCGAGCTTCGTTGGTGGCAACTTCTTTGTTCTTCTTGTGTTTGAGTGTCGTTTGCTTCGCCTCCTATATTCTTTGTGGAGTCATCTGCGGCATCCTCCGACCTTGCTGCGGTGGAGGAGTTTCCCCCTCGGTGCGCACCACCGAGTGACTTGGAGTGGGGTTACTCGTCTCCAAACTCCCGGTGTTGCAATTGATGGTTCGGCCGTTGGGGCGGTGGTGGCACACCTTCAATAGGGGTTGGCTCGATTTGGGGTCCCCATAGCCCGCCATCGCCATCCACCTTATCGCTTTCTTCTTCCGAGTTAGGCTGGGAAGTGGTAGCAACAACATCGGTGGCTATTTGTTGAACCACTCCCATTGGATCGATTTCGGTACGTGTTCGAGGACTCTCCTGGTCCCTCCATCGATCTTTGCTCGTGAAGGATTCTTGATTCATGCAATGCTTGCTTGATCTGCAATTCTTCCACGTGCGGGCGGCCCGACATTCTCGGTTCCTCATCACTTTCGGAGAAGACATCAAGGAGAGGATGGAAGTGTTACGTCTTTTCACGGGAGATAGGGCGGTACTTGCCTTTTCGCGTGCTTCGGCTTCTTCACCTTGCTTTTCTCTCTCCTTGTCCTTGTAGATCTGCAGAATATCCATGCGGTTGTCTTCATCTAGAGCCGGAGCACGATGAGATAATCCGAGAAATTTAGCGTTCCTCTTCTTCTTCTATGAATTCAGCCGTTGGAATCTGTTCCCTTGACTCCTCGACTTCCATTTTCTCCACTCACGCAGACGATTTTGGATGTCGGGTAAGGTGGAGATAGGATCATTACATCACTATCTCCGCTTTGGTTCTTCTTGAGTTTGTTTGTATGAACTACAAATGTGTCTTGGGTTGCCTCTGCTCACGATCACCTTCAGACTTGGTCATTTCATCAATTACATCCGGAGACTCTACTTCTCCAATAGTCTCCGGTATCTGTGCTAGCCGAGTAGGCGACTCACCGGTTTCTCTTGTTCGATGCTTGACGAGTCTTCTTCGTCTCTGGTTTGTACCGGGGAATTTACGTTCGGAGGTGTTCTCTCGAGTCTTGGGCGGCCGGGCCGGTGCTTGTGTTTGTTTCGAGGAGCCGGCCGTCTAGGCTTGTCGGTTCTCCTCTTTTTGACGATCGAGAGAAGAATTTGTGAGTCCTTCTCAACCGCTAACTGCGGGGCGGGTGACACGGCCGCTGGGCGGCGGTGACTCACATTGCGGGCGGAGCATGTTTGTTTTTTCTTTGCGCAGGGCGTGAGACTTTTGGTAGGCTGCGGGCGAATTTTTCTTAGTTGGAGAGGAAGCGGTGGTGTCTTGGTCACCGGTGATTCCCCTCACCGTGTCGCTCTCTTGGCGTACGCACGCTTCGAGCACCAGAGAGATTAGCTCAACATCCTCTTGTTAACATGGAAGGCCTTCCCATGTCAAGAGGTACTCCTTTCACCTCCAATAGCCGCCAATCACCAGGCCATATCCCGAGATCCTCCAAATGACCCATCTTCTTTGAAGGACTTGTTCCCCACGTTAAAAGCGAGGTCTGCAGATAAGATAAACTCGGCCAGTTTATCTTCTTTTCTTCGATTATTGCAGCCATCACAATCAATTTTGCCTTTGACATTGGTCAAAGCTCGCCAAATTTTATGTCGATACACTTGGCAACAATATCCAACAATTTGTGATAATCCTCCTTCAGCAGTCTCTTGTTTTGTTTGTGTATATTATTTTGTCGACAACGTCGGACTTGGCTATTTCTTTCCATGCGTCACCAAGTTTACATCGCCTCTTTGATTTCGGATGCTCCCTCTGCTGGTAGTGAGCAATATTCAGCCAAATCCTTGGCGTGATAGTCACCGCTTCCCGTGAATGTGATGACTTGATTCCTTCATCGTGAATCTCGGCATTCACGTAGAATTGTGCGACCTCCTCCACATAGGTCATAGGATACTCGAGTGTTAGAAATGGTTTTGATCCTGGCGTTTCTAACTTCTCCGCGATTTTCTTCACCAGGGTGTCGTCGGACCCTTTCACCTTCATTCGTCGAAATCCACGGTCGAACCGGTGTGGATTTGTTTTCCCAACTTGGTAAAGTTATACGTTGGTGCCATTTCTCGAGAATAATTTCAAGGAAAAATTCAGAAATTTGATTTGAAGATTGATAGGGTTTTGAGAGTATTTGCCTTTGCTTTTTGAGAGAGAGATTGAACAGTTTTTAGAAGTGTGAGAGAAAACGGACGAAAAATGGTTTAAATATGGTTTATGAAAGGGCGTGCGACGGTTTTGAATCGTGATCGAAATCAACGGCTTGGATTTCGCACGATATTGAAGCGATTCATGTCTCGTATTTAATGCGGCAGCATTTATATCCAATCATAGGCTTTGTGTGCGGCTTTATGTCTGTACACATCATCATTATCTTTGACGTGTCTCTTAAAACATTCGCTTAGTCAAAAACGATTTGCGTTTTGTCTCTTTGCTCATAAGTTATTCAAAACATCTCTTAGGCGATTTAACTCGCTTCTCACATTTCTCTTAGTGACTCAAATATCACCGACTTGGTATAGTGACTTTTCCGATCTGGTGATTTATTGAGCTAATTTTTGTTTTGACTCTTTTTCACCTTCTTTCTGTTCCATTTCGTTTCTTTGACTCTTACGTGTCTCGGCTTAGCTCAATTAGCCCCAACTCATGTTTGAGTTCTTCAAATCTTGACTCACATAATGGTTTTGTGAAGATGTCGGCTAGTTGTTTGTCGATTGAGATATATTCCAAGATAATGTCCTTCTTTTCAACATGATCTCTTATGAAATGATATCGACATCTATATGTTTTGTTCTTGAGTGCAACACGAGATTTTGAGTGATTGCAATTGCACTTGTGTTATCACACATGATTGGAATTTCTTTTTCTTCAACTTCATAATCTCTCAATCTTGTCTCATCCATAGGACTTGGGCACAACAAATGCCCGCAGCTATGTATGTATTCTGCCTCACTGTGTAGAAGTGGCTATTGAGTTTTGCTTCTTGCTAAACCAGAAATTAATCTGTTCAAGCATTTGACATGTGCCTGAAGTACTTTTCCTCTTGTCCCACTCGCATCCAAAGATAAATCCCAGTCGAATAGCCAATTAGCTTGAATCCACCTTCCTTTGGATACCATAGCCCTACTTCTTGATTTCCTTTTAAGTATCTCAATATTCTCTTAGTCTGAGTCATATGGCTCTCTTTTGGAGCAGATTGAAATCTTGCACATACACCTACAAAGAAAGGTGATGTCGGCCGCTAGGCCGTGAGAGATGAGCGATGATCCAATAAGTGCTCTGTATCTTGTTTGATCTACGAGGCTTGCCATCCGCATCCATGTCCATTTTGACCGATGTGTTCATTGGTATTTTTACGAAGACTTCTCCTCCATACCAAATCTCTTCATTAAATCTCTGGTGTATTTTGTTTGGCTTATGAAGGTTCCATCCTTCACTGTTTCACTTGAAGTCCAAGGAAGAATGTCGCTCTCCCATCATGCTCATTTCAAATTTACTTTGCATGAGGTTTGAGAATTTTCACCATGACTCTTTGTTAGTGGATCCAAAAATGATGTCATCCACATATATTTGAACAAGCAAAGATACTCTTCTTGTCTTGAATTACGAAAAGTGTTCTATCTACTTTTCCTTTAGTGAATCCATTTTCGCCAGGAATTGTGACGGGTATCATACCATGCTCTCGGGTGCCTGTTTCAATCCATACAGAGCTTTCTTGAGTTTGTACACTTTGTCTCCAAGAGTCTTCTCAAATCCTGGAGGTTGTTCAACATACACTTCTTCTTCCAATAATCCATTTAGGAATGCACTTTTTACATCCATTTGATATACAATGAAGTTTTTGTGAGCTGCATAGGCAAGAAACATCCTTATAGCTTCCAATCTTGCTACGAGAGCAAATGTTTCATCAAAATCTATTCCTTCTTCTTGGCAATATCCTTTGGCTACCAATCTTGCTTTGTTTCTTACCACGTAACCTTCCTCGTTTATCTTATTTACGAATACCCATTTGGTTCCAATAACATTTTGATGTATGGGTCTTTGTACTAATTCCCATACTTTATTTCTCTCAAACTGATTCACTCTTCTTGCATAGCTTGAATCCAATGTGTGTCATCCAATGCTTGTGACATATCTTTGGGCTCTATTCTGCGAGATGAAGCATGTGAACATTGCTTCTTGTTGAGTTCGATCTTGTCTTGACACCTTCTCTCATGTCTCCAATGACAAGATCTCGGTGGATGGTCTCTCGGCCATCTTACGTCAGGTTGAAGTAAGTTAGCTGGATTCAGATCGACTTGCAGCTTGTGTTCTTGTGTCACTCTCTCGTGATCACTCACCGGCATTTTCCACTGTTTTTTGAGATTCACTATCTCATCTTCTTCTCAAATTGATAATCCCCGCTTGACCAAAGATAGGATTCTTCTGTGAGATTGGATGTTTCACTTATCACCGACTCTTCAATGTCTTTTCCATTTATGTTTGGCTCATCGAATACTACATGAATGGATTCTTCTGAACCATAGTTCTTTTGTTGAGTATTCGTAGGCTTTGCTTTCACCGAGTATCCTAAGAAGATACCTCATCGCCTTTAGCATCAAAAGCCTTTAGGTTGTCTTTGCCATTATTGTGGATGAAGCATTTACATCCAAATATCCTGAAATATGCAACATTTGGTTTTCTTCCAGTCCAGATCTCATAGGGCATTTACATCCAAATATCACTCAGCTGGCTTCTCGTACGACTCAGCTTCTTCACAGGCGGCAGCTGCTTTGCTTACTACACTCACTTGCTCAAGCACTTTGGATTTGATCACGAAGCCCTCCAAAAGCTTAAGACTTGGTTCAGCCTTGAACCTTTCTACAATCCTTCTTGGAATGTAGACCCCTTGTTTTCAGTATTTTCCTCTTCAACTGATTGAAGTTCTCTTTCCTTCACAGGTAAGTGTTGGATTGATGTACTTCGAGATGTAGGCTTGAGGATTGAGAATGTTTCAGTTATTGATAAGCTTGTATATCTCACGTGTGTCATTCATCCACGCATCATTTTTTTCTCAATCAAACTCCTCAGCCTTTTATAGTGAACTTTCAAAAATTTGCCCGTTGAAGAGATAGGCTCATTTTTGAAAATCACTTTGCGATCGTTGGTGTGCGCTTCTTGGAATTGCCATTTCCTCGTATGAAATGTTTTATCACCTTTTCGAGTTCGACACGGTGTAATGCTTCCCATTGGTTCATTTCTTTTGCACGCTTCTGGGGATCGAGCACTCCAAGAAAGGTAGTATGGAGATATTACTTGTTTAAGTAAATCTCTTGATTTACAAAACGGTTCTTTTATAGTTATCTCGACTTGATTGCATTTCCTCGCTTTCCCCGGTGACTTAGAGTCGACTTCCAATCATTGGATGACTCTTCCGTCACTTGACTTGAGACTTGGCTTCTCTTGAGTTGACTTGACGATGTTCCACTCACCGCATTTCACCGCTTCTTCAACGATCGAGTTCTGTCAGCTCTTCTTTGTTGTACTCACTGTCTCACAAATGAGTTTTCCTTCAAGCCTTGATTGTCTTCTTGCAAGTTGGAGCGTAGGCGACTTAACTCGGCTTGGCCACTCTAATTGTTACAATACATTTCAAAGCAAGAATTGGGGAGCCAACTTTCTATTCTAAGTTTTACATGGCATTCATCAAAATCTAAACAATAGAATTCCTAACATATGATGTGCTTTTGGTTAGACTACATTGTCTGCTCTGTGTATTGTTGGTTAGTATCCCTCATTCATAAGTTAAACATTGTTCCATTTCTCTTTGTATGAAATAATTTAAATTGGGTTAATAATAAGAAAATGTCAATTTGTTTTCTTATAATTTTTATGTGTTTGTGGTTCTGCAATAAGAACGAAGATTACAATAAGTCATGACATTATACAGATAAGTGAAATTCAAATCTAGAGTTGTTTTGATACATCATATATTACAATAGTCTAATTATTCCACTAATTTGTTTCAGGTTCTGCTGGATTTTTACATTACAAACCAAAATAACTATCCTATCAAAATATATACTCAGATAATTAATAATCTAAATTAAATTATTATATAATTTTTTCTCTGAATGACATCATATTATAAACATCTAAAAATCTAAGTTATAACTTATTACAACAAACAAAAAACATATTATAAACATCTAGTAGCATAAACACGTCCTTCTTTTCTTATCTTATAAATGTGAATGTACTTCTACCTTTTGTTGCATGAATTCAATCTCCCTTCATGAATTCAAACAAAGTTGGTTTTTGATAAACTTGCAAAAGCCGTAGTTTCATCTGCTACTTGGTCTTACTCATTCAAATCTCCGCAGAATAAAGTTGACATTGGAGCCATATTTTTTGCAGTGATTGTGTACGGCTATTTATATGCAGGGAACAATTACGATTTCTGAAGTTCACGATAATGAAATGTACAATGGAATCACGTATTTATAGTGGACATTACTGTTTAATTATGGAAACATATCGTTGGTTAATTAATATAGTGATCATTAAAATATTTTGTTTCTGATATATGTCTTTAGCATGAAAATATTTATTTCTTCCTTACTCACTAAGCAAGTTTACCTCCACTAATTGCGATTATTTTAATTTATTTATAGAAATAAAAATAAATTCAATAAATATCCATTTGGTAAGAGTTGAATTGTAATATATAATTTTATGTTTTATTTTTGGTAAGCATCCTAGTCTAGAATATATTAACATGATTTTCTCCATAACTAAAATATATGTCTGTATTCGTTTTGAAAAGAAAAATATAGTAGGAAACTCATTAAATTCCAACGCAATAAATCAGGAGCTTTTAATGGCAGGAAAAAGAAACCGAAAAGGAAAAACAATTACCATTTTTAGATCAGTAATATCAGCAGAAGAATATTTCCATTCTTAATATATTTAAGTATTTATGGTTAACAGATATTATAATAGGAAACTAATTTATACAGGAATTTAAAATCGGAAATCAGGAAAAATCGAGGGGGAAAATAAAATAACAATAAGCGAAATAATTTTTATTTCTAGAAAGTGAAAAAGAGCGGGAAAAATTGTAGCTACTATTCATAGAATAGTCTCTTATTATATATATATATAGATATTTCTTCAAAGTGATATATTCCATGGGTTAGTAAGTTTTTCTCCACTAAGATATTTGAGCTCGTATGCCCCATTTAACAAGGTTTTACTAACTCTCCGAACGGACCTTCCCGGTCGGCTTCAATGGATCAAGGTGGTGTCGGTGACTCTCTTTAGAACTAGGTCACCGACCAAGTCTTCTTTCCATCACCTTTGAATTGTAGTACCTTACGCTTCTTTGTTTGTACACGACATTCCTCATCTCGGCAATACATCTTTTTTTTCCTCCAACAAATCTAGCTCAACTCGGAGAGCGTCCTCATTGCCTTCTTCAGAAAAATTTGCAATTCGAATGTTTGGGGCTCGATTTCCACAGGGATGACGGCCTCGGCCCCCAGTAGACTAATGAGAAAGGTGTTTCCCCCCAGCCGCTCGGTCGCGTCGTTAGTAGGATTCCCTTGGATTCTTCTAACCTTGCTTTCAATGTATACTTAAGTATCTTGTTCACCGCCTTGACCTGCCCATTGGACTGTGGATGGTACGGGGTGGAAAAATGATTCTTAATGTGAAAACCTTCGCAAAATGTTCGAAATCTCTGATTATCGAACTGTTTCCCATTATCCGTAACAATTGAATACGGTATCCCAAATCTGCATATAATAGATTTCCAAACAAAACTAATGACTCTTTCTTCGTCTATTTTTGCCAATGGTTCGGCTTCAGCCCACTTTGTAAAATAATCAACTGCGACGATGGCACACCTCACCCCTCGTTTCCAGTGGGGAGTGGTCCGATAAGGTCCATTCCCCATTTTGCAAATGGCCAAGGACTGAAGATAGAAGTGAGCTGCTTAGGATGATACGTTGGCATCTTTCACACTTTTTCAGCAGTGAGATCGCATCTTTCTTAGCGACGGCCAATAATATCCTTGTCGTATTAACTTGTAGGCAAGCGTCTGGCCCCCACCATGATTTCCACATATCCCCTCGTGCACTTCTCGAAGAGCGTCGTCAGCATCTGTCTCTAATAGGCAACGAATGAGTGGGACTGAATACCCGCGCTTGTACACAATACCGTTTACTAGGGTATACCGGGCAGCTTGAGTTCGCAATGTCCTGGCCTCGGCTTTATCTTCTGGTTGAACTCCATTCTCCAAGTATTGGATGATTGGGGTCATCCAAGTTAGCTCAACGGATTTGTTGGCATGTATTTTCTATGTGCTTAGTGAAGGAGAGACTAATTGGGTGACCGTGATGTCTGCAATCGTGTTGGTCCCCGGGATAGAGGCTAGGCGTGCCAAAGCACCCGCCTGCATGTTGTCAGTTTTGGGGATATGCAACACCTCAGCCTTGGGATGGTAGAGTTTCTGCTTCACTAGTTCCAAATACCGAGCGATTTTATGTTCCTTTGCTTCGTACTCACCATTTATTTGATGGACAACTAATTGAGAGTCGTTATGAATGAGTAACCGCTTCAGGCCCATTGATGCTGCCATTTCCAACCTGGCTAAGAGTGCCTCATATTTAGCTTCGTTATTAGTCACGGAATGAAAACCGCATTTACGACCCAAAGCGGTAGCACTTGAGCCTCGATATCAAGATCCCGCCGCTTTCGGCTGCGGTGGAAGAACCATCGACAAAAAGTTTCCATTCCTGGTCTTCAATTATATTCAATCGGATCGAGGGGTAAATTCGGCGATTTAAGTCCGCCAATCCTTGCCCTTTGATTGCCGCTTAAGCTCAGTATGAGATATCAATCGACTAAGATCAACGGCCCATTTAATCATGCGACACAAGTGTCTAGTCGATGTAAAACTTGTTTCATGGATAATTGGTTAACACCATAATCTTATGCTCCGAGAAAGTACGGTCGCAATTTGCGGCGAGAGATAACCAATACGTCTATCGGTTTCTCCATGGCGGGTATCCGAGCTCAACATCATGTAATGACTCGGCCGGTGTAGTAGATCGGGTGTTAGACAAAATTGTCCAGCCTAATGAGTACCGAGAGACGACGCGTACTCAAACTACAAGATATAAGTATAAATCTTCACCCTGGCTCGGTTTTTGTAAAACAGGAATCGACGCTAAGTGCTGCTTCAGTGATTCAAAAGCGACCCGCGTCTTCTCAGTCCACTCAAAGTCCTTATTTTTCTTAATTATTTTGAAGAATGGTTTACACTTGTTCGTGGATCTTGAAACGGATCGATTTAAAGCGACTAGGCGCCCTATTAAGCTTTGTACTTTTTTGACGGAATTAAGGGGTTCTAAGTCGATTATCACCTTAATTTTGTCTAGATTGGCCTCTATTCCCGTTTGACTAACCATGTATCCTAAAAATTTTCCCGAGCTAACCCCAAAGGTGTTTTTTTTGGATTTAACATCATCTTATACGCGCGCAAAATTCCAAACATTTTATTAAGATCTACAAGATGATCAAAAAAAGACTTTACCAACGTATCATCTACATAAACCTGCATGGTATGACCTATCAATTGTTCGAACATTTTGTTGACTATCCTCTGATAGGTTGCACTAGCATTCTTCAGTTCGAACGACATCATCATATAGCAATACACTCTGCGAGCCGAGAAGAAGGAGGTGTTCTCCTCGTCGTCCGGATGCATTCAGATCTGATTGTAGCCTGAATACACATCCATGAAACTCATAAGCTCATGGCCTGATGTGGCATCAACCATGTAGAGGGCCACTACCCGTTACTCTTCTTCACCAAAACAGGGTTGGCCACCCAGCGAGGGTAGAGGGCCTCCCTTATGAATTGATTATCCAATAGCTTGCTGACCTCGGCCTCTAGGGAAACCTGCCTATCGGAGCCTAACTTTCGTTGCTTTTGGATTATTGGTCGGAATGTGAGATCAATATTCAGACGATGGCAGGCATGTTTCAATGCTTGGCATGTCTGAATGTGTCCACGTGAAGATATCAAGATAATTACCCAAAAATTCGATTAATTCCAACCTGAATGGCTCTTGGAGGTCATGGCCAATTCGGAGTTGGCGTCCCCCTTGTTGCTTATAGACATATACTATGTCGATTTGTTCCACCGGTTCTGCATGCTTTTGCTTCTTACTCTGCCATTCTTTCTTTTGCAGAGGTAGCTCTTCCTCGATCATTGGTTACGTCTTGAGCCGCTGCACTGGTCGGTTTTACGTAATAACAATTTTATTCAGCTTGGGTCCGATCAGTTTCTCCAAGTCGTTATCAGCTGACTTGCTAGACTCACCTTTTTCCATCACATTGATCTCAATAGGTCGGAGTTTGAGAGAACATTCCCGAGACTCCCTCTGATTTCCCTTGTGGATCATTTCCCCTTCCGGGGTCGGGAACTTGATGCAAAAATGATATATGGAGACGGTTGCTTTTAAATAATAAAGCGGTCTACCAATTATGGCATTGTACTCGAGTCGGAGTTAATTATCTTGAGCGTGGTGATCACGGTCCATTTGTGTATTCCTTGTCCCATTTGGATGGGCAAGTCTACTTCTCAAGCGGGATGATTCTCCCACCTCCAAACCCTAAAATGTTGTCATTACATGGCCGAATATAGATATCATTGACATCCAACCTTCTCAAGGCTCGGATGTAGATGAGAGGAGTAAATCGCTGCCGAATAAATAAGAATTATGTGCCGGAATGCCCGGGTGATGTAACGACCAGGGGGTCGGAATGAGATGTACCACCGGGCGACATCCGATCGAAAAGAAAAGGCAAAGTAACCCATCAGTTGGCCTTCTCGGATTTCTGCGACCTGGACTTGCCTTTCTGCATGGGCAACTTCCCTAATATCAACCTTCCTTTTCCGATTGGACCTATTAGTATTGGACATCATCAGAATCTTACGCCCTGGTTCTCATTGGGTGGTAGCGGCAAGCGAGCGGGATTAAGCCACTCGCTCGGTTTGTCCTCGAGTGAGTGCGGGCGGTGGTGGAAACTCATGGATGTACCGCTGGAGGCCGTCTCTTTGTACTATTCGCATGATCTCCTTAATGAGATCCCGACATTCATCCGTTTCGTGCCCTATGGACTTGTGGTATGAACAATACCTCCTAGCGTCCAACTTGGAAGGATCTAACCTTGGAGGACGGGTTGGCGGCGATGAGGTTGAGACCTTGTATATCATTCCATATAGGCGATGGAGTATGCGCCAAAGCACTCCTCGATCTTTGCGCAACTCTTGCACGAACCTCCTGGTATGATTTATACCCGGTGGTCGAGTTCTTAGAGAAAGACTTGAACCACGACCCCGAGCCAGAGGTAGCCTCCTTCCTACTATCCTTTTTTGCGCCCCCAGTTTTACGCTGGGCGGCGATCGCCATGGCCTCCTCGGTGCAGATATGCCGTTCTGCACGGATGAGGAAATCTTGAAATGAGGTCGCGCCCGACTTATGGATGGAGTAGTTAAGCCAGGTTTCGGGTGCAAGCCCTGCCATAGCCACAATAAGGACCGCATCATCCGAGACGAGTTCCATATCTTGGACCTACTTATTAAACCGAGCAATATAGCTCTTCAAAGGCTCATCCTTGCCTTGTTTGATATTGACAAGAGAGTCTTTGGGCGCAACATGGACTTTTGATGTCAAAAAGTGGGTCGTAAAAGCGATCATCAAATCACCCCAAGATCGTATAGAGCCCTGTGGTAGGGTCCAGAACCACCGGTGGGCTCGGTCACCCAGAGTCAGCGGAAATGCCCTGCACAGAATGGCGTCGCTGGGGCTATACAACTCCATCCACACAAGATACTTGTGGATATGAGTTGTGGGGTCGGTCTCTCCATTATACAAGCCATTTTGAGGGACCTTGAACTTAGTCGGCGAAAAGGTTGACAAAATACCAGAAGCAAATGGTGACACGGCCTTGGCCGGCTGTTATGTGGCTCGGTCGTGGGTACTGAATATCATCGGGACTTACCTCTAATTCTTCTAGGCGGCGGCAGAGACGTAGTATCTCTGCCTCTCTCTCATTCATCAGACTAGGGTCTTGAGCCTGATTGACCCGAATCGGCTCTCGATCATTGGGAAATCATAGCCTAGAATTGATCGATCGAGCTGGCTGAATCGGGTCAATCCTGAGATGACCTGCAAATACAGAATGAGTATGACGGGGGCACAGGAGTATCAGTAATAATTCTGCTACTCAGCTTTGCTGACCAACGTCATCTCGTGGTCGTCTTCTATCACGCCTCTCGATGGGCTGTCCGTTATGTGAACTAACTTTGTGATTTTCATTATTTGGAGGTGCCGGGACTTGGAGATTGGTATCTAATGGCGGATTGACTTGGTGAGTATTCATGGGTGGTGGAGGTTGTCTTTGTGGAGGAGTATTCGCTAGAGTTTGGGAAATAAGCTGGTTCATTTGTTGCACGAAAGTGGGGTTTGAAAACAACTAAGTGAAGGGAAACAAAACCACGCTCCCTATTTTTGTTGGGGTCACGGTCTGGCCATGGGTATTTTGGCCAGTTTGGTTATTTTGGGGAGGGTCCTTAGTCCCACACGTATTTCTGGTAGTCTGATCATTTTTACAAGAAAGTAAAACTAAATTACCTTAGTTGGAATGGCTTAAGTAACTGGAAATTATGACCAGACCAAGACGGGCCCTCCTTCTAGCGCCAATTTGTTGATGTACGTTTTGGATCAACAAGAAAAATACACAGATATTATGACGTGGAAATTAGGCAATACTTAAGATAAATTTAGAGGAAGGGCTAATTCTACCTTGTTGTATTAAAAGCCGAGCAGAGGATTTCTTGTCGGTTTAGTCTCTACAACGGGAATTTTACAAGTGTATTTCTCTAGATTTTTTTGTTCTCCCCCTTTCTCTAATAAAATGAAGCCTATTTATACCCATACAATTAGTGGGCTTTAACCATCATTACACCTAGTTGTAGAGTGATTACAAGAGGACACGTGTCTTCCATCTGGATATACATGCTGGCCGTGTATTTGACATTTTACTGACTCATCTTGCTAACTTGTTGACAAGTGGTACCTTGACCTGCTAAGTAAGACATGGACCTTACTTAGTAGGATAGTTACCTTCGCTTCACCTGCCATTAGAACATCAGGTCGCCGCTCGAGCCTGGGCTCGTGCCACATCATCAGCTCGGTTGCTAACGTCATCATCTCGGGCCGCATTATCTTGGTGGTCCCGTGTGATTGCCAGCTGAATGGCCACGTGGACTAATTTTTTGCCAGCTCGGCTCGAATTACATCATAACTCATGTACATAGTTTTAAATTAATTTGTAGTTGATCATGTTGCTTCTTTAGGGACTAATAGTGTAGGTTTGACAGAATTTACTTCAGCTTTCCTATCTTTGTTTGTAAAGAGATTAGTTAGAGTTGAGTTGATCAATTAGATATTCCATCTTTAGAATAATGAGATTGTACAAACAATGATGTATCTTAAATTTTGATATCAATATATAGGTTGGGGATGTGACCTTAATCCCCCATCCCAAATTGGGATGTTTTAGAGAGAAAAAATAGCAATATCGTGGAATTATTGGCCCTGGAGGCTAAACCACTACTGAAAGCCCACAAGGCCGAATGTCTCATGTATAAAAAACTAATCTCCTCTCATTTGTAAGTAAGTTGAACTTGCTACTTAAATTTTCTACACTTTTGACAAATCTAAGATCCATTGATGATTTAAGTATGAAATGGGATTCCCCCGGAAAAAATAAAGCTTTTCTAATATTTTGTGTTCGAGTTGTTAAGCCACTTCCCCTTCACGTGGAATACCTTAAACTGGAGTTACCACTAACAGCTTGTACTAATTACATTGACATGAGTGATCTATGCATTTATCATTATTTTGGTCATCATTTGTAGGAGCAAACTAACATTGAGAATGCAAACAAGATCACAAAGCCGATGACTTAACTCTCAATCAACAAATTCTAGAACAAACAACACTCGGCAAGAGGAGAAACCTCATAAGACACGATCACAAACCCCTATAGCCGGAGGAGAATCCCAATTAGAGGAAGTGCATGGGACTCGAGAAACTCTTCAAACTTTGTTAGAAAAAGATGCTAGAAATGTTAAAGAGACAACATGTACCAAGACAAAATGCGGGACTACTTATGCGAGCTCCACCAATGACGATGACCCTAATAAAGATAGAATTGAAGGCGTAAATAAAACTCATGGACTAGGAGATAACCCAAGAGACCAAGAAGCAGTTGGAGGTGGGAAAGGCGTAGGAGTTCAACAAGGGTAGTTTCAAGTGCATACTTATGTCCTTGTCGAAGAATCAAGAGTCGTTAAAGAAATCCAAATGAAGCACAATAAAAAATATGGCCTGCTCATTTTATGCTTCCGCAAATAATTTGTGAATATTTATGGTTCCACAGTAACGCACTAAATCGTAAGTAGTTTTGGGGCGTTACATATGAGGAAATCTACATGAGACCACTTTTATGGTTGAGTCGCAGCAGATACATACCTCACGCACATTCAATGTTAAAAACATTCTCTGACTAAATCTTCAATTTTTCCTAAATGTTCTTTTACTTTTTTTTCAATAAGTTGGAAGGAGTGGTTGGACGGGAAGGGATAAAAATCTCAAAAATAATACTCTAAGTTTGAACCTTGATCAACACCCCTTTAAAAAGTTAGCAATATAACTTGAGCTATAAGCTCATGGTGAATAAATATTCAATTAAAGTTAAATCGACTACCTTTTTGGGCAAATCGAGATAATCGATTGCCAAGCATTATGTGTGAAATATACTCGGCCAGGATGGAATATTGTACCTGCGTAAAACCTATAAAGGGAATATATATGTCCGCTTTGTACCTCCCTCTTTGATGACACCCGAGCGAGCCGGCACCAAATTGATCCACGTGGCCATTCAAAGACAAGGAGGTATGGGACCCACAAACCAAGTCACGAACCAAAGTGGTGACGTCATGAATTGGGCTCGGTTTGCTAAGCCCGGTCTTGGCGGGAAATTTAAAGGATAACCATCCGGTTAAGAGAGGATAAGTATATCACTAACATGAATAAGCTAACACTTCAACACGCCATCCAAGTGAGTCGACAAGTGGCAAACACTTGGCTTGCATGCGTACTCAACGAAAGACAAGTGTTCCCTTTTAATTATTTAAGTATTAAGTGTAATAGTGAATATTAAAAGCCCACTAATGAGATGGGTATAAATAGGGTCTCATTTATTAAGAAAAGGACAAGAAAACTATAAGAGAGAAAACACTTGTAAACACAACGCTGTAAGAAAAACCGACCAGAACTTTCGGTTCGAATTATATATTAAAAGGCAGAATTAGCCCAAAACTAAGGCTTATTTCCATTTCCACGTAACACATCTTCATATATTTTTGGTTGTTGACCAAAACGCACGTCAACAAATTGGCGCTAGAAGGAGGGCTCGTATAGGTCCAGTCTGAATTCCAGGCTACGTCGAACCAAGTAAAACCATGTAAAGTTAAATGCTAACCTTTTCATATTAGACAAGATGAGTCAACAATCACGAAATGCCCTTTTAACCAAGGAACAATATCTAAATAATCAAACTGGCCAAACTACCAATGGCCAAAACGTGCCCCCGACTGAAGCGGGGAGCACAACTTTATTTCCTTTGGCCCAGTTGATTGCCAATCCTACTTTTGTACATCAATGAACCAACTTATTTCTCAAATGCTTGCCACCACCAATTCACAAGCACCTCCTCCACCCCCTGTAAATACTCACCCACTCAACTCCCCACAAAATATTAATATAAATCCTCAAGCCCCTGCGCCTCCCCATAACGAAGGCCGGGAGGCTAGTTCTGGCCACGAACAACACGGTCGTCCTGACAGAAGATGACCAGGTGAAGACAATGAGGAACAGAGTCGTGTGGCAGAGTCGCAACTGGAGCCCACACGCCATCGTCGCACCCGCTCTGTGTTCGCAGGACGACTAGGGAACCCATTGGAGGAAAGAGAAGCGGAAATTTTGCGTCTGCGCTGCCGATTGAATGAGTTGGAGGAGGGTCCAGAAGAGGCCCGGCATCAAAGGTCGTATCAGGTAACAAATCGGCCTCCAATTGTGTCGCCTTTTGCTGCAACCATTTTATCCACTCCGTTGCCACCGATGCTTAAAATCCCACAGGTCTGTCTATACAACAGCGAGACCGACCCTACAACGCACATCCACAAGTACTTAGCGTGGATGGAACTTTACAGCCCCATCGATGCCATTTTCTGTAGGGCGTTTCCGTTAACGTCGGGTGACCGAGCCCATCGTTGGTTCAGGACCCTGCCGCAAGGGTCCATTCGATCCTGGGGTGACCTGGCCCCCGCATTCACATCACATTTTCTCACCTGTAAAGTCCGAGTTGCACCAAAGGATTCCCTTGTAAATATCAAACAGGGAAATAACGAGTCCTTAAAAAGTTATATCGCTTGGTTCAACAAACAAGTTTGAGAAATGGAACCAGTATCAGACGATGCCATTCGATTCGCTGCCATGGCTGGTCTCGCCCCCGAGACATGGTTTAATTACTCTATCCATGAATCGGGGGCAACCTCGTATCAGGAATTTTTGATCCGCGCGGAATGCCACATCTGCGCGGAAGAGGCTATGGCAAGTCAACGCCCCAAACAGAAGACAGGGGGCGTAAAGAAGGATGGGAAGAAAGAACCCACTTCGGGGTCGGGGTCGGGATTCAGGCCATTTTCGGAGAACCCGACCACCGGATATAAGGCTTGCCAGGAAGTGCGAGCCGAAGTTGTTGCGCTGAAGAGTACCTTGACCCACACTCCTTCAGCAATTTGGAACGAGATACAGGGTCTGAATTTGTTGCTACCGGCTTGGTCTTTAAGGCTCGAGCCGGCCAAATTGGATGCACGACGATATTGTGCCTATAATAAATCGACAGGCCATGATACTGATGAATGCCGGGACCTCATTAGTTAAATCATGTGAATCATTCAGAAGGGCGGTTTGAGAAGATACGTCCACGAATTACGCTTTGCCACCGCGCTCACTCTGGGTGTGAACCCGGAGCAGTTAACAAATCCGGCTCCCTACCACCGCGCCGAATGAAAATCAAGGTAGGGAGATCCTAATGATGTCCGGTAGAATCAATACTAATGCGGTGAGGATAGCCAAATCAAAAAGAAAAAGCAGATATTAGGCGGGCGCCCATGCGAAAGCGCAGGTGGCGGTGGCCAAATCGAGGGCCAACCCACAAGCCGTTTTATCTTCTCGGGGCGTTGATGCTGACCAGGTGGTCCACCCCCACTCCGACCCACTAGTCATTACCGCACCGATCTTGGGCATCCCAGTACATAGAATTTTGATCAACTCAGGGAGCTACACATCGGTGATCTATGTTCGAGCTTTTAGGAGGTTAAACGTGGACGATAGTTATATTCGTCCATGTAATGATAGCATTCTAGGCTTTAGTGGAGGAAGAATAATCCCGCTCGGGGAGGTCGACTTGCCCATTCAAATGGGACAGGGACTGCATAAGCGAACCATCATCACCACATTCAAAATAATCAATGCTGATTCGGAGTATAATGCAATTATCGGAAGGCCATTACTCTATCATTTGAAAGCGGCCGTTTCAATATATCACTTTTGTGTGAATTTTCGACCGGATGGAGAAGCCATCCATAAAGGGAATCGAGAGGAGTCACGAGTGTTCTCGAAACTCCGACCAGTAGAAATTAACGTGATGGAACGAGGGGAAACTAGTGGGACGGTGAAGAACGATCCGGAGAAGAGACAGTTCCGGCGGGATAAGTTGGTTGCCGAGAATGATCCGGCAGGCGACCTGAAAAGAATCGATAGTGGAAGACGAGAAAGGAAGAGATGGTGCCAGGGAAGGAGCCAACGACCGAGCACGAGTTACCCTACGAGAAAAAGAGGGGCTGAGTAAAAAGAGAAAACATGTGGAACCGGTCGGCCCAAGTCGACACGGTCGGCGTTGGTGGGCGGAATGGGGGACGCCATTACGTGTTGGCCACGACCTCGAAACCATTTCGGACGGACTGATTGAATTTTTGGGAAATAATATTGATATCTTTGCATGGGCACACTCCGACATGCCAGGAATTGATCCTAAACATGCCCTGTCCCCTCGTCTTAATATTGACCTGGCGTTCCGATTATTAAGAAAAAGCTTCGCAAGCTCGGCCCCGACAGTGTGTCGCCAGGCCGAGGTCAATAAATTGCTTGATAACCCGTTTATCGGGGGAAGCTTTATACCCTCGATGGGTGGCTAACCTCCTGTATTAGTAAAGAAAAGCAATGGCCAATGGCGCCTTTGTGTGGACTTCACCGACCTCAATAAAGCGTATGCCCCAAGGACAATTATCCACTTTGCCAAATATTGACTACATGGTAGATGCCACGGCGAGACACGAGCCGATGATTTTCATGGATGCATACTCGGGATACAATCAAATACGAATGCATCCGGATGACGAGGAAAATACGTCATTTTTCTCCGCTCGCGGTGTCTACTGCTATAAGATGATGCCCTTCAGGTTGAAGAATGCCGGTGCGACCTACCAGAGGTTAGTCCTGGAGCACAAGATCGTGGTTCTCACCAATTATCCATTATAGCAAGTATTGCACCGACCAGACACTTCCAGTCGGATGATCAAAATGGGTTGTCGAACTCGGCCGATTCGACATCTGCATGCGAGCCACGAACGGCGATTAAAGGACAAGCATTGGCTGACTTTGTGGTCGAATTCACACCTTCCATCCAGTTAGAAGTGATTGAAGATCAGGAATATAAGTTGTTTGTTGATGGTTCCTCCACCGTAGGCCGAGCAGGGGGCGGGATCATGATAATCGATCCAAAACACAAGTGTTACTACTCGGCCGTGCGGTTTGATTCCCAGCGACTAACAACGAAGCCAATTACGAAGCGCTCCTGGCAGGACTAGAAATGGCAGCGTCGATGGGACTAAAACAACTGTTGGTGCACAACGATTCACAGTTGGTCGTCCATCAGATCAATGGAGAGTACGAGGCGAAAGAAGCAGAAAATTGCTCGATATATGGACTTGGTCAAGAAAAATTATCGCATTTTAAAACAGTTCTTCATATTCCCGAATAGAAAACATGCAAGCGGATGGTTTGGCTTGGTTGGCCTCGGTCAGGGGATCGAGGCGATGCGGATGTCACCAACACCCGGTTGGCTGCCCCCATCACTTCACGCAAAAGATACATGCTCTTTTGAAGCGGCCAGTGACCTGGATGACTCCTATCATCCGAAGTATTTAGAAAAGGGAGTTCAGGAAGACAAGACCAAAGCTAGAACCTTGCGAACTCAGAATTGCCCGGTTTACTGTTTGGTTGATGGTATCTTGTACAAAACGTGGTACTCGCCCCACTTCTTCGATGCCTGTCGGAGACAGATCAGACATGCACTCGGATGTACGAGGTATATAACGGAAATCACGCGGGCGAAACATTGGCTTACAAGTTGATACAACAAGGATACTATTGGCCATCCTGAAAAGGATGCAATCGACCTCATCAAAAAATGTGAAAGGTGTCAAAGATTTGCACCCAGGTCGGAGTATCACCTTGAGCAACTTACCTCCATATTTAGTCAGTGGTCGCGTTTGCCAAATGGGGAATGGACCTCATTGGGCCACTCCCACCGCAAAGGGGGGCGTGAAGTATGCCATTATAGCGGTGAATTATTTCACAAAATGGGCGGAACATCCGGCAAAGATAGACGAGGAAAAGGTTGTTAATTTTGTATGGAAGTCCATTATCTACAGATTCGGGATACCGCACTCAATCGTCACGGATAATGGGAAACAATTCGACAACCGGAGGTTTCGAAATTTTTGTGAAGGATTTCACATTAAAAACCATTTTTCGACTCCATAACACCCCCAGTCTAATGGGAAGGTTGAAGCAGTTAACAAGATACTTAAATATACGTTGAAGGCAAGATTGGAGGAATCCAAAGGCAACTGGCCTGAGGAGCTGCCCGGCGAACTATGCTCGTATAGAACAACACACCGAGCAACCACGGGAGAGACACCTTTCTCTTTGGCCTACGGAACCAAGGCTGTCATTCTTTTTGAAATCGGAGCCCCGACCTTTAGAGTTGCAAATTTTTCTTAAGAAAATAATGATGCCGTGCTCCGAGCCGAGCTGGACCTATTGGAGGAGAAGAGATGCAGTGCCGAGATGAAAATGCCGTCTGTAAACAAAGGAGTGAAAGGTACTACAACTCGAAAGTAAAGTAAAGGCGAAGGTTCCGGATCGGCGACCTCGTCCTAAAAATAATAACGGGGATCGAGCCCAGCCTGCTAAAGCCGACCTGGGAGGGCCTATTCCAGGTCAGTAAGGTCTTGTCAAATGGGGCATACGAGCTCGAATACCTGAGTGGGAAAAAGTTCGAACACCCATGGAATGTAATATACCTTAAGAGGTACTATCAATAAAAAACTCAGTTTATGATTCAGTACGACTCTGGAGATTTATCCTTTCATTTGATATTTTGTGAGCTCTCCCAAAGGGGGGAACAATTTTTATTCGCCTCGGCCATGACCCGAGCGCCGTTTCAATCACCTCGGCCAAGTGCGGCGAGCGCTCATCGTCTGGCACGTCCTTGCTTGTTCAAATAAGGGAAACTCGGCCACATGGCGAACTTACCCTAAAAACTAAGAATTGGTTTAAGCTCCGAGCATAAAACTTAATGAATAAATTTAGCGGTTGAAGCTCAAGCCCCATACCTGGAAAAATAAAAAAAAAGAAAGAGCCAGACAAAACAAAAGCCACACAACACAAGGGAAAGACGAGCACAATACTTGGCACAAATTTAAATGCATACACAGGTGACTGAAAAGAAATTCCATTCCGACATAAATATTTACATTGGGGGGCCTGAGCCCATTACATTTAGAGGCCCGAGGCCAACTAACCTATCCAAAAGGCAAAGACAAAAAACTTCGAAAAGTGAAAGCAAAGCATCAAGCCCCTGAGGGAGGAGGAATTTCAACAAGACCACTGGAGGCCACTTCTTCTTCCTCGGGAGGAGGCGGATTTTGATCACCGGCTCGGCAAAACGGGACGAAAGGCCTCGAGGTCGGCATATAATTGGGCAAGGTCCTCTTCAAGGTCAGGTGATGGTCCTACCAACCTTAAGCTCTTGGAGGATTTCACCAATCTTTGGTTGCGTGCCCGCAAGTCGGCATGAAGGCACTCCTCCGAGTTCTTATAAGCTCGGACGGCCTCCACCCGTGCTTCCTCAACTTGCTTATGAAAGGCCTCATCTACCTCCTGCGTACTTCGGACACATGCCTTTCGCCTCCTCGGCCGGCGACATCATCACACTCCACTCTGACCCTGGCATGAAGCTCATCCTCGGCCTTATGGGCGATCCCGCTTGGCCTCGGCCTTCACAACCACTTCCCTTTCAATATTGGCCCCCGGCCGTGGCCTTCTCTGCTGAGTTTTTAGAGACTCCCGCACCCCCAGGCAGAGGCATGAGCTTCTTGCAAGTCTTGGTGGCGCCTTTCTAGCTCCTCCATCACGCCGATCTGTGCCACAAAATCCCATGATGCGCCCGAACAGCCCGATGACGTCGGGCTTTCTCCTTCCACCTCGATCTCCGAGCAAAATTCTCCCACTGTCCACGCTTTGCGGCCACGTCTCGGCCACCCGCCCAAAGATCGTGCAAATTTTTCACCGCTCATCTCGTGGCGTGGAACACCTCACGAACTCAACGAACCATTGGGGGACGTGACGTAGTCATCCCATCGCAGCCTTATCCCTTACTTGGCTCGGGAGAATGAAATGACCCTCCCGGCCGAGGTCATTCGAAAAGGTCCTCGGGACCCCACTGCGAGTCCGCACCGGAGGCACCGGTGGCATGGGCCCGATCCCTCTGTCTGCACGGACTCCTCAATCACGATCCCCCTCTTCTCCTTTGGAGTGGGGCTCCACTACTTCGGGGGACTCGTCGGCGGGCACTTCCCGACCACGATCATCTCCTCCATGCTGCTCAACATCGGCAAGCTCACCTACGACCACCCTAGTCCGGCGAGTGGTTTTGTATTCCTCACATGGTTGAGACATGCGAAGAGATCCACGCCGCGCCCGCAAAAGACAACAATCGAATAAGAAGCAAAAAGGAAAAGGTTAAAAGAATAAAGGGAGTGTGAGAGATAGGAAACGCATACCTTGACCTCCGGTTGGTCTAGGCGGCTCGAGGGTTCGCACTTGCCCGGTCGGCACAGACGCTCGCCTTGGAGGACTAACAATTGTTGGGGACGGCCTCACTGCCCGTCTGCCGCACAGTTTTCTCCACTCGGGGTATGTCCCCTCCTCTCGCCACCTCCTCGGTCTCCTCTTTTGCCATTGCCACCTTTCCTCGGCCTCCCTTGGCCTCGGGATCGGCGAGGCAAAGCGGCCCGACAAAGTCATTGCGCCTAACAAGCCTCGGTGGCCAACCTCTCAATCCGCCTATCTCTCTTACCCAATGCCTGGATGTTGTCCAGACGGCGGACAAAGGCGGCCGATAGGGGGCCAGCAGAGGGTCGATTCTCTGTACAAAACAAAAGATAAAGGTCAGATGAGCCCCGGAAAAAAAAAAAAGAAAAAAAGGAGGAGAAAAGAAGTGCACTTACTGAAATTAAAAGTAAAGTCTGAAGGAGGATACAGGGCCGTCTCTTCTACCCTAGTCCTAATGCGAGTCTGCCACTCGCCACTTACCCAAAGCCATTTATCCTTCCACTCCTTTAAGGATTGTGGAAGGCCTTCAACAAGCCCGTCTGGGTACCCAGGTCTGGTGTGCACATAGTACCATCCGGACGGTTTGCCCCCCCCGGCATTGCGGTCGCCGCATTTAACACAATTCATTTATCTTCATGAATTTCGGGCGCGGATACCCTTCTAGGTGAAACAACACCAACAACCCAATGATCCGGGCCCAAGATAGGGGCGCACCTGAGTCAGGGGAAGGCCCCACTTGCGAAGCCACCGCGTAAGCACGAGCGGCAATGGGAAGCGCTGACAGAGGGCCGGGAGGGTGTATAGCCACGCATCCCTCTGCCTTTGAGGTGTGTATAGCCACACCGTCCGATACCCAAAATCCACACTGGCCGGCATTTTATACTTCTATTGTAGACCCCCATTTCTCGGGACCATCAACATATTTGGGGTAGTCATTCAAGTCACAGGCCTCCACCCGGCCTCTACGCGTGGCGGGGCCCCCCCCGCCGCCATCTCCGTGGCGGTGACCTCGAGCCTAGGGGCCTCGCGACTCGAGCCCTCGGAAGGCTCATCTACTGCTCCTCATGTTCATGCTCCCGAGGATTCATCTCTTCTTCTCCTTGTTGATTATGTGGGAGACTGGAGTTCAAAGCTTCTTCACTCTAGCCCAGGTCTATAGACAATGCCCTCTCGATAGATGGTAAAGGGCACGGATTAAAAAATTGTGTATCTCGCTCGCAATGGAGTCTCTCGGAGGTGAATGACTCGAACTTGAAATGTGGACAACTCTTGGAGTGGAAGATGCGATTCTTGAATGGAGAAAAGGAAATGAGAAGGTTCGGAGAAGGGGTTCTTCGATTTCTACATCCACACTATAACTACGGCTCCGACTATCTTCAAAGGAAGACATTTATTTGAAATAAAAAGAAAGAAGGTTTTTCAGAAAAATACCTAACCCTGGAGACTCTGAACCCTAAAAGACCGACCCGGAAATTCTACTCGCTCTCAAGAGATTTTGCTCGGAAGATAAAGAAGGTAAAAGTATAGAATGAAGGATGAAATGGGTATATATAGGTTAAGTTCTCTCGAAAACTGAGACACCTACTCAAAAACGTGTCCTTTCGTCTCAAAAGCCGTTAGAAATATCGAAACGCGTCATGTCCCCACGTTCCACGACACCATTGTCCCACCGATTCCCGCATTGAAGTTGGTCCAACCAAGAAGCGCCACGTGTCCGTCATCATGATACAACAATTAATGCGCCGTTGACCATTAACTACTACGACACATGTCGAGGAAAGATGACTTTTGAGGTTTCTTCTTCCCCATTAAAAGCTTATGATTAGCATTAAAGTTCGGATCCGACTTGAAATTCTTCTCTCGAATTAAACTGGGGGCCATTGATGACACCTTTGCAGCCGGCACCAAATTGATCCACGTGGCCATTCAAAGACATGGAGGTATGGGACCCACAGACCAGTCTTGGACCGACCCGGTGAGGCCATGAAATGGGCTTGGCTTGCCTAAGCCCGATCTTGGCGGGAAATTTAAAGGATAACCATCCTAAGAAAGGCTAAGTATATCACTAACATGAATAAGCTAACACTTGTCAATCGCCATCCGGTGAGTCGACAAGTGGCAAACATTTGGCTGCATGCGTCAGCTTGAAGGACAAGTGTCCCCTTTTAATTATTTAAGTATTAAGTGTAATAGTAAATATTAAAAGCCCACTAATGAGATGGGTATAAATAGGGTCTCATTTATTAATAAAAGGACAAGAAAAATATAAGAGAGAAAACACTTGTAAACACAACGTCAAGAAAAACCGACTCCGAACTTTCGGCTCGGAATTATATATTAAAAGGCAGAATTAGCCCCAAACTAAGGCTTATTTTCATTTCCACGTAACACATCTTCATATATTTTTGCTTGTTGACCAAAACGCACGTCAACACCTACCTGAGAAGAGAAGATAAAAAGAGGAGGTACGTACGCATACCGATTTAGAATCATTGCATTGTCTTATACCCTCTTATATTTCACATTGCAATTGTTACTAACTTGTTCATCCGAGTAGTGTTGGAAATACTCCGATCAGTGTAGGAAGATCGTAGAGGATCGAATTGGGTTTCTTGAAGTGTTGTTCGACCATTTGGTGCTCTTCAAAGACTATGAAACATTAAGCTAGAAATAAACAGATCTTATTTAAATGACTATTTAAATGAGTACCCTACCCATACGATCCCAAATCTATTTGTTGATACCCGCATACTACTCGTAGCAGCCAAAACTCATTTCTTTTATATAAAACCTTATTGTTATACGAATATTCAAATGACTATTTGAATGGGTACCTTACAAAAAATTAGTTATTACATAAGAAAATGTCTAATATGTTCAACTATTGATAATTGTAATTTCAAATTCTTAATAACTCTAACAATTAACCATGTTCCATTTTACAAGTATTTACTAGATATCATCATTAATCAACTAAATCAAAGTAACACATAAATACAAATGCAGTTAATAAATTCTAAACTACATAATCAACACTAATAAACCATTTAATCCATATAACTACATCATCAAACATAAAGTTCTATCAAGCATTACAAGATGAAACATAGTTGATAGGATCACAAATTCAAATAATATAATGCAACAACTTTTTATCTTCTTTGTACAAAATGAAAATTCATGTTGGACTTCCAATATGAAATATATGCAAAATGAAAAAAAAGGGATGTTAGTAAAGGGTAAATGGATTCGGGTAGTGGGTTTCCGATGGCCAGGTAAAACCAAATCCTACCTGTATATAAATGGGTAGTAATTTTCCATTTCACACCCACCTCAAATCCGAAAAAACTACCCATACCCGTCCATTAGGGTCTGAGGAGTGGGTACTTGGGTCTACCCATCCCACTGCCATCCCTAAACTAGATGATAACTAGCTTGATTGAGATTGATTTTATTGGTCAAAAATGTTGCCACGCACGGGCAGTCGCGCCCCTTGCCAGATTTCGCAAGTTATACCACAAGCTTGAACAGTCAATTTTTGGAGCGCCACAACTTTCTTCATGATATAAGACAAAATAACACTTGATTGACTCCCAAAATATCCCGACAATGCCACATTTTTTAGATGGTAATTTGGAGGATTTATCCAAAAGTAGCAGTCAGAGAGTTTTTCCTATCTAGGTTTTTGCATGAAACCAACCGCAAGAGAACTGCAAAACAATTAATCTTCAAGCATAATGTGTTTATATTTTCTCCAAAATAACAACCATTAAAGTAGAAGATACTACTTAGTAATTGCCAACCTTCATTTCAAGTTTCTCCAACGAAGGGTGAGTTTTGCATGTATTTTAGGGCATATTTATGGCAATAATTGTTTATAAACATGCAATAACTCATATGAAATGGTATATATTCGCTCTTTGTGGAAAAGGTATTACGCTTTGCTTGTTTTGTAGGAATTTAACGATATTTGGAGTGAATTTGTGATAAATACGAGCAAAGGCGACCTAGAATAATCAAGAATCAAGCGATTACACCCAATTGGAAGCCAACTATATGGAGTTAGAGTCATAGTGATGAGCCGTGTGCCAAAAAGAAGCATGGATGATCAAACAACAAGGGAATTCATAAGAAAAATCCATTCCGGATGCGTTTGGAACTTCCAACACCGGCGAGTTTAGTATTTTGGCCATAACTCTCTACAAAATTGATATTGAGTGATTCAAGTGGCTACGAAAGCTAAGAGAGAGTTCTACAACCCTTATGAATATTCCCTAAGCAAATTCGGACGCTTTGGTGACGCACGGGTAACCCATACATGAGACGCACGACCGTGCGCACCGAGGTTTGAGCATGTCTACGGCTTTCGAGCACGGTAGCCCGGCGTGGGGCGGGACGACCCATGCGTGGTTGGTGAAAACAGGAAATGCTATGGCTTGGCACACGGGTAACCCGTGCGTGAGGCATGCCCCGTGCATCTTGGAATGTCCAAAAATGAAGCACATTGAGCTAGGCTTCTAAAAGGGTTAAATACCACTTTTTGGGGCGCACACCAGGAGAAAAGGCCGAAATACACCCAAGAACACAAGAAACACATCAACTTCATCAATGAATAATCAAGGGAAGAATCGAGTCGAATCGAAGCTTGAGGATTGAAGATTAATCGAGAGATTATCCATTTCCCTAAGTTTTCTCATTCTTTGTTCTTTAATCTTTCATTTTAGCTTCTTATGAATATGAACAATTTATCTATGAGTTGTTTATTTGTAATGAGTAGCTAAACATCTTGTGATTTCGAGTTTTGGAAGTAGATTAATCAACTCTTGTTGAATGTTTTAATCTTAGTTGAAGTTATTGTCTTGAAGCCTATTTGAGTACTTTATGCCTATTATTGTTTTATCATTTGGTCAATAGTTAACATGTTTGAAATATTGATTCATAATTCGAGAGATGAGCTTCAATATTTGATTCTTGAGAACATTGGCCAATGATTTAGCATATTTGATATATTGATTCATAATTCGAGAGATGAGCTTCAATATTTGATCTTGAGTACATGACATGAATATTTGCATAATCGAGAGGTTTGTAAATATTTGTGAGGATATTTGATCTTTGGTGCTTTTTTGGAGTTGTATATCTATTGTTGAGTAGAGATGCTAGCATAGATATTTCAATCTACGTTTTATATACATCTCGAGAGGGGGATAACACATATGTGTGATCGTCTTATAGTATACCGATAATAACTTTGCTTGATTAATTTGGATAACAAGAGGACATTAATTGAAACCATAACTCGAATCCATTTCATTCTCTTAATAATTCCATTAATATTAGTATCTTGTATTTTTTGTGGTTATTCCTATCTCAACCTCCACAACAACCATCAAATTTCGATCATCTAAATAAAAATAAAACTATCTTGGTTTAATACTTAGCGCACTAATTTATTAGTCTATGTGGATACGACCTTGCTTACCCTATTCTATAAACTACACCGTACACTTTGCGGTGAAGCTAAAAATAAGGCGAACAAAGGGCATGCCTCAATCAATGCAACGAGTTTAGTGAGTCCATAGCTAAGGTACTACTTAATTATTGCCTATGACGCATTAATCTTTGTAATGGTAACTCAATCATAATTACTTAGAGATCCCAAGAACTTGGTTCAATGGGATAATTAAGTTATGAAGATTCAGTTAATCACTTAGGATAAATTCCTACCCATTCCTATGATCAAAAGTGCTTTATGCTGTAAGTATGTAAGTTAAGTTCAACTTTTAATGATTCCTATTACTTGGTTAAGCTAAGGGGGTATGTCAAAATACTCTAGTAGGATATCACCTATGTAAGTGTGAAGTAGGGTCGCCTTCTATGATAACTTTTGGCTTGAATTCTCGAAAAACACTTATGAAATCCAAGGTTGTTTAAGGCCAAAATGAAGACAACCATGAGAACCGGAAATGTTAGGAAGGTTAGTGTGTGAGTGTTATTGTTTTGGTTTACAAATTGCACCAACGGCTAAACAGTTCAAGACATCATGTTTACTGATTAGCCAAGTAAATCCGATAGTACTCCACTAGGGAAGGTTCAAATCCAGAAGCTACCTCTCATGATGCAATAACTTTCCGTTTGTACACTCTTAAGATTCGCATTTACATGTGCATTTGCATTGATTCACATAATTTCTCATTAATGTGGGGATTGTTGGAAATATAATAGATATTTTCGGGTAAAAAGAAATTGCTTCCAAAAGGTGTGACTGTTCATTTGAAACTATTCGAATGTAAAATGTTTATCTAAATAGTTGATTTATTTCGCTTGAAAACCAATGGACGTGTCTGTCGAATAAAACGGATATGTCTATTCAAGAATTATGTTGTTTTACTTGTGACTTTTGATAACCTATATATATCCCAATAATCTGCATATTTTTCATTAGCATATTTGTTGGAATTGGTTTTATAAATCGGGTTTTGACCCGATTTTGACCAATTATTTAAGTGGTTCATTTATTCGAAGTATAAAATAAATGAGATAAGCGTCATCTACGCCGCGGTAGATGAGTTTAGCATTTGAATTTCTCAAAACCAATGTCGGTGAATGAGAAATAAATGCATAAAGTTGGCCACTTAAAATGCTTTTATATATGGAATATAAAATGGTTGGAATATGGAAAGCCATATCCCACATAGGAAACATATTAAATGTTTGACTAGTTAATAAAGAAACACCACTAATAAGAAGAGTAATCAAGGGAAACCCTTATGGTACACCCTAAATGACCATGTCAATTTTAATTAGCCTTTGATAGCTCAAAAGTGCACCGAGGATGCAGCGAGCACCGTCGAGCCGAGCCGCGAGCTAGGCACGGCGCACGCGACGCCGCAGACATAACGCATTGGGGCGCTTGTAGGCGCACTTCGTACTTCGTGATCATCTGTAGGAGCTTGAGAGCCTTAAAGTTTTTGGAAAATCAACCAGGGTTCACCCGCCTTGGATGTAAGGTATGTACTCATGTATGTTGGGATTACAAGCAATACG
>CM071926.1:70921394-71136500 GCA_016081115.2 Rehmannia glutinosa | reverse complement strand
AGAATGTTTGGAAAAAAATATTATGTGGAAAAATACTTGAGTGAGAAATGAATTCAAAGTGATATATTAACTTATAAAAACATGACCACTAATGCTGCAAACTTCAAATTTTCTAGTGATAACCACCATAGACACCCCACTAATATATCCATGAACAAAGTACTAAGATGTTGAAAAATTCAATCTAATGCAAATTTTCACCATCAATAAATTTAAAATATATTCACAAAGACATGCATTCACTAATAAAAAAGGAAAATAAAAATAAAAATATAAAACAAAATACAAAAGCATGCAAAGCTAAAGTATACAACAAGAGGTTCATTGATAATGTCAACCACATTTGGCAAACACCTCCAGTTTTTGTCAAATCTACAATTGCAAGTCTATAGAAAGATTTATTAAAGATATTTCCTTGCACAAGATCATATTAGCTCAACATTTTTTTGGATCGGGATATACACACACACATATATATATTTTCTTTATCTTATCTTTTTAACAAAAGACACAAAGGCTCTTATTTAAAAAGTCATTGTTTCACATGAACATGATCATAATATTGTAAAAGATTCTCAACTAATCTAATCACCATAGACAGCGGAGCCAAGCTCATATTTTCACCAAGCTACAATTTTCGCATGGGGCATGATCATACTCAATATGAAAGACTCTCAACTACTTAATAACAAGGATTAACAAAGGAGCTAAACATATACATAAAAGAGCCACAAAAATGTGCAAGTACTTAATGATATTTCAATCCATATTTTGTCTTAATAAATAAATCGACATAACCGGAAGTATTTCACAAATAGCTTACACGATGAAACACTTGAAGATATCATGCAAAAATATGCACAAATAACTAAAATCCTAAAAAGGGAAAATATATACAAGTGCTACTGAAGTGTTGTAACACCTAATGCAAAGACATACAAATAAATCGCACACAAACCAAGATATTTCCCTTAACAAGAAGACCTCTCAAAAAATCCAAATACTTTGTGAATATATCAACAAATTGATTTTCAAACACAACATGATCTATTCGATTAAATCATTTTCCACCAAATCCCGTGATAAAGTGACGTCTTATATCAATGTGTTTCATACGAATGTTGAATCGATTTTCGTGAGAGATGTCTATCGACCTTTTGTTGTCACAATACACGTTAATTTGCTCGCCAAAAATATTCGATTTCTATACCGCAAAATGTACAGCCAGAAGTTTACAGGATAATGACAAGCAATGTCGTATTCCTCGTGTGATTGACTACGAAACACTTAGGTTATAATAACATCACATTCCAATTTTATCGAAGCTTAATGGATCTCCAAGTTTTAGAAAATCAAAATAAAATTAAAAGCAGAAATTTTCAAATCCCCACAAGATTTTCAACAACTACTTAAAAGAAATCTTAAGCACATAATCTCAACATGCTTCTTCAATATTAAATCTAATTAATATTTCACAAAACAAATTCATACAATTCTATGGGTTCAATTCCTAAGCTTAGTCTATTTCCACTCCGGGTGGCGATAAACATTAGATTAATAACAATTGGGTGATCTTCTCGATGTCACGCCCCAAACGGGACGCGACGAACGATTCACAACTTAAATACAAAATGGACTACTGCACTGCATAAATACCAATGAGAACCCAATAAGACAGAGTCTAAATAGCAATGAATTAAATAATGTCAGATACAAGTTATCACTTAAAGTCTACATTCCATCACCAAATTACAATCCGAAATTCAACAAGTAGTAACTTAACGCAAAGTGTCATACGCCCCTCAATTACAAATCCGACTGATTAGATACAAAAGTCCGACAACAACATAATAAGAAAAGAGTCCAATCAACAACAAGCAAAGAATCCAACAAGCGAGTACAAGGTCTCAATCCGTGAGTCCTCAAAGATCCTCAGCCAATCCTCATCTAAGGTTAGAAAACAAAGGATGAGACAAAAATCTCAGAGATGGGGTGGTCAAAGCAGTGTGGCTAACATGTATAATGTGAGAAAACAGCTTATACGAAAACGCTTAGTATGATGCATGGTTTCACACACATACCACAAGCTGATAAAATATTTAAATAATGTACTTATACAAGCTTTAAGAAAATAGTTCATGGTCACACAGCACTATGTGATACATTAAGACAGTAGATTGGGCGTGCGGGAAGTGTAACGCCAATCCTATGCAGGCAATTAATGGTCACAGACGGACTTGTAGCGCCAACCAATGCAAAATAGTAATGGCCAAGCGTGATGAAAATGTAACGCAACCAAAACGGACGATAACTCCTAATCGTGTGGATCGCCAAATGATTCCTTCGTTTTTCCTTGTAACTCCTACCAAGATGGTCCAAGACCGCACCTTATCGCCTCCGTAGGGCAAAGACAAAATCCAAAATGGAGTCGGGCGAGTTTCTGGATCTCGTCATAAATCATGATTATACCTTAAGATTACTGCGACCCGCTTCCCCTCGACAACTCCGTCCTCGGGCCATGGGATTAAGACGATGGGGTAAGAGTGGAATAGCAAATGAGCCGCCTTGCCCATCCCCGATGTATCCATTCGACGTGAGCCCGACACACCAAGTTGACTCAGCAGAAAGTAATTATAATTACAGTACAACCAAGCAACAGTATTATTGATTTGGGAAGCTTTAGAAAATTTTTGGAAAAACGCGAGTGGCAATTATGGCGTTGGTGGAGTTTTTGGATGAAGATGATTATCGAAAGGATAAGCAACCTTGATATCTTGGAAGATTAGGTGGAACATAAGTCCCAAGAGATAGATTCAATTCGCAAAGAAAGGGGAAATTAAACTCCGCGATTCGGGTATTAATCCGTCAATTTGATCCGATAAGTCGCGGTTTTTGGAAAAGTAAAATACTTAAATTAAATCTCCAAGTCAGAGAGTCCAGGGCTATTTTAGTAAAAGAGAAAATAATTTGAGTTAGGTCCCTTATAAAAGAAAAATTGTAATTTAGCCCCGTTTTGTAAAAACTAACACTTTTGGGTTTAAAATTGAATAATTAAATATCCCGACCTTGAAAATTATGAGGTCAGTTCCTAAATTCTCCAAATTGTCCAGAGATTCAGGTTTTTAAAGTTTTATGGTCGAGTTTTTATAAAAAATCTCACATTGGCCCCAAATTTGTAAAATTGTCAATTCGGACCTTAAGTTTTAAAAATTCGAACTCACAAACCTAAGGGCTTTTAATATGATTCCAGTTGGAAAATGTCACTAAGGTTGGTAGTATATTGGGACAAAAGCAGTTTTTAAAAACAATATGTGTAGGTCCTTCAACTTTTGAAAATATCATTTCTTGTCCCATTTTAAAATAATTGCCTTTAAAGCTTTAGGGGTCCAATTGTTATGAAATTTGATCCTTGGGTCCAAAATACAATTAAGTTATAGTTAAGTTAGTATTCCCAGGTGCATGGGCTGCATAAGTCCTGGAAATTTCATTTGGGTCCTCAAGTTTAATATTTTTCACATTAGTCCCTCACTTTTAGTAAAATTATTTTCCAAGCCCTAACCACTTGGATTTTTGGAATACTTTTAAAATATGGGATTCCCAGTAACTTAAAAGTAAAATTTCAATTTATAAAGTTTAGGTCTGGTACAGTTTTAAAATTGCAAAGTAGCCCTTAAACTTTCAAAATTTTACAATCTAGTCCTTGGGCTTTTAAAGGTTGATTTTATTTATCTTAAAACTCTTAAAACATTATTAAAATGTCCTAAAGTCATTTTTGAACCTGAGTACAGTCCCAAATTTCGAAATTTGCAGAGGGTCCTTTAACTTTTATTTTCTTGCAATTTAGTCCACCAACTTTCCATTTTTGCATTTTTAAGTCCAAAATTGAAATTTAATCAATTATGCTCGACTTTTCCAGGTTATAAGTCATCCAAAACATATATTGTAAAGATCATACACATGCATGTCCAATACATACAAGAATTCATCAATTAAAGCATTAAAGTTGTACATGCATGCACCAAAATTCAATAAATAGTAATTTTGAGCAACTCTTGAGAATTTTTGTGATTTGATATATAAAATTGACATGCAATACATAGATTATATATATCTCAAGGCTCATGATCAAATTTTCTACATGCATTTTAATAAAACACCTAAAAGTTGGAAAAATAAATTTCCACCCACTCTTAAATTTGAAAATTGTGAAATAAAAGGATAATTTCACAATTTTTGGATGAGGCTTCTTAGGTCAGCCCCTAAGTCAAGAAAATATCAAAATTTGGAGTTAGAAAAATGAGAGAAAAATTAAGGAGAAAAGAAGGAAATAAGGAAAATGAAAAGGACTACACTTTACTCTTGAAGTAGATGTTTGGAGACTAGTTGAAGCTCAAAATTGGAAATTTGGCTCAACTCAAAAATCTCCTAAGGTCAGCCCCTATTGCTCAAAAATGAAAAAGGGGTGTTAAAATTTGAAAAATTAGGAAGAGTAGGAAAGAAGGGGTCTAGTACACAATTTTACCTTGTAGTCAAATTTTTCTACTATTTTCTTCTTCAAAGCTTGGAGGTCCTTCTTCAAAATGTTGTCAAGCTCTAACCTTCAAAGTCTTCTAAATGTACCTCCAAAACCAAATTCAAACTTAAGTTAAGAAGGTGGAAGATGAATAATGTGATATCCAAAACGGATTGAAGCTAAAATTTCTTACCTTGTAGTATAGTGGTTCGATTTTGGTGTATAAGGAGGAAAATGTTGAATTTTTCTAAGTATGGAAGAAGAAAGTATGCAAAAGAGTAGAGAGAAGTCAGGTGTTTTTAGAGAGAAGGAGGAAGGCTTTGAGTATTAGAATGTGTTGATGAGAAATGAAATGAAAATTTTGTGTAAAAATGCCATAATGGCCGTGTAGTATGAGAGAGGGAGAGAAAATTTTGATCAAATTGTGTCTTGTAATTTGTCTCTGCATGGAGACAAAAATTCAAGTCAAAGTGTCGTCACTCAATTTGAGAGGAATAAGAAGAATGTTGGTTAAGTAATAAGTTGGGGAAAATAGTAATAAAGAATCGGTGTATAAGATTATGTGTATAATGTTTGAATTAATGATATAATTATACACAAGATGACTAATATATGGTGTATGTGTACAAAGAGTTGGATGATATTTTTATCCCAAAATATCCACTACATGGCCGTCCCACTATGAGGGCAAAACGGTAATTCCATATATTTTTTTTGTCCCAATTTTGATGATAATAGATGAAATATATCAATCTCCAAAATAATTAGTGATTTCCTGATCACTTGTAAGTCTCATGATCACTTAATCTAAATCAACATCTTAATTCTATAAGGTAAAAGTCTCTAAAATAAATAGTCTCTTAAAATTCTAAGGTGACTAATAAATACAAAAATAGTAATAATGATCAATCAAGTGATCGTAAATGAGGAATAGAATTAATGATGATCATGATCACAAGTAATTAAATAAAATGAAATAAAATACAAAATGTATATATTATTAATAATTACCCGTCAAAATGACGCTAAAATGGCTCATCATAAGTATAAACAACAACAAGTGTTCAACTAATAGCTTTAAAAATCGGGGAGTTCACATCCTCCTCTTAAAAGAATTTGGTCCCCAAATTCTCTTCTAATAGTTCGGGATATTGATTCCTTATGTCATCTTCCATTTCCACGCTGGCCTTCGCCTCCAGGGTGGTTCCGCCACACCACTTTAACCATCTAATTTCTCTCTTTACGCAATTGTCGATCTCCATCGATGATCCCGATTGTCCTCCTGTAGATAGATTTTCCATTAGAGGAGTATCTCGAGTGATGATATGCTCGGATCCGGTTGATACTTCTTCAGCCTCTCGACACGTGGAATACATCGTGCATTCCCCGCATATGGTGCCTGTAACTTGAGTTTGTAGGCTAACTTCCCGATCCTCCTAAAATCTTGTAAGGTCCAACATATCCCTGACTAACTTGCCTCCTTTCTTCTGATTGATCAATCCTTTCCGTGGTGAGAGTCTCAAAATACTTCATCACCGACTTCAAATTCCAAATCATTTCTTCTCTTGTCCGCGTAACTCTTTTGGCGGCTGAACCGTGCGAATCCGCTCCTCGATCAGCTTGACCTTCTCCACGGCCTCCGAACTAAGTCGACCTGAATCGAGGCGACTTTCGCTTTCGGAGTCCATTGGTCATCAATCTCTCAAAGAGTGTAGTGGGGATCTACATTTTCGCCCATACAATGCCTCATAGGGTGCCATCCCAATCGTGGCTTGATAACTCGTATTGTAGGCGAACTCGGCTTAATGGTAAGTGCGAATCCCAACTTCCTTGAAAGTCCAGTGTGCAGTCGCAACATATCTTCAAGGGTTTGAATTGTTCGCTCGATCGGCCCATCGGTTTGTGGATGTCTTCATTGTCTTTAAACTTAGTGAGGTACCCAATTCCTCGTCAAGACTTCCAAAATGAGACAAACCTAAATTCCTGTCTGTCCCGATATTATATCGACCGTACTCCATGCAATCGAATGATTTCTGGATATAAATGCGGCAAGTTTCTCGCAAGCTTACCGGTTTTCTTGATGGGTAAAAAGCGTGCAGATTTCGTGAGTCGGGCTACAACTACCCGGATAAGCGTCCTGGCCTCTTCTTCGTCCTCGGTAGATCCGGCCACGAAGTCCATTGTTATATGTTCCCATTTCCACTCGGAATTCTCAACGGTTGTAGTAAACCAGGATGGTCGTTGGTGTTCTCTGCTTTTACTCGTTGACAAGTCAAACATCTCGCAACGAACTCCGCACCTGGTTCTTCACAGTTTACCCACCAATAACCGTTTCAAATCTTTATACATCTTGTTTCTCCTCCTGGATGTATAGTGTATTTTGAACGGTGTGCCTCACAGATTTTATTCCTAACTGCTCATTTGTACACACACTGATTTCTAACCCGATAACTCCATCTTCGTGTACCGAAATTACGATCTTTCTCCTTTAAGTATCTTCTCCTTCGCTTTTGAAGATGTGTATCTTTCTCTTGTGCTTCTTTGATCTCACTCAAGATTGTGTAACTGGAACAAATGTTAGCACATGAAATCGAGTATCGTTCTCGTCGATTCCAATTGCTCGGCTCCTTTAATGATTCCCACTCGAATCATAAGTCCGCTAAGCTCGCCTTTACGCTAGAGCGCCTGCTACGATGTTAGCTTTTCCGGGATGGTATTGAATATCAAAGTGATAGTCCTCAATCAACTCCATCCATCTCCGTTGCCTCGTATTGAGATCTTTCGGGAGAATAGATACTTCAAGCTCTTATGATCTGGCGGAAAACCGTGAATGTTGCTCCGTAGAGATAGTGTCTCCATTTCTTCAACGCGAAAAACTATCGCTGCCAATTCCAGTCATCGTTGGGTAATTGGCCTCATACGGCTTGAGCTTTTAGTGATGCATAAGCGATAACCTTTCCTTCCCGCATGAGCACTCAAGCTCCTAGTCCTTCTTTTGATGCATCACCAGACGACAAAGTTTTGTTCCTTTGGAAGGGCTAAGACTGAGTCGTAGTAAGTCGTTCTTCACTCTTGGAAACTCGTCTCGCACTTGTCGCCCCGCCAAACTTGACTTGCTTTTGGGTTAGTCGAGTGAGTGGTCCCATTATCTTGGAGAAGTCCTGGATAAATCTTCGATAATATCCAAAACCTAGTCTAGAAACTTTTGATTTCGCTTCGGACTCGGGTTGTTTCCATTCAACCACCTGTCTCGCAGCCTTCGAAGGATCTACCGCAATCCCAAAGTGCGGATACTATATGTCCCAAGAATGCGACTTCACTAAGCCAAAATTCGCACTTGTCGAATTTGGCATACAACTTTTATGCACTCGTAGTGTCTCTAAAATGATTTTGGTGACGTTCGTGCTCTTCTCTTAGACTTAGAATATACAAGTATGTCATCAATGAATATCACTACGAATTGATCCAAATAAGGTTGGAAGACTCGATGCATCGGTCCATAAATGCTTCTTTGGTGCATTCGCCATCAGACCGGAAGGCATTACTACAAACTCGTAGTGTCCATATCGGGTTTTGAAATGTAGTTTTGGAAATGTCTCTTCAAGCGGATTTTAGGTTGGTAATATCCTTGTTGTAAATCAAACTTCGAGTACACCGTTGCTCCTTGAAGTTGATCAAATAGTTCGCTATCCTCGGGAGGGGATATTTGTTCTTGATGGTCACACTATTAAGTCCACGATAATCTATACATAGTCTTAATGTGCCATCCTTCTTTTTAATTAACAAAGACCGGTGCTCCCCCACGGAGACGTACTTCACTTCGGATAAATCCCACATCCATCAGATAATTGCGTTTTCAACTCTTGTAACTCAAGAGGAGCCATTCTATACTTCTGTTCGGCAATCGGGCAAATCCCTCGGCAACACCTCGATGGTGAACTCGACTTCCCCATCCCGAGGGACATTGGTGAGTTCTTGTGGAAATACATCCGTATATGCCGATACTATAGGTACTTGGTTGATTTGTATCTCAACCTTGGGTTTGTTAATTACAAACGCCAAATACCCCGAGCCCTCTAGTGATCGCCCTTCTCGCTTTCATTCTTTGAAATGATTGGGGCAATCTTAACTCGTGCCCTTCCCGAAATCTCCACTTCGGGTTTTAAGTTCACATAGCTTAATGGACTTGTTATGGCGTCCATTTGTGCATGGTGCGATAACCGGCTCATTCCCAATATTACGTCAGTATTCGGATATAGGTAATAAGATCAAATCGTGGAAAGTTTATCTCAACAATCTTAACTGCATTATAGATAATATCCGTTATCCGACTCGCACCCATGAGTTGACTCTTCTAAGCGTATAGGCATATGTTCCATGCATGCATGCGGTTGGTGTACAAAATGCGGTGCAACAAATGAATGCGTTGATCCAGGTCGAACAATATTTTAGCGTAGTGGTTAGATACTAGTAAGCGTACCTTCCACCACGTCACCGTTTTGCCTCCGAGCCTCTTGTCCGGCTAGTGCAAAATGCTCGAGCGGGCATCCTTCTTTCGACTACCGGCCGTTTCCCGGCCACGGGTTATGTTTGTTTAGATCGATCAGTATCTTGGGCAATCTTGCATTGGTCGATTACTACCACAACAAGCAAACACCTTCCTTTTGTTTATGCGTAGCCCGGTTATCGGGCAAGTATGTCCGGTTTCTGGCAATGCTTACATTCTTGACCCGGCTTTCCTTGTAGATTCTCTTTCCTTTGTCCTCTTGTTAACCCGTCCTTCAAACTTAGCAGGCGGTTTAGACGGCTGTCCCACACTGCCTTTAAAATCTGTTCGATGGCCTACTCTGCTGAATACTGCCAATACGGTTGATCCCGACTAATGCGGAGAGCTGCCTTTACCGCGGCTGAGTAGGTTGCCAGTTCAACAGTCAACAACTGTTTCTGAAGTTCTAGTTTCAATCCTCGAGTGAACTTGTAAAGCTTATCCTCTTCAGATCTGATTGTCCCTAGAGCATACTTGGACAATCGGTGAAATTCAGACTCGTACTGAGCCACAGTCAGGTTCCCTTGCCTCAATCTATGGAATTTATCCCGGCGTGCTTCCTTCACGACTGGGAATATATTGTTCATTGAACTCAAATAAGAAATTTCCCATGATCCGATTACCCCCTGCTCCCATCTCCTTTCAACGCGCCTCCATCGCCTCTCTGGCGGCGATTCTGCATTTAAACACAACAGTGTGACTCTCTCGTCGGAGTATTGAAGAGCATTGAAGATATTTTCCAGCCTTCTCTATCCATTCTTCCGCTTTCACATCGTCCCCGCTCTCCTAAGAAGGTTGGTGGGTCGAACCGAATCACTCTAATGTGCGATCGTTCGCCTCCGGGCGGTTCAGGGAGCACGGGTTGAGGCTCACTGTTGCCTCAAACACCAGTGTTCTTTATGTCTTTGTCACCCGATTGTCTCCGCAGGAGGTGGAGGAGGTGGTGGTAATTCGGAGGTACCCTGGTCCCTGGGTACATCGCCGCCTCCTCGTGGAATGAGACGAGGTCTCCCACGCTTCGATGTTCGCCATTCTCGTATCTTGGAGCGTTAGTTGCGTTTGCGAAGTAAAATGAATACAATAATTATTTGCGTAAAGCAAAAGATATCGTAGGAAAGTAACATCGACACAAGACATCAATAAATAGCAAAAGGTATATCCATTAATATAAAATTGAATACACCCAAAGTACATCGCATAATACTAAGTCGAGATACATGGAATCAAAATACATCCGAATTTAGTACAATAATGAAAGGTACAACACTCGGATTACACGGCTACAAACAACAAAAGTACAAACTCGACAATCTACTAGCTAATCAAGAAGATCGCCATCATCATCCTCGCAGCCTATGTCTATGATCGGTGGGTCGGGCCGAGGCGCGCCAACCTCGCCAATCCACAAAGTCCAACCATCGCTCAAATCCCCGAGCCTCGTCGAGTGGAGCAGCCTCCGCTCTAATGTCGCATCGGCCTCTCGATCCTCCTCGGCATCAGTACAGTTTCCGCCCAGGCGGTGGCAATGGCCGAGCATTAGCCGCAAAAGTAGCCTCAGCGCGGCCCCTCCGAGCTAGGCCTCGTAAGGTCCTCAATGACTGTCATTTGCTTGATGAGGGTCTCTCCAAGCGATCGACAATCTACGGGATAGACGGGCATCAATCTCCCATTTCTCGTGACCGCCGCTTGCCCTTCATTTTCTCCCGCATGTTATCCAGGCGCTCCTGGATACTTTCAGATTTGGTCCTCCGCGCTCTTATGGTGTTATCGCGGTCCTTGATGACAAAGCTGGTCGATTCGTTCTTCTCATTTCGCTTATCGCCAAGCGGCCGAGTCGCTCCCTCAGCGTTGGCGCTCTGGGGTTCTGCGTGGTCGTCGTCGCTTTCCCGGTGCCAATGAATCATCGTGCGTGAATATTCCCGCCAAAGACGGGCATGGAATACATCCCACCACGTGGCGGCGTCGGCTCCATCCCGATAAAACAAACTAAGGCGGATCACCAAAGGTAGAGAAAGATAAGAAAGAATAAAGAAGAACGAGTAAGGGAAATCACCAAAATCAACTAAGTCAAGACAAGTATGATTATGAATCTCAAAGATGCATTCTAACTTAGTTCAAATATCAATAAGACGGTTCTATGCCAATTTGAAATCGATTTCACACTTAATTAGTCAAGTCGCGGATTACTACCCAAAACACGCATCGGGGTCCTATCTCGGTCACTCGGTGTAAGTTTCCATCTTACTAGCCGAGCTCGATACCACTTTTTTTTCTCGCCCCCAAACGGACGCGACGAACGATTCACAACTTAAATACAAACGGACTAATGACTGCATAATACCAATGAGAACCCAATAAGACAGTCTAAATAGCAAATGAATTAAATAATGTATACAAGTTATCACTTAAAGTCTACATTCCATCACCAAATTACAATCCGAAATTCAACAAGGTAGTAACTTAACGTCAAAGGTCATACGCCCCTCAATTACAAATCCAATTGATTAGGATACAAAAGTCCGACAACAACATAATAAGAAAAGAGTCCAATCAACAACAAGAAGCATAAAATCCAACAAGCGTAGTACAAGGTCTCAATCCAGGCCGGTTCAAGATCCCCAATAAATCCTCATCTAAGGTTAGAAAACAGTGGGGATGAGACAAAAATCTCGATGGATGGGGTGGTCGGGTAATGCAGTGTGGCGCAATATAGATAATGTGAGAAAACAGCTTATACGAAAAACGCGTGAGTATGATGCATGGTTTCACACAAATACAAGCGTCGTGATAAAATATTTAAATAATGTACTTATACGCTTTAAGAAAATAGTTCATGGTCACACAGCACTATGTGATACAACAAGACAGTAGATTGCATACGGAAGTGTAACGCTAATCCTATGCAAGGCAATTAATGGTTGCGTCACGGACTTGTAGCGCCAACCAATGCAAAACAGTAGCGGTTGCATTTTAAATGTAACGCCAACCAAAATCGGACGATAACTCCGGAATCGTGTGGATCGACATCGATTCTTCGTTCTTCCTTGTAACTCCCAACAAGATGGTCCAAGACCGCACCTTATCGCTCCGTAGGCAAAGACAAAATCCAAATGGAGTCATGTCAAGTAGGCTCGGATCCGTCATAATCATGATTATACCAAGATATTTACCCGCTTCCCTCGACAAACTTCGTCTCTCGCTGCGGGATTAGGACGATGGGGCCGAAGAGTGGAATAGCACCAGCGCCTGCCCATCCCCGACGATCCATTCCGAGCATGAGCTCGACACACCAAGTTGACTCAGCAGAAAGTAATTATAATTACAGGCGATCAACCAGCAATGAGTATTATTGATTTGGGAAGCTTTAGGAAAATTTTTGGAAAAACGCGAGTGGCAATTATGGCGTTGGTGGAGTTTTTGGATGAAGATGATTATCGGAAGGATAAGCAACCTTGATATCTTGAAGATTAGGTGAACATAAGTCCCGTTATAGATTCAATTCGCAAGGCGAGGAAGTCGCTCCGCGATCGGGTATTAATCGGGTCAAATTTGATCCGATAAGTCGGGGGTTTTGGAAAAGTAAAATACTTAAATTAAATCTCCAAGTCAGAGAGTCCAGGGCTATTTTAGTAAAAGAGAAAATAATTTGAGTTAGGTCCCTTAAAAAAGAAAAATTGTAATTTAGCCCCGTTTTGTAAAACTAACACTTTTGGGTTTAAAATTGAATAATTAAATATCCCAACTTGGAAAATTATGAGGTCAGTTCCTAAATTCTCCAAATTGTCCAGAGATTCAGGTTTTTAAAGTTTTATGGTCGAGTTTTTATAAAATCTCACATTGGCCCCAAATTTGTAAAATTGTCAATTCGACCTTAAGTTTTAAAAATTCGAACTCACAAACCGGAAGGGCTTTTAATGTGATTCCAGTTGGAAAATGTCACTAAGGTTGGTAGGATATTGGGACAAAAGCAGTTTTTAAAAGCAATATGTGTAGGTCCTTCAACTTTTGAAAATATCATTTCTTGTCCCATTTTAAAATAATTGCCTTTAAGGCTTTTAGGGGTCCAATTGTTATGAAATTTGATCCTTGGGTCCAAAATACAATTAAGTTATAGTTAAGTTAGTATTCCCAGGTGCATGGGCTGCATAAGTCCTGGAAATTTCATTTGGGTCCTCAAGTTTAATATTTTTCACATTAGTCCCTCACTTTTAGTAAAATTGTTTTCCAAGCCCTAACCACTTGGATTTTTGGAATACTTTTAAAATATGGGATTCCCAGTAACTTAAAAGTAAAATTTCAATTTATAAAGTTTAGGTCTGGTACAGTTTTAAAAATTGCAAAGTAGCCCTTAAACTTTCAAAATTTTACAATCTAGTCCTTGGGCTTTTAAAGGTTCATTTTATTTATCTTAAAACTCTTAAAACATTATTAAAATGTCCTAAAGTCATTTTTGAACCTGAGTACAGTCCCAAATTTAGAAATTTTCAGAGGGGTCCTTTAACTTTTATTTTCTTGCAATTTAGTCCACCAACTTTCCATTTTTGCATTTTTAAGTCCAAAATTGAAATTTAATCAATTATGCTCGACTTTTCCAGGTTATAAGTCATCCAAAACATAGATTTTAAAGATCATACACATGCATGTCCAATACATACAAGAATTCATCAATTAAAGCATTAAAGTGTACATGCATGCACCTAAAATTCAATAAATAGTAATTTTGAGCAACTCTTGAGAATTTTCATGATTTGATATATAAAATTGACATGCAATACATAGATTATATATATCTCAAGGCTCATGATCAAATTTTCTACATGCATTTTAATAAAACACCTAAAAGTTGGAAAAATAATTTTCCACCCACCTTAAATTTGGAAATTGTGAAATAAAAGGATAATTTCACAATTTTTGATGAGGCTTCTTAGGTCAGCCCCTAAGTCAAGAAAATATCAAAATTTGGAGTTAGAAAAATGAGAGAAAAATTAAGGAGAAAAGAAGGAAATAAGGAAATGAAAAGGACTACACTTTACCTTGTGTAGTAGATGTTTGGAGACTAGTTGAAGCTCAAAATTGGAAATTTGGCTCAACTCCAAAAAAATCTCCTAAGGTCAGCCCCTATTGCTCAAAAATGAAAAAGGGGTGTTAAAATTTGAAAAAATTAGGAAGAGTAGGAAAGAAGGGGTCTAGTACACAATTTTACCTTGTAGTCAAATTTTCTCTACTATTTTCTTCTTCAGCTTGAGGTCCTTCTTCAAAATGTTGTCAAGCTCTAACCTTCAAAGTCTTCTAAATGTACCTCCAAAACCAAATTCAAACTTAAGTTAAGAAGGTGGAAGAGATGAATAATGTGATATCCAAAAATGGATTGAAGCTAAAATTTCTTACCTTGTAGTATAGTGGTTTGATTTTTGGTGTATAAGGAGGAAAATGTTGAATTTTTTCTAAGTATGGAAGAAGAAAGTAAGAAGAAGAGTAGAGAGAAGTTGGGTGTTTTTAGAGAGAAGGAGGAAGGCTTTGAGTATTAGAATGTGTTGATGAGAAATGAAATGAAAATTTTGTGTAAAAATGCCATAACGGCCGTAGTATGAGAGAGAGGGAGAGAAAATTTTGATCAAATTGTGTCTTGTAATTTGTCTCTTGCATGGAGACAAAAATTCAAGTCAAAGTGTGGGTCAATTTGAATTTGAGAGGAATAAGAAGAATGTTGGTTAAGTGGGAATAAGTTGGGGAAAATAGTAATAAAGAATTGGTGTATAAGATTATGTGTATAATGTTTGAATTAATGATATAATTATACACAAGATGACTAATATATGGTGTATGTGTACAAGAGTTGGATGATATTTTTATCCCAAAATATCCACTATGGCCATCCACTATGAGGGCAAAATGGTAATTCCATATATTTTTTTTTTGTCCCAATTTTGATGATAATAGATGAAATATATCAATCTCCAAAATAATTAGTGATTTCCTTGATCACTTGTAAGTCTCATGATCACTTAATCTAAATCAACATCTTAATTCTATAAGGTAAAAGTTTCTAAAATAAATAGTCTCTTAAAATTCTAAGGTGACTAATAAATACAAAATAGTAATAATGATCAATCAAGTGATCATAAATGAGGAATAGAATTAATGATGATCATGATCACAAGTAATTAAATAAAATGAAATAAAATACAAAATGTATATATTATTAATAATTACCCGTCAAAATGACGCGGTAAAATGGTCGATCATAAGTATAAACAACAATAAGGTTCAACTAATAGCTTTGAAAAATCGGGCTTCACACCGATATGTTACAAATATTATTAACTCCCAAAATATCTATGAATTGAATGACTCCCCACAAACGATTTGTAGGTCTCCACTGCTACACTGCTTATGTCTAAATTCGATTTTCGTCTTTGTTAGAACTCATCTCCGAATCTCGCACTAACAAATATGACAGACTAATTATTGATCGATAAAAAGCAATTAAGAATAAGCACTGATTCATAAAATAGAACGATGAATCAATTAAGAAAATAATTAATCAAGATTTAACATGAATCCATAGTTTTGATTATGCCCTAAGATCCGAAGATTAGCCAAATATTGATAACAAATTCATTGACAAACTTGAAATCAACATTGTGACATCGCTTAAATACAGATAAGAGATCTAACTAAGAAAGAAAACCCTTCTTGTCGATGGATCTTCCTTCCAAGCCTTCAAGCTCTTGTGGCTTCCTTAGATGTGAAAGGCCTTGTGGTGTTTTTCGTAACCTAGCCCTCCTCTCTCGTAAAACCTTTTGATCTTGTATTCTTGTTTATTTTGGTGTTTTATGTTGTATAAATGATGATAATTTTGTGCAGCCCTTGGGTCCTTTATATAGGTGCTTGGAGAGATCACTTGTAAAGTTCGAGGGGAAAATGACCCAAAATCCGCCACAAATCATTTGCACGGCCCGTGTGGCTATCACACATTCACCCACACGGCCGTGGGTCTCACATGGTCCGCCATGTGGCTTGGTTTTGTCAATGTTTTCTCCCGAATACTTCACACTTTACATGTTGCTTTACACGGCAAGTCACACAATGTGTGGTCCCACATGGTTCGACCGTGTGACTGGTTTTAGTCCGATTTCTTCGCCTTTTGATCTTCTCTTTGCACTCTCGTAGATCTTGTCCGCCTTTCAACCGATATGTTTTCAATTAAGTTCGCTTTCCCGTAAAAAGTTACAAGAATATGCGATCATGGCCTTCTAAGAAAACCAAGTAAAACACACTAAATATAAATGCAAATGCATCCATTATATACCATTTTAAGCCCCTAAATGCACGTATATTTTACACTTATCAAATTCTCTCAAAGTTAAAACATTGCTCATCCTCGAGCAAAATGAGGAAAATAAAATCACAAGGTACAAAGAACACACAAGAACACTATACAAATTCAATCTCATTTGACTTCATATTTATGTAAACCATGCAATTCATTATCAAGAAATCATCATTCACAAGTTCTATGACTATTAATACTATCTCGGCACATGACATCGCGACTCAAAGTTAGTGTATCACTCAACTCTCAAAGTGTATGATAAATGTTTACTCTCAACTCAATTCATTGAATGTAGAACTACCATAGCTTGTAAATCGTCTAACATTTCTACCACTTTTGTGTGTGTAACTTAAGAACAAAAAGGACTTTCGTTTGGTTGTAATGTAGGCTCTTTGGTTAGGTAGGGAAAATTTGGATTAAGTGACTTGACTTGAGCAAATAGAATTTTAAGCGCATTTAACTTACAACTCACCAACCAACCTTCATCTAATACTTATTTTTTCAAATTATTTTCTTTTCAACTCAACTCCACCCTTCATTCCTTTTTCATTTTTAGGCCCTTTTTTCCCAACTTCTCTTTTTTTCTTTAGCCTCAAGCCCTCAAATTTTCAAAATTTTTAGAATTTTTCTTTCTTTTGCTTTTTTTTTGCTCGATTTTTTCTCTTTCTTTTTCGTGAGATTTTCTTTCTTTCTCTTTTTTTGAGCTTTATAAATCATTCATTTACCTGTATTAATCGCTCATCCCTCTTTTTTTGCCAACTTTCTCTCTTTTTTCATAATTTTCACCACATCTCCCTCAAACTATTCATCTTCTATAAGCTCAAGTAATTTTAGGGATAAAAAATTATTTTTTCCATTTTAAAGATAAAAAAATGTGGCGAACAATAAAAAGTTAAGTCTCAAAGTGGCTAACTAGGGAATCATGAGTTCATAGGTAGGCTTTTAGGCTAAGTAGGCTAAAACAAAGATGATCTTAAATCATTTTCAAAAATTGCACACACACATGGCTTGAATGAACATACCAGAGCAAGTTCTAGAGTTCTAACAAATATGAATGACACATTAAAGAAAACAATAAGGCTGCATAAGATAAAAGCAGTTATAAGCACAAAAGCTCAAAGGCTTATTTTTCGCAAAATGCTCAAATACCCATTTTTCCTAACTAATACCAAACAAGTAAAAGATATCTTCTCAACCATTCATCACATTATTCACAAAAATATGTCATCTCATAAAATCAAATGCTCATAATAAAAACATATGGAAGCTTTGTACTTTTTTGAATTTTTGATCCAAAATCATACACAAAAGCAATTAAACGCTAAAATAAATAAACGTGCTAAAAAATAAAATTGAAAATCGAGTTTTTTTAAAAAAATGAAAACTTTTAATGCAAACTTTATGCTCTACATGCAAACCTAAATGCAATGCAAAATTCAACAATCTTAAATTACACATTCTTGACAACCCCTCCCCCAAACCTAAAATATCCTCCGTCCCAACATATGAGAAAATTATCAAAAGAAAAGAGGAATGCGTAATAAGTACTTCATCAATCACCGTGGTGGTGGAGGTGGAGGGTAGTGGCACCGTGAGATGTGTCATTGATCCATACGGACAACATCTCGTTACATGTATCGGCTGGGTGATAGTTTTGAGCCTTTGTAAGTACTCCATGTGGTACTCATCAATCAATTACCGATAATTGATAAGTATCATCTACTAACTTGCCTACATCGGCCTCCACCCTTTCTAGCATATCACTCATGCTCCATGGCCGTTACCCCTTTGTCTAGAAGATTCCTACATCCTCATAGGCTCATCTTGCTCTTCCCGAGCAGCCCCTTGTTCCCTTCTCATTAACCAATTACCCATATTTCTTATAGAAATAGCTTCGGGTTTGGTAGCCTAACTCTTGTTCTATCCGCATGATTTAACCAGTAATTACGCCCATCGAATTGAATCATTTCATAGCAGATAACAATCATATCAATTAGTTTTGGCCCATTGGCCTCCGCATACTCCTCAAAGCTAACATTAAAGTGCTCGGCAATATGAGTAAGCAACCCACCAATACAAATTCCTCCCCTATCAGATTTTCTCACTCTATCAAATTGCTGGGCTATCATAGCCCCGACATTAAGCACAACCTCCGTCCCTGACGCCATACACCAAATAATGAATAACTCATCTATTCGCAAGGCCCCTTTACTTTCATCTCTTGCAAATATCGTTTCCGCTAAAGTTCTTTGTACATAGTGAAATACGGGATTTTGAATGCTAGATGTCTTCGAAGTACCTAGGGTATAGATTCGTTTACCGTTATCTCCCTCCAAAATTTATCCTTATCAAAATCATAATGCTCCTCCACCCCATGTCGAAGTTCTATATATCGCATTTAAATCATCAATTGACAACTCCTCGGCTCATTCGCTAATCGAAACCAAATTCCCATCAAATTTTGTTTTCGAACGCTAATTCAAAACTATATAAGAACTTAATCTTATAAATGGAATAAGTAGACCAATTCCCATTTAACAATTCATGCCAATCCACCCGACCAGACATAGCCCAAAAATCCTCTAATAAACCCAAATTAGCTAGAGTAGATTCATCGTGATACCTTGTATTTATCCATGGCCCATAATAGAGTACCGCCCATCTAGCCCGGTGTGTTTCATCCGACAAGATGACATTCGAAGCTTCCAGATCGTCGGGCATATTCCGGGGCCATGGCTTGGGTCCGGCTCCTGTTGGCTCCTTCTTATTCTTGTATTCCTTCTTATTCCTCTTTCTCCCCTAGAAGCCATGAAAACCAAGTTTATGAAGTATAAAAATCTAAAATTTAAAAATCCTCAAACTTGGCGAAAAACTTGAAAACTTGAAAAAGTTAGGTGATGGGTTTCTTAAGAAGTTGAAGAATTTGTGTTTTTGGGGTAAGAATTATAGTAAATTTGTAAGATATTTTGAGAAGAGTTTGAGTGTTTTGGGATAAGATTTTCGAGTTGTAGGGTTTGGGTAGGAGAAAGTGAGACAAAAATTTAGTTGTGGGAGTGAAAAGGGAAAATTCTCGTGCCCAGACGGCCACACGACCCGTGCGGGCTCGCACGCCCTGAAGGCTTTGGTATGCCTCTCTGTCACAAATTCCACACGATCAGTAGGGCGCCACACGCCTGGCCGTGTGGTGAAGTCTTGGTCTCATTTGCATCGCATCCCATGTGATGTAATTTTGATTTTTTATAACCGGGAGTTTGCCGTGAGGCCTCCTACACAACAACTCACAAAACCAAACAAAACTAAAAATTAAGTTAATACTAAAAAATGAAAATATTTAATTAAATTGAAGGCTATCAAAATAGAAATAAATTGGATTGCCTCCCGTAAAAGCGCCATGATTTCTAAAATCAATGTCGTTAAACCGTGTCGGTTGAAATATGTGAGCCCTCGTAATTTGTACCATCCATCGACGAATGACATTGCACCGTTTCTGGGATTCGGCCGGATCACTTGGGAATTTGCCCTTTTGATGATGGCCATTGGTAAATATTATTTTCCATCTCCTCTATCAGCTCTAGTGCCTCCTCCGATATTTCCCTAGCAAGGCACCCCCGTGATGCAACATCTATAATAGTTCTTGTGTTGCCACTTAAACCATTATAAAAATATCGAACTCCGTTGGTAGTCGGGATATCCATGTTGAGGGCACTTCCTTAGTAATTCTCGGAACCTATCCCATGCCTCATATAATGGTTCAATCTAATTGCCTAAACCAAGCGATTTGATTTTAATTGCAAATGCGTCTTACTAGGGGAAAGTATTTGGCTAAAAACCGTTGACTTAGTTCAACCTAATCACTGCCGTAGTGTTAAAGAGCATAACCACTTATCCAAATTAATAGTCATTTGCAATATTGCAATAGCTATAACAAAAATTGCGAAAATGTCTCCTCTTAATTGACGATTATCAAAAATATCGAAAATGTTACAAAATTGATATTAACTCGAATTTAATATAAGTTCAAGACACATAAGGGCTCTAACCATATTTCGACTTGTGATCAATCCATAGATACCAATAGAAAATAAATAGGCACTTAAAACAAGTGTATATCGCACAGAGAATGCGAAAAGGCGGCATCGGATGGTATCCTCGTAAACACCATTCATCTTAATAAGTATTGCATTTCTAAGAATTGTACGAGATGCGCATTTGGATCCTCAACGGCTCTTTCCCCAAACTGATTCTCGGTGGAAACCATCCGTCAATGCAGTTTTAGTTCAAAGTTATTTGCATTGGTCGGCAGACGGACACACCCCATAAGTCCGACTAACTTCTCGGGCCGGGAAGTAGTCCCTAATCGCCCTTCTCGCGGCCTTTCCACTATTCGGTCTATGCAAGCACCCCAGTGGGCGCTCCTCATTATTTTTGTTGTCCCCGACATTTTGATTAGTCCCATCCGTCATTGCTTTAGATCTTTTCCTTAGTTGTTTTGCTTTGTTTTCTCGATTTCTAAATCAATGGGTATTGGGCCGGGTAGATCTAGAACGCGTGATCATGCACTATTTGCACTTAACAAAAATAATGTTGGAACCAAAGAAATAAAATAATTTTACAAAAATAAAAAAATCGAAAAAGAGAAAAAAATTACAAAAAAATCAAAAAAAAAAAATAATAAAATAATAAAATATTTACAAAAAGTTTCAATTAAGATTGAACTACTTACTATATATAAGTATAATCTTTCAATCCCCGACAATGGCGCCAAAACTTATTCGTCAAAAATATTTTGATTTCATCAGAAAGTGTACATTATAGTTTATGGGATAATGGCAAGCAAGGTCGTATTCCTCGGGATTAACTAGAAACACTTAGGCTATAATAACATCGCATTCCAATTTTATTGAAGCGACCAATCTCAAGTTTTAGAAAAATTGAAAAATAAAAAAAAGCAAAGAAATGTTTGAACTCCACAAGTATTTTCAACAACTACAAAAGCAACCTTAGGCACATAATCTCAATATGCTTCTTCAATATTAAAGCCAATTAATGTTTCACAAAACCAATTCATCCAATTCTATGGGTTCAATTTCTAAGTTAGCCTTATTCCCCTCCCCCGGTGGCGCATAAATAGTAGATTAATAACAATTGTAGATCCCGATATGTCACAACTATTATTAACTCCCGAAGACCTTTGATCTTGTGTTCCTCTCGCATTTTGGTGTGTTGTATATTTTATGAATGATGATAATTTCGTGCAGCCTTGGGTCCTTTATATAGGTGCTTAGAGAGATCACTTGTAGAGTTTGAGTGGAAAAAGGACACAAAAATCTTCCACAACAATCACACGACCCGCTTTGGCTTTCACACGGTCACTCCACATGGCCGTGTGGTCTCACACGGTCCGGCTTTATGCGGCTTGGTTTTGTCCTTGTTTTCCCGAACACTTCACATGGACATGTAGCTTTACCCGCAAGTCACATGGTCGTGTGGTCCCATACGGCTTCGACCGTGTGTGTAACGCCCTGAATTTCTTTAATAAAATAAACGAGCATAATCCTAATTTTTACGATGAAGAGGAACATGGATAATTTAAAAATAAAATTTAACTAAGTCAATTGTAGCGGAAGCAAAATATTTCATAAATAAAATTCTAACCAATGTCTAATTATATCAATTTCAAATAAACTGGAAATAAAAACTAATAACTTAAAAGAAGTAAATAGTTCGACATATATTTTTTTTTTTAAAATAAACTAAACATTCATAAATGAATCTTTAGGCCTTGTCATATCCACCGCTCTTAGCCGCCATCTCCTTCACCGAAAAATTTGTTATATGTGGGGTGAGCGACACACCTCAATGGAGTATAAATTGTCCAAGCTAAATACACAGATATCTCACATAGGCATGCAAATACAATCCATAGACATAGCATAGATCATTTGAAAAACCGTAGACATAGACAATAGTTGCACTTTGCAGGGTTCCACCTCGAGGGATACATCGACCCCTACCTCTTGAGTCCCCTCGGCTCAATAGTGCCTAAGAATCGTACTACATATATTCATGCAAAATAATCTAAGCATTTAACAAGGACAATAAAGTTTAGAAAACAAACCCCACCTTGAACGTAGCTTGAAAATTTAGTAGAGCCTAGAAGTGTCGGATGCAAGCACGCCTAATCCTCGCCGATAAATCGCCTAATCAATAGAAAATAATACTAATTAAAATCCTCGAATATTCTAAACTTAATCTAAAATTAATAATCTAAAAATCCTAATTTAGGGGCATAATAGAATATATAAAAATAGAATTAAAGGTTGAATTGAATCGAAATAGAAATTGGGAATTAGAGGCCAATTTGAATGGTTTAGGGGTTGAGGGCACCATCATTGGTTTACGGGGACCACATTCCCAAAATCCTCATCCCCTTTTCTCCCATATCACACGTATTACTTCCTCAACTCTCCATCTCTCTCTTTTTCTTTTTTTTTTCTTTTCTTTTTCTTTTTCCTTTTCTTTTTCTTTTCTCTTTCTTTCCTACCTTTCCTACGTTTTCCTTCTTTTCGGTCAAACAGACCTCACAAATCACCTTCGCTTACAACCAAACACCCACCCCACTTTCTTTCTTTCTCTTTTGCTAATTCACGCCCAAGATCATCACCCTCCTTTCTTATTCTTTCTTTCTTATTTTCACTCCTAACTCACGCAAAGATCATCCTCTTCCCTTATTTATTTTTTCTTTCTTCCTTTTCTACTTCTCTTCTTCTACTACTTCTTCCCCCTAAATTTCTTACTTATTTTCTCCCCAAAATCCTTCCGCCTCATCTCTCTCTCTGCTCCTCTTTTTTTTTTTTTTTCTCCTCTTATTTGCAATTGACGTCAAAGAAATGGCAACCCGACAAAGAACGGGCGTGGCGCGGCGACTACAAGGGTGGTAGACGCTCAGAGTGACGCGCCGACGAGATTTCTTTTGGTTTGGTTATGGGTGGTTTGGGTTTCGTGCCGCTTGGGTTTTGATTTTTTTTTTTGGCATAAATCGAGGCCGGACCGGTTTTGGGTTCGATAGGTATTGGTTCTCGGTTTTAGCGATGGCGTGAGAGTTGTGGTTTGCAGGTCGCTTCTGGATGGTTTGTAAGATAAATTTCTCGGTGTTTGGTTGATTTTTTTTTTTTTGACATAGGGATTCACCTATTTGCTTGTGAATGGGAATTGATTGAAAATTTGGGGCTTGTGAATGGGAATTGATTTGGATGAAGAGAACGATATTATTGCAAAAGCAAATTAAACATTACGTTTCTTGCAATGAGAAAACGTGAAGAAAATTAATAAGATGGGATTGTATTTATAGGGTTAATTAGGGTTAGGTGTTTTGATCTCACAGATTTCAAAGAATCGGTAAAGATATAACAAGATTTGATATATTTGGAAATTTGAAATTGGTATCTTGTTATTCTGAATACTATCGACTTTTTAATGGGCTAAATTGGTAAGGGATCATATTAAATGGGCTTGATTAACTTGGGCCTGGACAATTGGACATTGATTTGAAAGATTGGGCTTGAATAAAAAAATAATAATTAGCCCCTAAATAAAAAAATAAACTAACTAAAAAAATATCTAAAACTCATAATTCTTAATAAAAGCCCAAAATAAAATTCCTTCGTATTACATACTATCCCCCTTAAAATAATTTCGTCCTCGAAATTAAACATACCTAATAAAGATTGAACCTCCGGATGTGATGCTAAAATATCGCCCTTACGCTCCCAAGTAGCCTCTTCTTGCTATGTCCACTCCATTGCACTTTGATTAACTCAACGCCTCGATTTCTTAACTTGTGCACCTTTCTATCTAAAGATCGCCAACGGTTTCTCCTCGTATGACAATTGTCTATCCAATTCTATGGTCTCATAATTAACAACATGACTCGGATCCGCATGTACCTCCGTAACATAGATACGTGAAAAACATTGTGAATTCCCCGACATTGGGCGGCAAGGCCAATCTATACGCTACTTTTCCCACTCGCTCCAAAACCTCGTGCGGTCCAACATATCTTGATTGAGTTTCCCTCTACCAAATCAAAATTCCCTTCGTCGGCGATACCCTTTAAAAACTTTCTCGCCTACCACAAACTCGTAACTCTTTCCTTTTTGGATCGGCATAAGACTTTTGTCGATCCTGCGCCACCTTAATTCTTTTCTCTTATCTTTTCTACTGCTTCAATCGTTCTTTTGACAATGTCCTGGACTCAAAACTTTCTTCTCTCCAACTTCATCCCAATGAATTGGTGATCTACACTTCCTCCCGTATAACGCCTCATATGGTGCCATCCCAATAGTTGACGATAAATCGTTATTATAAGCAAATTCAATTAGTGGCAAGTGTCGCTCCCAACCTCCTCCGAAATCCAACATGCAAGCTCCGAGCATGTCCTCCAAATGTCAGATTGATCCTCTCGATTGTCCATCCGCTTGGGGATGAAATGCCGCATCAATTGTAATCTCGCCCCATTGCTCTTTGCAATCCCTTCCAAAATTTGAAGTAAACCGTGTGTCTCTGCATAATCGAAATCGCACCCCGTGTAGCCTCACGATCTCCTCAATGTATAATTGAGCCAACTATTCCATGTCCGAAAGTCATCTTAACCTAAGAAAAAGTGTGCATGCATTCACACTATCCACGATAACCCATATAGCTTCCCTCTATTCGACCTCGTAAACCAAATACAAAATCTATTGTAACATGTTCCCACTTCCACCGGGACCTCAAGTGGTTGTAGCAACCTCCGATGGTCGTTGGTGTTCGGCTTTGATTTGTTGACAAGTCAAACATCTCTCCACGAACGATGCAATAGAGCCCTTCATGTTTCTCCACCAAAAAGTATTTCTCAAGTCACGATACATCTTCGTACCTCCCGGATGCACCGTGTAAGGTGTACAATGAGACTCTTCTAAGATTTCCTTTCTTAGGTCCTCGTCCTTTGGTACACAGACTCTCCCTTCATAAGTAAGTGTACCATCCGGTGCTACAGCGAAACCTCTAATGTTTCCAGATAAAGCTCGATCCCTCATTTTGCACAAAAATGTATCCTTCATTTGTGCCTCCTTGATCCGATTTCTCAAAGTCGTCTCCGCCACCATAGCGGATATGATATCTTTGGTGTCGGGTTAGTACTACCACATCGATTCTCATGTTGACAAAATCCTTGATCAATCGCTTGCCGTGATCATGCTCGCTACCACAATCGTTTTTCCGACTCAAGGCATCAAGAACCACGTTGGCCTTGCCTCGGTGATAATGGATAGCACAGCCATAATCTTTGACTAACTCCAACCATCTTCGTTGTCTCATGTTCAATTCTTTCTGTGTGAAGAAGTACTTGAGACTCTTGTGATCCGTATAGATATCACATTTTTCTCCATACAGTAATGACGCCATATCTTCGTGAGCGTGTACTACGTACGCTAACTCCAAGTCATGTGTGGGATAGTTAAGCTCATGTTGCTTCAATTGTCTCGGGCATAAGCTATCACTTTCCCCTGTTGCATGAGTACACATCCGAGACCTTGTTTTGACGCATCACTATAAATAACGAACCCTTCCGATCCATTAGGCATCACAAAATCAAAAGCGAACTAATCTCTGTTTTCAACTCTTGAAACCGGTTTAGCATTTCTCGGCCCACTGAATTTCTCTCCCTTTCTCGTCAATCGAGTCATTGGTCCAAAGAATCTTGGCAAAACCCTCAATGAACCGTCAGAAATATCCAAAGAAGTCCTAAGAAATCGCGACCTCACTCACGGTCGATGGCGCTTTCCATTCATTTATAGCCTCCACTTTGGTGGATCCACTTCGACACCTCGGGCGGTGACTACATGACCCAAGAACACCACTCGCTCCAGCCAAAACTCACATTTCTTGAACTTCACATAAAGCTTCTCCTTGCGAAGTATCTCCAAAGACGATCCTCAAATGCTCTTCGTCTTTGTTGTTTATCCTTTGAATAGATCAAGATATCGCGATGAACACAATGACAAATTGATCTAAGTAAGGATGAAACACTCTATTCATCAAGTCCATAAAGACCGGCTGCGTCGTTGCTTAACCCAAATGGCATCACAATAAACTCGTAATGTCCATAACGGGTTCTAAACGCTGTTTTTGGGTATATCCGCCTTTTGATATTCACCGGTGATACCGATCTTAGATCAATCTTCGAGAAAACTCCCTCCTCTTAATTGTTCAAACAGATCCTCAATGCGGGGTAAGGGGTATTTGTTCTTGATGGTGAGGTTGTTCAACTCTCGATAGTCGATACACATCCTCATCGTACCGTCCCTTGTTCTTAACAAACAACACAGAGCTCCCAAGGGGACACACTCGGTCTCACATAACCCTTATCCAAAGAACTCTTGTAATTGCACCTTTAGTTCTTGCAACTCCTTAGGTGCCATTCGTCAGAAGGTGCCTTTGACGTTGGTCTTGCTCCCCACATCGGATCAATCGTGAACTCCACTTGTCGATCCGGTGGCATTCCGTAAATCCTCCGGAAAAACATTAGGGTACTCTCGGGCGATCGGGATATCGGCAATTGTTCTCTTTGATCAATGTAGCCATTACATTCACCAAGAATGCTTGGCATTCTCCTCTCCTTAGATCTTCACGGCTTTCATTGTCATATAACTCGTGGCGAAACACCCGACCTAGTCCCATGGAAAGTGAACTTCTCCTTTCCCGGCATATGGAAATCTATTTCCCTCTCGTGACATCGGATGTTTGCGCTGTTACGACTTAACCAATCCATTCCTAGGATTACGTCAAAGTCCTTCATCTTTATAACGTATGGATTCGCTTCTAGAGTTCTCCCCTCTATGTTCAGCCTGTACCCCATTTACTCTATGATCAGCCACTATAGTTTTACCCGATGGTATACTCGACCCCAAAGGTTCCATTGCAGACTCACATATCACATTATTTAATCTCTCAATGAATTTTGCGATATAAAAGAATGTGTAGCACTATCAAAAGTACAAGAGCGGTACATTAAAAACTCGTAACATACCCGTTTGTCTCGTGCTCTCTTGTGCATCCCGCTTTCGGTCATGACATACATTCTGGTTTCCTCCTCGTGGGCCTCTCGTTTCTCTACGCCATTGGAATATTTCTTACAGTCCCAACCCCGATGCCCTGGCCGATGGCATCGGTAACAAATATCTTTTCCCGTAAGGCACTCACCATAATGATATTTCCCACTTCTCGACATTGTGGCTTCGTCACGACCTTGCCGATTAGGAGCACCACCGACTTTTTGTTGTTTGTTGTTATTAACAAACTTCCCGTGTTAGGACCCTCCCATTTCCTTTTGGGGGAGCCTCAAAACCTTTTTACTACCTCCTTCCAATCTCATATTGGAGGCAACCGCTCGAGCTCCTTCCACAACAGCAGAATATGATGCGTTTCCCAAGATGCTCACTACCCCCACCCAACTCAGGGCGTAAACTGCACACAAATCTCTTAGCCTTCTTACCATCTCGTGTCCGCTGTGAATAGCATACCTCGCTAACTAGTTGAACTTTCGCTCATACTGAGCACCGCTATTGTCCTTTGTTGTAGGTTTAGGAATTCTCTTTCCTTTTTTATCTCTCAGGATCATGGAAAAAGCTTTGCATGACTAATTCCTTGAAACCCGTCCATTGCATATCACTCGTTGTTGGTCAAATGGTTCGACGGTGTGAATCCCACCAATGCCTAAAGATCTTGTTTGAGCCGATAAATTGCACATGACACCCTTTGTGCGTCGAAATACACTCGATCAATTCAAATATACCCTCCAATTCTCGCTTATCCATTCTTCCACAAAGTGCGCTCTTCCCGTCCCGTGAGAGTCGGAGGCCTATAGCGGCGAAATTGTTCCACCACATGTGAAGTGTTATTTGTGGGAGCCGGGTGGTTCTGGTGGGTTCAAAGCACCCCCTTGAGTTAGACCCTCAACGATCGTGGGCTAGGCGCGCCACTACGTCTCCCAAATTTTCTAGTGTTGAATTTGTGGCGAGTCCGGTTCTAGAGCTCTAGATTCATCCTATAACCATGAATATAAAATTAAGTCAATCTCCAATTGGAATATTTTTAAACTCAATATATATAAACCATAAACGATAACAAGTACTCAAGGAAATTTTTAAAAAATGATCATTCATTAATCTCAATATTTTTTACAACGAATCCAATGAATGAAGAAACAATTGCTAGTTTGAAAATCAAAACATAAACTAAAATGCTAATGAAAGGAAAATATAAAATCCCAAACATCAACTACTAAAATAAATAAAACAAAAACTAGCTATTCAACATCTTCTTCCTGATCCTCCTCCTGATCTTCCTCCCGGTCTTCCTTTGATCTTCATCATCACCGAATCGTGGGAGGGCATCATCATGTATGTCTTGCTCTTCGGGCCGTAAGTCGAAAATATCTATTGTGAGTTGTACATGGTCCAACCACCACTGCCGGAAAACCGAAACGAAATTCTCATAGCTAACCCGCTGATCAACTCCCCGGACGTCATCTACCATTTGATTGTATATCTCTCTTGCTCTTCGCAGGGGTAACTCCGATAAGGTGTTAATAAATCTAAGTATGCCCTTCTTGCCGATACCGAGTGACCGGATATCTAGCCTCTACCCATAATCCGAACATTGCATTAAGATGTGCCCCAAGGTTATGGTTAGGTTCCCATTGATATTGTTTATATCTCTCTATCCTTGCTTCCTAGTAGCGCTAACAATATTGGACTTTCGTGGTCGTATACCTTCTACGAGCCATCTATATAGCATAAAAATAATTAAATCCTCTAAGTTCTTTCTACTGTCCATAAAGTTCACAATTGACATAATATCTCAATAATTCAATGACAGTCTATCGTGCTATGCATCCAAGAAAATTTAGCATATTCTTTCATTTTTCTCTTTGCAATAGAATTGTAAAATTCATTACAACAAGATTAAAACACTTTATCAATAGCATTTGACAATAAGCGAGAGCAATGGCAATAATGAGAGAAAGCGAAATCATTAATTAAAATATTTGTACCTCGGCCGGAGTTGGCGTGGCATAGCGGTGGTGGATACGTAGACTCTTTTCGCTTATTATTAAAAAATTCTAATTCATTTATCGGAGTACACACACGAAATTTACACATATTTTTTTAATTACAAGTCTACAGAAAAGGTAGACCCACTGATACCACCCGTAACGCCCCTAGAATTTCTTTAATAAAATAAACGAGCATAATCCTAATTTTTACGATGAAGAGGAACATGGATAATTTAAAAATAAAATTTAACTAAGTCAATTGTAGAAGCAAAATATTTCATAAATAAAATTCTAACCAATGTCTAATTATATCAATTTCAAATAAATCGAAATAAAAACTAATAACTTAAAAGAAATAAATAGTTCGACATATATTTTTTTTTTTAAATAAACTAAACATTCATAAATGAATCTTTAGGCCTTGTCATATCCACCGCTCTTAGCCAACGCCATCTCCTTCACACCAAAAATTTGTTATATGTGGGGTGAGCGACACAATACGCTGAGTATAAATTGTCCAAGCTAAATACACAAACTATCTCACATAGGCATGCAAATACAATCCAATAGGACATAGCATAGATCATTTGAAAAACCGTGAGACATAGACAATAGTTGCACTTTCGCAGGGTTCCACTGAGGGATACATCGACCCCGACCTCTTGAGTCCCCTCGGCTCAATAGTGCCTAAGCAATCGTACTACATATTCATGCAAAATAATCTAAGCATTTAACAAGGACAATAAAGTTTAGAAAACAAACCCCACCTTGAACGTAGCTTGAAAATTTAGTAAAGCCTCAGAAGTGTCGGATGCAAGCACGCCTAATCCTCGCCGATAAATCGCCTAATCAATAGAAAATAATACTAATTAAAATCCTTGAATATTCTAAACTTAATCTAAAATTAATAATCTAAAAATCCTAATTTAGGGGCATAATAGAATATATAAAAAATAGAATTAAAGGTTGAATTGGAATCGAAATAGAAATTGGGAATTAGAGGCCAATTTGAATGGTTTAGGGTTGAGGCAATTATTTGGTTTATGGGGACCACATCCCCAAAATCTTCATCCCCCTTTTCTCCCATATCACACGTATTACTTCCCTCAACTCTCCATCTCTCTCTTCTCTTTCTTTTTTTTTTTCTTTTTCTTTTTCCTTTTCGCTTTCTTTTCTCTTTTCTTTCCTACCTTTCCTACGTTTTCCCTTCTTTTCGGTCAAAACAGACCTCACAAATCACCTTCTCGTTTACAACCAAACACCCCACCCCACTTTCTTTCTTTCTCTTTTTGCTAATTCACGCCCAACATCATCACCCTCCTCTTTCTTATTCTTTCTTTCTTATTTTCACTCCTAACTCACGCCCGCAAAGATCATCCTCTTCCCTTATTTTTTTTTCTTTCTTTCTTTTCTACTTCTCTTCTTCTACTACTTCTCTTCCCCCTAAATTTCTTATTTTTTTCTCCCCAAAATCCTTCCGCCTCATCTCTCTCTGCCCTCTTTTTTTTCTCCTCTTATTTGCAATTGACGTCACAAAGAAATGCCGATAACCTGGCAAAGAACGGGCGCGTGGGCGCGCGACTACAAGGGTAGTACGTTCAGCGTGACGCGCCGACGAGATTTCTTTTGGTTTGGTTATGGGCTGGTTTGGGTTTCGCCGCTTGGTTTTTGATTTTTTTTTTCGGCATAAATCGAGGCCGGACTGGGTTTGGGTTCGATAGGTATTGGTTCTCGGTTTCCTACGATGGCGTGAGAGTTGTGGTTTGCAGTGCCGCTCGGATGGTTTGTAAGATAAATTTCGGTGTTTGGTTGATTTTTTTTTTTTTTGACAGAGGATTCACCTATTTGCTTGTGAATGGGAATTGATTGAAAATTTGGGGCTTGTGAACGGAATTGATTTGATGAAGAGAAACGTATATTATTGCAAAAGCAAATTAAACATTACCTTTGGCTTTGGTATGAGAAAACGTGAAGAAAAAATTAATAAGATGGGATTGTATTTATAGGGTTAATTAGGGTTAGGTGTTTTGATCTCACAGATTTCAAAGAATCTGTAAAGATATAACAAGATTTGATATATTTGGAAATTTGAAATTGGTATCTTGTTATTCTAGAATACTATTGGGCTTTTAATGGGCTAAATTGGTAAGGGATCATATTAAATGGGCTTGATTAACTTGGGCCTGGACAATTGACATTGGATTTGAAATATTGGGCTTGAATAAAAAAATAATAATTAGCCCCTAAATAAAAAAATAAACTAACTAAAAATATCTAAAACTCATAATTCTTAATAAAAGCCCAAAATAAAATTCGGGTATTACAAAGGTGACTGTTTTTAGTCCGGTTTCTTCGCCTTTTCAATCTTCTCTTTGCATTCGCCGATCTTGTGCGGGCCTTTCAAATGATATCTTTTCAATTAAGCTACGCTTTCCAAAAGTTACAAGAATACGCAGATCATGCTCTTCTAAGGAAACCAAGTAAAACACACTAAATATACATGCAAATACATCAATTATATACCATTTTAAGCCCCTAAATGGACGATATTTTACACATATCATTAATATATCACAAGAAATACCATAATCAACAAGTATTTGACGATCCACAAAAGTTGAAAACAAAGATTTAACCTTCAACAACATATTCTCGATTCGAAAGTGGAAAGAGACACACAATTTTTTTACCTTTTTACATGGTCCACATACATGTGTTACTTTACCCGCCAATTTTGGGACACCTCGACAACTTCAAGCTTAATCAACTTAAGCAAACTTTTGAAATTCATATGCCCCAATTTTTGGTGCCAAAGCAAATTTTCATCAATTTTGGCTCAAGACAAGTTTGTTTTGACCTATCAAGTAACAATTATCCAAAGATCGAGGGCCTAGAACACAATTATTAGTGCTATCAAAATCGAACAAGAATCCGTATCAAATTTCACATGTAAGCCATCATCACATAGTTGACTTATGCTAATTAGATTAGCAAAAGGTTCATCAACATGCAACATATTTTGAGTTTTGGTAACCCTCGACATTCAAGTACCCTTTCCAATGATTCTTCCTTTAGCACCTCCGATTTCACATTCCCCTCATCAAATACTTGATATTCGGATAGAAAATATTTTGCACCGGTCATATGTCTAAAGCATCCACTATCAAAGTACCAAGTACCTTCAACATTTGACCTTAATGTTGGGAAATTATTTTGTAGATTTTGATGAATGCCATGTAAAACTTAGAATAGGAAGTTGGCACCCCATTCTTGTTATAAATTGGATTGTAATAGATAGGGCCGGTAGAGCCGAGTCAAGTCGCCTATGCTCGAACATGCAAGAAGACAACCGAGACTAAAAGGAAGACTCACCGTGAGGCGGTGAGTGTGGCAAAGAGGAGAAGACAAGAACTCGATCAAGGTGCAACTAAGATGCGGCTAAGTGAAGTATCGGTCAAGTCAACTCAAGATAACCAAGTCTCAAGTTGAAGTGACAAAGAGTCATCCAATGATTGGAAGTGACTCTAAGTCACCTGGGAAGGCAGGAAATGCGCAAGTCGAGATAATCGAAAGAGATCCGTTGCCGCGAAATCAAGAGAATTACTTAAACAAGTAATACTTCCATACTACCTTTCTTGAAGTGCTCACCCCGGAAGCATGAAAAAGGAATAAACCAATGGGAAGCACCGCACCGTGTCGAACTCAAAAGTCAAGAATCGTTCATACGAGGAAACGTAAATTCCAAGGATCGCAACAAGACAAGCCAACGGCCACAAGTGTCTTTCAAAAATAAGCTTATCTCTTCAACGGGCGATTTTTGAAAGATCACTATAAAAGGTGAGGAATCACTCGAGAGAAGGTTACCGACCTGAACCACGAACATTCAAGCTAACATTTGAATCAGAACCAAGAATACTCTCAAGTCATTCAAGATCAATCCTCAAGCCTACATTATGAAGGAAATCAATCCAACACTCACCGTGAAGGAAAGACAACTTCAATCGGTTGAAGAGGAAACATTTGAAGAATCAAGGGGGTCTACATTCCACGAAGGATTGTAGAAAGGTTCAAGGTCGAACCAAGCTTAAGCTATTTGGAGGGCTTCGTGATCAAATCCAAGGAACTTAAGCAAGTGGGCAGTAGTAGCAAGGCAAACGCCTTCGTGAAGAAGCTAAGTCGTCACGAGAAGCCACCGTGTGACCAAGGCATCTCCGCATCGAGTCCCAAAGGATCAAGTCACTGTGTGTGATCAAGACTTGTATCTGGATCGTTAACCACTCGTATATTGATCAATACTTAGTGGATTCCTCCAGAGTTGGAGAAGAGAGGAGTAGAAGAATTACCCCATCTTCAACCTCTATAACAACTTATTGTGTCATTTACATTTCAACACTTTAATTTCTCATCTTATTTTTATATTTGCTTTGATAAATTTGCTATCCAATTGATAATCAACTCGAGTGCTAAAACCAAGTATTAAAACAAACTTAACCAAATTCAAGGGTGTTAAGTCTTCCGTTGAAAACATATCACGGTCAAGTTAAGTCTTTAGTCAAAACAATGAGTTATTCTATCAATGTACTTCTGTCGTCAGTCTTGAGTGACTAACTCTCTGATTAACTAACTTAATCGCCCATCAAGGACTTCACCATGTGAAGTATTAACTCAACATTTTTAAAAGGACTAAATCGAAAAATTGGTAAGGTTTATTCAACCCCTTCTAAACCTTACACTCACACCTCTTGGGACCTACACTTAATGAAGTATACACAACATGACAAAATAATTCACATTCATTAGCCCAACTCGCTTTGAGGGATTGCTTTTAAAATCTCTTTACATTAAGAGTGTTGTAAGGAGTTCAATGTGACACTTTGGACAACACTTGACCAATCCGCCTATCCTTCTTGAGTTTGTAAATGTAAAGGTCGTATGTGACCTGAACAAAACAATAATTACAAACGAACTTTCGTTTTGTTGTTGATGTTTTCAAACCAATTTTTTCACACTTATTAAAATCGGTTTTCAAAGAAAAGTTTTCACATTTTTCAATTAGTTTTCCTTTTTCTTTACTCGACATGAAAGACTCGATGCTCAAAAGATTTTGAGTTTTTGTTAGTCAAAAACCTAAACCAGTTCTATCAAATTTTGCTTTTGAAGCAATATCATCAAATGTTGATGAACTGAGCTAAATTGCTAACAATTGATTGAACAATTTTAAGTTCATGTTTGACTTGTCATGTTCTTTGTCTTTTTCGGGTCAAGAACACTTCCAAACGTCCAATGGAATTTTTCAACACATTATTATCTTTGGACAAATCAACATTAGCGTGACCGATTTTAACCCAATTACCAAATAATTCTTTATACATGATTTTCACTTTATCAAGTTATGAACCTCATTATCCAAAATTTATTTATTTGTTGCCTAGAAATTATGCTCTAGAAGTATTTAGACAATTAAACTCTTCATTCTCAAAAGAAAAATACATGTCATGTGACGTAACACTTTGGTATCACTTTGAAGATGACTTTGAGTGTTCTCACGATTCTCCAAAATAGTAATCCGATTGATTCTTTATCTTGATCAATTTGGTCATCATCGGTGTCCACATCACTTAAGGAGACACATACATTCATGCCTCTTTCCCTTAGTGTGTTAGTACACCGATTGTCATAATGGCCAAATCCCATGTGCGATGCTAATTGGCATAATGCCCAAATCCATTAATGGGTTTAGTATATTATACGACGGAAGACAATTAAATCGGATGAACAATAATGTACATGGTATAAATATATCATGAACAAGTAATTTAGAAAATTATGCACAAGTAAAATACTTGTGCGATGTCCATAAGACAAAAATCCATTAGATGAAATGTAAAGAAAATTACGCATAAGAACAAGACAAAACTCCCTTTAGTCTTATTCTCAAAAAATTACATTCGATGCTACAGTGATATGTCTTTGATATACTCACTTTTACACTCAAGATATACAAAGAACCTCACAAAAATACAAAAGAGAAAAATCTCTAAGAAAGTGTGGTAAAAAGTGTTTGCAATACTTATGCTTTTGAACAAAAAAACTTAAACATCTTCCAAAGAAAGGCTCTCTACAACCCTTTCAAAAATCTGATCTCTGATACTTCAACAAAAAATTCTCTCAGATTTTTTGATGTCCATCACCTTATATAGAAGTTTTAAAAAAAAAAAACTTCTAAAAACCTGTCAAGACATATGGCAACAAATGCTAGAAAATAGGTGTGAAAAGTTAGTTTCTTTCCAAAAATGTTGGAAACCACCAAAGAAAAACTTATCTAAAAACTCGCAAAAATATGATAACTTTTACTTTATAAAACCAACTTCCAGAAAAAGGCAAAACTAAGTTAATGTGACATGGAAAATATGTCGACATTAACAACTTTAAACAGATATTACAAAAGAAATAAGAGTCCAATGATCTTTATTTAGCATTTAACGAACAAAAGGGACTAATTTCAAATCCAGAACCTTACAAGATCCCGGAGAAAACAAGAAATAAAAAAGTGTTCATCGATGATAATACATGATTGCGATGAAGCCTTAGTGTCGTGGCCGGAGGCGGCGCGCAAGTGGGCCGAATTATCACCCGATTTGACGCCATGGCTAGGCCTTCAGACCGACAAAGTGTTGGCCTTCGGGATTCATTTGTGCACCGCCACCACATGGCGGCCACAACCCCCCAGCTTTTTTTCTGCAATTCGGACAATTCACCTCATAACGCATCTTTCTTCTCTTGTTTCTTCAACTCAACAACACAACATTTTTTTTCTTTGTTTTTGTTTGTAATACATTATACATGTGCACACACATATATACATAAAAAGCAATGGATTTTTGAACAAGACAACAAATTGTTCATATTTTTTTGGGACAGTTACAAAAACACCCCTGAGGTTTGTGCTATTACAAAAAAAAACTAGAGATATTTTAAAATTGTCACGCCCCAAACGGGACGCGACGAACGATCCACAACTTAAATACAATAACCAAACAATCCGCACAATATCAACGAGAACCCAATGAGACAGAGTCTAAATAGCAATGAAAATAAATAACTAAGATGCGAATACAACTTACAATCTACAATCCATAATCCATTTTTCAACCCGAAATCAACAAAATAGCAAGTTAAAGTCAAAGGGTCCTACGCCTTTAATTACAAACCCGAATGGAAAGAAATACAAAAGTCCAACAACAACATAAGATAAGAGTCCAATCAACAACAAGAAGAAGTAACGAATCCAACAAGCGTAGTACAAGGTCTCAATCCCGAGCTGCCTCCGCATCCTCAACGAAATCCTAATCTAAGGTTAGAAAATAGGTGTGGATGAGACAGAAATCTCGATGGATGGGGTGATCGTGTGCAAGTGTGGCGCAATATAGTTAATGTGAGAAAACAGATTATATGAAAACGCGTGAGTATGATGCATGGAATCACACACGATTCGTAAGCGTCGTGATAAAATATTTAAATAATATACTTATACAATTCAGAAAATATTCATGGTCACACGACACTATGTGATTCATTCAAGACAGTAGATTGCGTATGAAGTGTAACGCCAATCCCAATGCAAGGCAAATAATGGTTGCGTCACGGTTTGTAGCGCCAATCAATGCAAAACAGGTAGCGGTTGCATACGGAAATGTAATGCCAACCAAAACGGGTCCGATAACTCCCATGTGTGGATCGATAATGATTCCTTCGTTCTTCCTTGTAACTCCCGGTCAAGATGGTCCAAGACCGGCACCTTATCGCCCCGTAGTAAAGACAAAATCCACATGGAGCTTGCAAGGCTTGGATCCGTCATAATCATGATTATACCTCGGTACTACGACCCGCTTCCTCGCACAAACTCCGTCCCTCGCCATGGGGATTAGGGCGATGGGGCCGGAAGAGTGGAATAGCGGCCGAGCCCCTTCCCATCCCCGACGCGTATCCATTCCGAGTCGTGAGCTCGACACACCAAGTTGACTCCAGGGACAGAAAGTAATTACATGTACAGCAACAACCAGCAATGAGTATTATTGATTCAGGGGAAGCGATTTTAGGAAAATTTTTGAAAAACGCGAGTGGCAATTATGGCGTTGGTGGAGTATTTGGATGAAGATGATCATCGGAAGGATAAGCAATCTTCGATATCTTGAAAGATTAGGTGGAACATAGGTCCTGTTATAGATTTAAAATCGCAAGGCGAGGAAGTCGCTCCCACGATCGGGTATTAATCGGTCAAATTGATCCGATAAGTCAAGGGTTTTTGGGAAAGTAAAATAATTTAATTAAATCTCCAAGTCAGAGGGTCTAGGGCTATTTTAGTAAAAGAGAAAATAATTTGAGTTAGGTCCTTTATAAAAGAAAAATTGTAATTTAGCCCGTTTTGTAAAAACTAACACTTTTGGGGTTAAAAATTGAATAAATAAATATCCCGACTTTGAAAAATTAAGAGGTCAGTTCCTAAATTCTCCAAATTGTCCAGAGATTCAGGTTTTTAAAATTTTGAAGTCGAGATTTTGAAAAATTTTCACATTGGCCACAAATTTGTAAAAATTGCCAATTCGGACCTTAAGTTTTAAAAATTCGAACTCACAAACCGGAAGGGATTTTAATGTGATTCCAGTTGGAAAATGTCACTAAGGTTAGTAGGATATTGGGACAAAGCAGTTTTTAAAAGAAATATGTGTAGGTCCTTTAACGTTTGAAAATATCATTTTTGTCCCATTTTGAAATAATTGCTTTTAAGGCTTTTAGGGGTCCAAATATTATGAAATTTGAACCTTGGGTCCAAAATATAATTAAGTTATAGTTAAGTTAGAATTTCCAGGAGCATGGGCTGCATAAGTCCTGGAAATTTCATTTGGGTCCTCGAGTTTAGTATTTTACACATTAGTCTCTCAATTTTAGAAAAATTGTTTTCCAAGCCCTAACCACTTGGATTTTTGGAATACTTTTAAAATATGTAATTCCCAGTACCTTAAGAGTAAAAATTTCAAATTTTAAAGTTAAGGTCTGGTACAGTTTTAAAAATTGCAAAGTAGCCCTTAAACTTTCAAAATTTTACAATCTAGCCCTTGGGCTTTTAAAGGTTGATTTTATTTATCTTAAAACTCTTAAAACTTTATTAAAATGTCCAAAAGTCATTTTTGAATCTGAGTACAGTCCCAAATTTCGAAATTTGCAGAGGGGTCCTTTAACTATTATTTTCTTGCAATTTAGTCCACCAACTTTCTATTTTTATATTTTTAAGTCTAAAATTAAAATTTAATAAATTATGCTCGACTTTTCCAGGTTATAAGGCATCCAAAATATATATTTTAAAGATCATACACATGCATGTCCAATACATACAAGAATTCATCAAATAGAACATTAAAGTGTACATGCATGCACCTAAAATTCAATAAATAGTAATTTTGAGCAACTCTTGAGAATTTTCATGACTTGTTACATAAAATTGACATGAAATACATAGATTATATATATCTCAAGGCTCATGATCAAATTTTCTACATGCATTTAATCAAAACACCTAAAAGTTGGAAAATATTTTTCCACCCACCTTAAAATTGGAAATTGTGAAATAAAGGATAATTTCACAATTTTTGGATGAGGCTTCTTAGTTCAGCCCCTAAGTCAAGAAGTATCAAAAATTTGAAGTTAGAAAAATGAGAGAAAAATTAAGGATAAAAAGAAGGAAATAAGGAAAGGAGAAAGACTACACTTTACCTTGTGTAGTAGGTGTTTGGAGACTAGTTGAAGCTTAAAAATTGGAAATTTTGGTTCAACTCCAAAATCACCTAAGGTCAGCCCCTATTTCTCAAAAATAAAAAAGGGGTGTTAAAATGAAGAAAAAACAGAAAGAAGAAGAAAAAAAGGGTCTAGTACTCAATTCTTACCTTGTAGTCCAAATTTCTCTACTAGTTTCTCTTCAAATTTGAAGTCCTTCTTCAAAAATGTTGTCAAGCTCTAATCTTCAAGTTCTTCTAAATGTACCTCCAAACCAAATTCAAACATAAGTTAAGAAGGTGGAAGAGATGAACAATGTGATATCAAAAATGGATTGAAGATAAAATTTCTTACCTTGGTATAGTTTGGTTCGATTTTTGTGAAGAATAGGGAGGAAAAATCTTGAAACTTTTCTAAGTATGGAAGAAGAAAGTGAGAGGAAGAATAGAGAGAAGTTGGGAGTTTTTAGAGAGAAGGAGGAGAAAGGCTTTGAGTGTTAGAATGTGTTGAAGAAAAATGAAATGAAATTTGGCACAAAATTGGCCATTTTGGCCGTCCACCTAGTGAGGGAGGGGGAGAGGAATTTTTCAAATTGTGTCTTGCATTTTGCCTCATGCATGGGAGACAATTTGAGGGTCAAAGTTATGGGCAAGACTTGGTTTGAATGGAATGTTGGAAGACTTCCAACATGTTGGCAAAAATAATTAAAGAAGTAATGTGAGAGATGATGTGTATAATGTTTGAATTATTGGTATAATTATACACAAGATGACTAATATAAGGTGTAGGTGTACAAGAGTTGGATGATATTTTTACTCCAAAAATATCCACCATGGCCGTCCACTATAATGGCATTATGGTAATTCCATATATTTTTTTTTGTCCCAAATTTGATGATAATAGATGAAATATATCAATCTCCAAAATAATTAGTGATCTCCTTGATCACTTGTAAGTCTCATGATCACTTAATCTAAATCAAAATCTTAATTCTATAAGGTAAAAGTCTCTAAAATAAATAGTCTCTTAAAATTCTAAGGTGACTAATAAATACAAAAATAGTAATAATGATCAATCAAGTGATCATAAATGAGGAATAGAATTAATAAAGATCATGATCACAAGTAATTAAATAAAATGAAATAAAATACAAAATGTATATATTATTAATAATTACCCGTCAAAATGACGCGGTAAAATAGTTGATCAAAAGTATAAACGACAATAAGGATCAATTAATAGCTCGGAAAAATCGGGGCTTCACATCCTCCCCTCCTTAAAAGAATTTGGTCCCCAAATTCTCTTCAGAATAGTTCTGGATATTGATTCCTCATGTCTTCTTCCATCTCCCATGTTGCGTCTTCGTCTCGGTTGTGGTTCTCGCCACACCACTTTAACCATCGAATTTCTCTCTTACGCAACTGTCAGATTCTGGCGATCAATGATCCGGATCGGCCTCTCGGTGTAGGATAGATTTTCCATTAGAGGAGGAGTATCTCGGTGATGATATGCTTGGGATCTGGTTGATACTTCTTCAATCTCGATCGTGGAATACATCGTGCATTCCCGTATGGTCTTGCCGTAACTCGAGTCGGTAGGCTAATTTCCCGATCCTTTGTAAAATCTTGTAAGGTCCAACATATCTCGGACTCAACTTGCCTCCTTTCTTCTTGATCAATCAATCCTTTCCGTGGTGAGAGTCCGAGAAATACTTCATCACCGACTTCAAATTCCAAATCCTTTCTTCTCTTGTCTGCGTAACTCTTTTGGCGGCTCTGAGCCGTGCGAATCCGCTCCTTGATCAGCTTGACCTTCTCCATGGCATCCTAAACTAAGTCGACCTTTGGAATCGAGAGCAATTTTCGTTTCTCTTTCGAGTCCATTGGTCATCAATCTCCCAGTGTAGTGGGGATCTACATTTTCGCCCATACAATGCCTCGTAAGGTGCCATCCCAATCGTGGCACGATAACCTTATTGTAGGCGAACTCGGCTAATGGTAAGTGCGAATCCCAACTTCCTTGAAAATCCAAGGTGCGAGGCTCGCAACATATCTTCAAGGGTTTGAATTGTTCGCTCGGATCCCCATCGGTTTGTGGATGTCTTTGCTTTGTGTTGAAACTTAGTGAGGTACCCAATTCCTCGTGCAAGCACTTCCAAAATCTGAGACAAACCTTGGGTCTCTGTCGGATACTATATCGATCGGTACTCCATGCGGTCGAATGATTTCTCGGATATAAGTCTCAGGCAAGTTTCGCAAGCTATCGGTTTTCTTGATCGGTAAAAAGTGTGCGATTTCGTGAGTCGGTCTACAACTACCCAAATAGCATCATGGCCTCCTCTGGTCCTTGGTAGATCCGTCACGAAGTCCATCGTTATATGTTCCCATTTCCACTCGAATTCTCAACGGTTGTAGTAAACCGGATGGTCGTTGGTGTTCTGCTTTTACTCGTTGACAAGTCAAACATCTCGCAACGAATTCTCCTACCTGGTTTTTCATGTTTACCCACCAATAACTCCTTTTCAAATCCTTATACATCTTGTTTCCTCCAGGATGTATAGTGTATTTTGAACGCGGTGTGTGCATCTGCTAGATTCTATTCCCGATGCTCGTCATTCTAAGTACACACACTCGATTCTGAACCCGATAACTCCATCTTCAGTACCGAGAATTCGATCTTTCTCCTTTAAGTATCTTCTCCTTTTAGTTTTTGAAGATGTGTATCTTTCTCTTGTGCTTCTTTGATCTCATTCAGCAGATTGGGTGTAACTGAAATGTTAGCACATGAAATCTTTGGTTCTCGTCGATTCCAATTGCTCAAGACTTTTAATGATTCCCACTCTCGAATCATAAGTCGCTAAGCTCGCTTTCGCTTAGAGCGTCGCTATGACGTTAGCTTTCCGGGATGATATTGAATATCAAAGTGATAGTCCTCAATCAACTCCATCCATCTCTCATTGCCTCAGTTGAGGTCTTTCCGGAGAATAGATACTTCAAGCTCTTATGGTCCGTGAAAACCGTGAATGTTGCTCCGTAGAGATAGTGTCTCCATTTCTTCAACGCGAACACTATCGCCGCCAATTCTTAGTCATGCGTTGGATAATTAGCTTCATACGGCTTGAGCTTTCGTGATGCATAAGCGATAACTTTTCCTTTCTCAGCATTAGACTGCTCCTAGTCCTTCTTTTGATGCATCATTTGTAGACGACAAAGTTTTCGGTTCCTTTGGAAGGGCTAAGACCGAGTGTAGTAAGTCGTTTCTTGACTCTTGGAAACTCGTCTCGCACTTGTCATTCCACTCAAACTTGACTTGCTTCCGGTTAGTCGAGTGAGTGGTCCAACTATCTTGGAGAAGTCCTGGATAAATCTTCGATAATATCCAAATAGTCTAGAAACTTCGATTTCAAGCTGACTCGGTTGTTTCCATTCAACCACCATCGTACCTTTGAAGGATCTACCGCAATCCCGAAAGGTCTGCGGATACTACATGTCCCAAGAACGCGACTTCACTAAGCCAAAATTCGCACTTGTTTGAATTTGGCATACGCCTTATGCTCTCGTAGTGTCTCTAAAACGATTTTCGGATGACGTTAGTGCTCTTCTCTAGACTTAGAGTATACGAGTATGTCATCAATGAATATCACTACGAATTGATCCAAATAAGGTTGGAAGACTCGATGCATCGTGTCCATAAATGCTTTGCTTGTGCATTAAATCGGACCGAAAGCATCACTACAAACTCGTAGTCTCCATATCGAGTTTGAAATGCGCTTTGGAAATGTCTCCTTCGCGGATCTTCATTGGTAATATCCTTATTGTAAATCAAACTTGAGTACACCGTTGCTCCTTGGAGTTGATCAAATAGTTCGTCTATCCTCGGGAGGATATTTGTTCTTGATGGTCACACTATTAAGACCACGATAATCTATACATAGTCCTTAATGTACCATCCTTCTTTTTGACGAACAAAGACACGAGTGCTCCCCACGAGACGTGCTCGGTCGGATAAATCCCACATCCATCAGTTTTTGTAATTGCGTTTTCAACTCCTGTAACTCAAGAGGAGCCATTCTATACGGTGTTCGGCACAATAGGGGCGATCCTTGGCAACACCTCGATGGTGAACTCGACTTCCTATCCCGGAGGGACAGTGGTGAGTTCTTGTGGAAATACATCTGTATATTCTGACACTACATGTACTTGGTTGATTTGTGTCTCAACCTTGGGTTTGTTAATTACAAACGCCAAGTACCCTTGAGCCCCTCTAGTGATCGCCCTCCTCGCTTTCATTGTTTGAAATGATTGGGGCAATCTTAACTCGTGCCCTTCCCAAAATTTCCACTTCGGGTTTTCCGGTTCACATAGCTTAATGGACTAGTTATGGCAGTCCATTTGTGCATGGTGTGCAGATAACCAGTTCATTCCCAATATCACGTTGTATTCGGATATAGGTAATAAGATCAAATCTGCAGGAAAGTTTATCTCAACAATCTTAACTTCGCATTATAGATAATATCTGTTATCTGACTTGCACCCATAGGAGTTGACACTTCTAAACATATAGGCATATGTTCCATGCATGCATGCGGTTTGTGTACAAAATGCGGTGCAACAAATGAATGCGTTGATCCAGGGTTGAACAATATTTTAGCGTAGTGGTTAGATACTAGAAGCGTACCTTCCACCATGTCTTGCCTTGCCTCCCGGAGCCTCCTCGTCCGGCTAGTGCAAATGCTCGGCGGGCATCCTTGCCCGATTACCCTGGCCATTTCCCGGCTTCCGCGGTTGCGTCATTTAGTTGGCCATCGCATCGTTCTTGGGCAATCTTGCGGTAGTGCCGATTACTACCACAAACAAAACACCATCCTTGTTTACGCTAACGATTGTTGGCGATGTCCCGGTTTACGGCAATGTGCACACTCTTGACCCGACTTTCCTTCTCAGGTCTCTTTCCTTATCTCTGTTTTGTTAATCGGTCCTTCAAACTTAGCAAAGGCGGTATAGATGGCTGTCCCACAGTACATCCTCTTAAGATCGTTTTCGATGGCCTATTCTGTTGAATCATCCCAATACGTTGATCCCCCGACTCAATGCGAGAGCCGCTTTACCATGGCCGAGTAGGTTGCGATTCAACATCCCAACGATTGTTTCGAAGTTCCGCCTTCAATCCTCGAGTGAACTTGTAAAGCTTATCCTCTTGATCGATTGTCCCAGGAGCATACTTGGACAATCGGTGAAACTCGGACTCGTCATCTTGAGCTACGATCGATTCCTTGCCTCAATCTGAAATTCATCTCGGCGTGCTTCCTTCACAACCTCGTGGAATATACTTGTTCATTGAACTCAGCCAAGAAATTTCCCCATGTTCGACTACCCGGTCCTGTTCCCATCTCCTTTCAACTGCCCTCCACCGATCTCTGCGGCCGATTCGGGCGAAATACAAATGAGTGTGACTCTCTGCTCGTCGAGTATTGAAGAGCATTGAAGATATTCTCCACTTCTCTATCCACTCTTCTCGCTTTCACATTGTCCTCGCTCTCCCAAGAAGGTTGGTGGGTCGAACCGCAGAATCGCTCCAACGTGCGATCGTTCGCCTCTCTCAGCGGGTTCGGGAGCACGGGGTTGAGGTCGCTTGTTGCCTCATCAAAACCAAGATTTCTTTGTAAGGCTTGTGCGGTCGATTATCTCCTGCGGTGGAGGAGGTGGTGGTAATCCAGGAGAGGGTACCCAATCCCTGGTACATCATCGACTCCTCGTGGAACGCGATGAGGTCTACCACGTCCCTGATGTTACTCGCCATTCTCGTATCTTGAAGCGTTAGTTGCGATTCGCGAGTAAATGAATACAATAATTATTCGCGTAAAGCAAGGAATATCGCAGGAAAATTAACGAGGAAACTAAGGCGGATCACCAAAGGTAAAGGAAAGATAGGGAGAGAATAAGGAAATAACGAATAAGGGAAATCAGTCAAGAATCAACTAAGTCAAAACAAGTATGACTATGAAATCTCAAAATATGCGTTCTAACTTAGTTCAAATATCAATAAGACGGTTCTATGCCAATTTTGAAATCAATTTCACACTTAATTGGTCAAGTCGCGGTAATACCCAAAACACAGACCGAGGGTCCTATCCTGGGTCAGGTGTATGTTTCCATCTTACTAGCCGAGCTCGATACCACTTTAATCACACGCCCCAAACGGGACGCGACGAACGATCCACAACTTAAATACAATAACCAAACAGTCCAGACAATATCAACGAGAACCCAATGAGACAGAGTCTAACGGAAAATAAATAACCAGTACGAATACAACTTACAGTCTACAATCCATAATCCATTTTTCAACCCGAAATCAACAAAATAGCAAGTTAAAGTCAAAGGGTCCTACACCCTTTAATTACAAACCCGAATGGAAAGAAATACAAAAGTCCAACAACAACATAAGATAAGAGTCCAATCAACAACAAGAAGAAATAACGAATCCAACAAGCGTAGTACAAGGTCTCAATCCCGAGCTTCTGTTCGCATCCTCAACGAAATCCTCATCTAAGGTTAGAAAATAGGTGGGGATGAGACAAAATCTCAGTGGATGGGGTGATCGTGTGCAAGTGTGGCGCAATATAGTTAATGTGAAAAAATATTATGAAAACGCGTGAGTATGATGCATGGAATCACACACAGTTCGCAAGCGTCGTGATAAAATGTTTAAATAATATACTTATACAGATTCAGAAAACAGTTCATGGTCACACAGACACTATGTGATTCAATCAAGACAGGTAGGATTGCGTATCAAGTGTAACGCCAATCCCAATGCAAGGCAAGTAATGGTTGCGTGCGGTTTGTAGCACCAACCAATGCAAAACAGTGCGGTTCACGTGCGGAAATGTAACGCCAACCAAAACGGGTCCGATAACTCGAATCGTGTGGATCGACAGCGATTCCTTCGTTCTTCCTTGTAACTCCCGGTCAAGATGGTCCAAGACCGGCACCTTATCGCTCCGTAGGCAAAGACAAAATCTACAAAGGGAGCTTGCAAGGCTCGGATCCGTCATAATCATGATTATACCTCGGTACTACGACCCGCTTCCCTTGGACAAACTTCGTCCCTCGATTGCGGGATTAGGGCGATAGGGCCGGAAGAGTGGAATAGAGCCGAGCTGCCGGTTCCATCCCCTCGACGTATCCATTCCGATCGTGAGCTTGACACACCAAGTTGACTCGAGCAGAAAGTAATTACATGTACAGCAATCAACCAGCAATGAGTATTATTGATTGAAGCGATTTTAGGAAAAGTTTTGAAAAACGCGAGTGGCAATTATGGCGTTGGTGAAGTATTTGGATGAAGATGATCATCGGAAGGATAAGCAATCTTCGATATCTTGAAAGATTAGGTGGAACATAGGTCCGTTATAGATTCAAAATCGCAAGGCCGTAAGTCGCTCCGCGATCGGGTATTAAGTCAAATTGATCCGATAAGTCAAGGGTTTTTGGAAAGTAAAATACTTTAATTAAATCTCCAAGTCAGAGGGTCTAGGGCTATTTTAGTAAAAGAGAAAATAATTTGAGTTAGGTCCTTTATAAAAGAAAAATTGTAATTTAGCCCCGTTTTGTAAAAACTAACACTTTTGGGGTTAAAAATTGAATAAATAAATATCCCGACTTTGAAAAATTAAGAGGTCAGTTCCTAAATTCTCCAAATTGTCCAGAGCTTCAGGTTTTTAAAATTTTGAAGTCGAGATTTTGAAAAATTTTCACATTGGCCACTAATTTGTAAAAATTGCCAATTCGGACCTTAAGTTTTAAAAATTCGGAACTCACAAACCGGAAGGGCTTTTAATGTGATTCCAGTTGTAATATGTCACTAAGGTTAGTAGGATATTAGGACTAAAGCAGTTTTTAAAAGAAATATGTGTAGGTCCTTTAACTTTTGAAAATATCATTTTTGTCCTATTTTGAAATAATTGCTTTTAAGGCTTTTAGGGGTCCAAATGTTGTGAAATTTGAACCTTGGGTCCAAAATATAATTACGTTATAGTTGAGTTAGTATTTCCAGGTGCATGGGCTGCATGAGTCCTGGAAATTTCATTTGGGTCCTCAGGTTTAGTATTTACACATTAGTCCCTCAATTTTAGAAACATTGTTTTCCAACCACTTGGATTTTTGGAATACTTTTAAAATGTTTAATTCCCAGTACCTTAAGAGTAAAAATTTCAAATTTTAAAGTTAAGGTCTGGTACAGTTTTAAAAATTGCAAAGTAGCCCTTAAACTTTCAAAATTTTACAATCTAGTCCTTGGGCTTTTAAAGGTTGATTTTATTTATCTTAAAACTCTTAAAACTTTATTAAAATGTCCAAAAGTCATTTTTGAACCTGAGTACAGTTCCAAATTTCGAAATTTGCATAGGGGTCCTTTAACTTTTATTTTCTTGCAATTTAGTCCACCAACTTTCCATTTTTACATTTTTAAGTCTAAAATTGAAATTTAATCAATTATGCTCGACTTTTCCAGGTTATAAGGCATCCAAAACATAGATTTTAAAGATCATACACATGCATGTCCAATACATACAAGAATTCATCAAATAGAACATTAAAGTGTACATGCATGCACCTAAAATTCAATAAATAGTAATTTTGAGCAACTCTTGAGAATTTTCATGACTTGTTACATAAAATTGACATGCAATACATAGATTATATATATCTCAAGGCTCATGATCAAATTTTCTACATGCATTTAATCAAAACACCTAAAAGTTGGAAAATATTTTTCCACCCACCTTAAAATTGGAAATTGTGAAATAAAGGATAATTTCACAATTTTTGGATGAGGCTTCTTAGGTCAGCCCCTAAGTCAAGAAATATCAAAAATTTGAAGTTAGAAAAATGAGAGAAAAATTAAGGATAAAAAGAAGGAAATAAGGAAAGGAGAAGGACTACACTTTACCTTGTGTAGTAGGTGTTTGGAGACTAGTTGAAGCTTAAAAATTGGAAATTTTGGTTCAACTCCAAAATCACCTAAGGTCAGCCCCTATTTCTCAAAAATAAAAAAGGGGTGTTAAAAAGAAGAAAAAATAGAAAGAAGAAGAAAGAAGGGGTCTAGTACTCAATTCTTACCTTGTAGTCCAAATTGCTCTACTAGTTTCTCTTCAAATTTGAAGTCCTTCTTCAAAAATGTTGTCAAGCTCTAATCTTCAAGTTCTTCTAAATGTACCTCCAAACCAAATTCAAACTTAAGTTAAGAAGGTGGAAGAGATGAACAATGTGATATCAAAAGTGGATTGAAGATAAAATTTCTTACCTTGGTATAGTTTGGCTCGATTTTTGTGAAGAATAGGGAGGAAAAATCTTGAAAATTTTCTAAGTATGGAAAAAGAAAGTGAGAGGAAGAATAGAGAGAAGTTGAGAGTTTTTAGAGAGAAGGAGGAGAAAGGCTTTGAGTGTTAGAATGTGTTGAAGAAAATGAAATGAAATTTGACACAAAATTGGCCATTTTGGCCGTCCACCTAGTGAGGGAGGGGGAGAGGAATTTTTAAATTGTGTCTTGCATTTTGCCTCATGCATGGAAGACAATTTGAGGGTCAAAGGTATGGGCAAGACTTGGTTTGAATGGAATGTTGGAAGACTTCCAACATGTTGGCAAAAATAATATTAAAGAATAATGTGAGAGATGATGTGTATAATGTTTGAATTAATGGTATAATTATACACAAGATGACTAATATAAGGTGTAGGTGTACAAGAGTTGGATGATATTTTTACTCCAAAAATATCCACCATGGCAAATCACTATAATGGCATTATGGTAATTCCATATATTTTTTTGTCCCAAATTTGATGATAATAGATGAAATATATCAATCTCCAAAATAATTAGTGATCTCCTTGATCACTTGTAAGTCTCATGATCACTTAATCTAAATCAAAATCTTAATTCTATAAGGTAAAAGTCTCTAAAATAAATAGTCTCTTAAAATTCTAAGGTGACTAATAAATACAAAAATAGTAATAATGATCAATCAAGTGATCATAAATGAGAATAGAATTAATAAAGATCATGATCACAAGTAATTAAATAAAATGAAATAAAATACAAAATGTATATATTATTAATAATTACCCGTCAAAATGACGCGGTAAAATAGTCGATCAAAAGTATAAACGACAATAAGGATCAATTAATAGCTCGGAAAAATCGGGGCTTCACAAAAATTATAAGAAAATCACGGGTTTGATTATGTTTTAAATTAATGGAGGTAATTATAATATTTTTATAAATATCGAGAAAGTTTGTGAAATATTTTATATTTGTTTTGTGTTAAAATAAAATAAAGGGTTCCCATCCCACATTACTTGAGCAACAAAGGGGAGAGCTTCCTAAGGCTATTTAAGGATCTCAAGTGGCTTTGTTTTTCAGAACACCAATCAAATATACTATAATTTTTGTATTTTGATTCTTCTAAATTCCTTTCTTGTATTTTCTTGTAGAATTGTGAGAAGGGTGTGAGTTAGTCAAAGATTTGTAATAGTGTGAAAATATTGGAGTCGGAGAGAGAATTTTTGTGTGATTGTATTAATTTTTCATACAAAGAGAATTTCTCAACAGTCGTGGTTTTTCTCCTTTTGGAGTTTCCACGTAAATCTTGTGTTGTGGTTTGTTGTTATTTTATTTCTCGTTATTTTTGCTTGTCCCTAGGAATGAATGAGGATCATTTTTCCCAACAAGTAGTATCATAGCTCGGGTCGGGTCTCTTGAAATTCCGAGTATGCTGTGGGTCGCACTTTGTCTAATCTTCCACATCGAAAAAGATTTCTTGAGAGATAGGTTATGGGGTCTCTTAAAGTTCTTAGTATGCTCTGTGGTTGCGGATTGTCGATCTCTTACATCATAAATGATTTTTGAGATGGGTATTCATTAGGTTAGGGGTGTATAAACAGTATGTCAAAGTTTTCAAATTCAATGAAGTTTGACGTGGAGAAATTTGATGGAAGAATCAACTTTGGTTTGTGGCAAGTACAAGTCAAAGATGTGATGATACAATCCAGTTACAGAAGGCACTGGAATGAAGGTTAGGTTCGGCCAATTCTACCAAATCAGATGGTGCTTGCAAATCGAGCTGAGCATCCGACAAAGATTCTCAAAAGTCTAGTATGAGTGATGAAGATTGGGAGGATCTGGATTTGAGGGCCGCAAAGCACAATACATCTATGTTTGGCTAAGAATGTTCTAGTAAATGTGCATGGGATTTATAATGCTAAGGAGCTATGGGAAAAGCTTGAGGCTTTGTACCAAACAAAGGGCATTTCAAATCGGTTGTACTTGAAGGAGCGATTTCACACATTGCGGATGAACGAAGGATCTAAAATCTCGATTATTTGAGTACACTCAATGGCATCATCCCGAGCTAGAGGCAATTAAAGTGAAAATCGAAGATGAGAATAAGGCATTACGACTCATCTTGTCTCTTCCCTATTCCTATGAGCACATGAAGCCGATTTTGATGTATGGGAAGGAGACTGTAATTTTGTTGAAGTCACAGTAAACTCCTTTGTGAAGAGAGAAGGCTAATGAGTGATGGGGAACTTCAAAAGAAAATTTGGTAGTGGGGGCGATAAGTAAAAGGAGGAAGAAAGACTCCAAGAATATTGTTTGTTGGAAATACGGAGAACCTGGGCATACAAAGCGTAATTGTCAAGGTGGAGTCAAAAGTGCGACAAATAGCTTTGAATCACAAGGCTACCATTGTGATAGATGAAGATTTTCTCGAGGAGCAAATGTGCATCCTTATGTCATGCGTTTAGTTGCCATGAAAAAGATGTGATGGTGTTAGCAGGTCCTCAAGTTTACACACAAGCATTGACTTGGCATGGTTGCGGGTGTGTGTGGTAGATGTTATGTCGATGGCAAGGACTTCTAGGAGAGCCAAGAGCTAGGAGTGGCACCATAAATTTCAGCAAGTTTTTCGACATGTGTTGAATGGAATTCTTACAATGGTTTATTCTAAGTGGTCTACTTATATGGTGGAGTAGGTTGTTCACTGGTTTGAGAATGATGGTTTTCTGGTTTGAGAATCATGATTGTCGGTGAAGACATGAAGCTTCTTTTATTTTACCAAGGTGGAGTTTGTTGGTTTTGTGTAAAATAAAAGAAGGGGTTCCCATCCCACATTGCTTGAGCAACAAAGGGAGAGCTTCCTAAGGCTATTTAAGGAGCTCAAGTGGCTTTGGGGGCACCAATCAAATACCCTATAATCTTTGTATTTTGATTCTTCTAAATTTCTTTCTTGTATTCTCTTGTAGAGTTGAGAGAAGAGTGTGAGTTACTCAAAGATTTGTAATAGTGTGAGAGTATTGGAGTCGGGAGAGAGAATTTCTGTGTGATTGTATAAATTTTTTATGCAGTAGAATAGCTCTGCAGGTCGTGGTTTTTCTCCGGTTTTGGAGTTTCCACGTAAATCTTGTGTTGTGGTTTGTTGTTATTTTATTTCTCGCTTATTTTTGCTTGTCCCTTGAGTGAATGGTGATCGTTTTTCTCAATATTTTATTCTTATAAAGGAGAAAATATAAGACGAAATCAAACTTTTAGTGTCATATTACAATTTACAAAAATCTCTGAGTATTTTTAATTAGCCCAAACCTCAAGGATTGTTTTTTAATTATCCCTAATTTTTCAACAAAGGCGAACTTAGAAATCCGAAAGCCGTCTTAAATCGTCCGGTAAATTGGCGGTCATTTTCTCATTTTTGACGATTGTAGGAGAAAATGGTCAAATGGTTAATATGAGATATTCACATTCACCTAATATTGTTTGGTCATTACTCATTAGTCAAAAATCTGATTCACCAAAATTGTTGGATTGTATTAAATGATGTGAATCCCATATATGATTCTTAATGTGGTGCAATCGGCTTAGGTCGGTGCAGCCAATCCCATATATAGTGTAGAGAATACAATTATGAGATTTAGCTGATGCAGTATTAAGTTTTAATTGTTTTCTTCAAAATATTATGTGAAAGAAAGTATGTGTAAAGTAATTAATTTATGATATTCCAAATATGATCAATTTATATATGTAAAACAAATCAATACTGATATTTTTAACGGTCCACTATACTTTTCACTTGTGCAAATACACTTGAGTAAAAGTTTGAATTTTTTTTGTTTCTTTTTGTACTTTTTTATTAGAAAATATAAAAATTGTTTTTTCTTAGTTGCTTCTTTCAACTGAACAACAAATACATAAAGGTGGTGATGTGGGGTTAATTATTTTTATCTTTCCTTTATTATTTAATTATCGGAGTTTTAAATTAATTTGTGCCTAATTACCAATGGATAAATCACAATTCATATAACTTGTTGATGTACGTATTGGATCAACAAGGAAATACACAGATATTATGACATGCAAATTAGGTAATACTTAAGATAAATTTAGAGGAAGGGCTAAGTCCACCTTGTTGTATTAAAATTCCAGCAGAGGATTTCTGGTCGGTTTAGTATCTACAGCTGGAATTTTACAAGTGTATTTCTCTAGATTTTTTTATTCTCCCCCTTTCTCTAATAAAATGAAGCCTATTTATACCCATACAATTAGTGAGCTTTAACCATCATTACACCTAGTTGTAGAGTGATTACAAGGGGACACGTGTCTTCCTCTAGATATGCATGTTGGCCGTGTATTTGGCATTTTACTGACTCATCTTGCTAACTTGTTGACAAGTGGCACATTGACCTGCTAAGTAAGGCATGGACATACTTAGTAGGATAGTTATCTTCGCTTCACCTGCCATTAGAACATCAGGTCGCCACCTGAGCTTGGGCTCGCGCCACATTATTAGCTCGGTTGTTGACGTCATCGTCGCGGTCCGCGTCATCTTGGTGCTCCCATGTGATTGCCAAATTGAATGGCCATGTGGACTAATTTTTCGCCACTTTCGCTCGTGATATCATCAATGGCCCCCAAGTTTAATTTCGAGGAGAAAATTCTTTGAGTCGGATTTAAACTTTAATGTCAATCATGAATCGTGATAAAGATGAATAAACCTTAGAAGTCCAAAGTGTCTGACAACTGTCAATTATCAAATAATGCTTGAAACGGCGCATTAATCGGGAGTTATGATGGTTGACATGTGGCGCCTTGTTGTTGGAACTCACCGCACAGGATAGGGGAGACACGATCGTAGTCAATGTGGAGGATTGTGATGTTTCGATGGCTTTTTGAATTTGAAAAGACGTGCCTTTTGTGTTGGTGCGTTACTTCCGAGGGAGGTTAACCTATAAATACCCCTCTCTTCTTCCATTCTATACTTTTGCATTCACAATCTTCTGAGCAGTATCAAGAGAGACCGAGCAGAATTTTCAGGTCAGCCTGGAGTACAGAAGTTCCCCAAGCATTTAGGTATTTTTCAAATTTCCCTTTCTTTCATCTTTTCCTCTTTTTCTTCAAAGAAATATGTCCGGTTCCGAGGTTAGTCAAAATCAAAACCTTAGTGTTGAAGTTGACCTAGAGGATCCCCCTTCTGACCCTTATGTTCCTTCTTCTCCAGTTAGAGAGATCTCTCCCTCCAATCCTAGTATCGTCGAGCTTTTAAGTTTGGAGCACACCCTCGAACCAGAGGTTCATCTTGAGGAGTCGCACGTGATCTTTGACCAGTTCCGTTCACCATATATCACGAAGGCATTGTGTACAAACCGGGGCTAGTTCAAGAAGAGCTCAGCGAAGAAGCTAGAATTTCTGATCCCTGAACAGTCAACAGAGAGAAGATATGGATCTAGAGAAGGCGCGAGCAAGATGAGATGAGGACGGCCGAGGGTGCAGAGGCCGCGAGACCGGCTGGGCAAGGCCAGGGGGTCGATGAAAGAGCAGGCCATAGAGATGGGGATCCAGGGTGAGGAGGGGCCCCACCGCATGCGAGGGGTGGGTGGAGGCCATCTGATCAAAATGACCAGCCCAGTATGCTGATGCAACAGGAGCTAGAGGCTCTCCATCAAACATATATGATACTGGAGACCGTACATTTTTGGTTGCCGGACCACGCAGAGGTGCCTGAGCATCCACCGGAGGGGTGCATGGCCGTATATGCTCATAGTCTCTTATACGAGCTGAGGTTTCCCTTGCTGCTGCTGATCACCAGATGGTTCCAAAAGTGGGACCTTTCCCCGTCCATGGTACATCCATTGACCTGGGGCCTGGATCATCGGGTTGCTTATTTTATTTCAAGAGATGAAGTATGTGCGTCCCCATTTTGCCAACTTGAAGTATCGACCCCAGGTCAGGGGCAGCCGTCAAGTTGGTATTATTCCAGAGCCAAATACCCGGACGGGCTGGTTGACGACCTTCCACAATCCTTAAAGGAGTGGAAGGAAAGATGGTTTTGGGTAGGTGGTGAGTGGTAGACTACTTTGGGGAGAGAGATTGGTCCTTCTCCCCGTCCAACTTTCGATATGACTTCCATTAGTTCATCTTTATCTTTTTGCCTTTTGATTTTTTTCCTTTTTCCTTTTTCATTTTTTGATGACTAACTTCATCTCCTTTCCTTTCTCTTTTTTCGAAAAAATCGCCCTCCGCGGGTTGTCTTTCGGAGGCCTTCGTCCACGGATGGATAATATTCAAGCTCTATCCCGGTCGGATAGGAAAATCAAGGCCTTGGCCATCGATGCAAGATTGCCTGAGGTCGGTCATGCGGCCGAGATTACCAACAGTCCGAGGTCGAGGAAGTGGCCGATGAGGAGGAGGAGGAGGCTCGAGAGGAGCCGAGAAAAGGAGCCGCCATGGGTCAACAAGAAAGGACCTCGAGTTGGGGCGGCAGCCGGTTCAAACAGGTAGATCGGGCCATCTTCGACGGGCCCGGCCCCGAGGCAAGTGCCTTCGATGGCCGAACAGGCCAGCCAACCGAGAAGCCAAGCGCATCACGGCCCAAGGTACATGTTTATTCAAAATACAATTTTCGAATCTCTTTGCTTTTCGATTATTACCTTTGTTTCTCATTTGGCTCGCTTTTGTCGCAGGCCGAGGAGTGGACGTCTTCGCCCACCTTTATGGGTGAGAGAGACTGCTGCCCACGGGGTTGGGGTGGCCACAGGGCTACCCGTTAATGCCGAGGCGGCCCAGAGGGAGGAGATCCACCAAGGCAAACATCCAGTTGACGGCGTCCCGGAAACAGAGGAGCCCCCACTACAGAGGAGAAGGGGTGGATCAAGTTATCAACGAGCCTGACAAATCGAGCGGACTGTGCCGAGCCCGCGGTTCCCCCATGTAAGTTCCCATGGGTGGGGCACCACGCGCCTTCTTAGACGACCTGGGGCAAGAAGGCCACTTCATCCCTCCGAGCTGGGAGAGGGAGGAGGCATCCGAAAGCGTGGCTGGGTCGCGCCCAGGTGGTTCGTGGAATTTTCCAAGTGTTCCACGCCCACCGAGGAGCGTGTGGAGACCTTGGCTGCACGGCGAGAAGCAAGAGACGCACCGGCCTGCGTCAGACTATCGACATTGAGCAATTCGCCCTGAGACCGGATGGGAGGAAAAGGCTCGATGCCATGGGATTTTCTCGCGTAATCATCGGCATCATGTGGCATATAATTGGAGGGATGCGTGACCTAGAAAAAGCGCCATATTGATTTGTAGGATGTTCACGCCACTCTACACGGGGTTCGAAGTCACAAGACTCGAGTTGAAGAGGCCATGGCCATAGCCAACGCCGAGAAGAAGTTCGCCTCAAAGACTAGGGCTGAGCGGGATCAGGCACGCAAAGCCGAGGAGGAGCTCCAGGCAGAAATTGTCGAGCTGAGAAGGGCACCGCCGTCAGCCGGAGAGCCGGAGAGGCGCGAGGCCGAGGTCCTGACGGAATTGGGTAAAGCCTCCGAGCAAGTAGAGAAAGCTCGGTTGGTGGTTGTCCAAGCTTATAAGAACTCGAGAGGAGTATGCCTACATGCGACTTGTGGGCATGCTACCAAAGATCGGGAAATTCTTCCCGACCTCAAGAAAGGAAAGTATGTGGCCGAGTTAGAGAAGTAACTCGACTAGTTGAACGCGGACTTGGCCGCTTTTGTCCCTGTTCCGACAATGCCGACGAAAGGTGGTGGTCGCCCAAACCGAGGAAGAAGTGGCCTCGAGTGAGCCGATCGAGATCCCTCCTCCCACCGACACTCATCCTCCTGCACCCTAAGGCGTCCTTTGTATTTTTGCTTTGTAGAATAGTTGGCCTCGGGCCTTTTCAATATAATCGGCTTAGGCCCTCAATGTAATTATTTTGTTAATGAATGAAATTTCCTTTTGATCGTCTCTTTACTCTGGTATGCTTTTGTCGTTTCAAATTTTTGTTAACTGTTGGGCTCGACCCCCTTTGTATGGATGTATGATCTCAGTGATGGGATGGGTGCCTTGTATTTTTTACCAAGTATTGTGCTCGGAACTAGGCCGAGTATTTATTTAGGGTAGACTCGATGCTAGGTCGAGTCCCCTTTTTCTTAAGCGTGCATGGATCTTGGCCGAGACGAGTGATCTGTGCTCGGGACTTGGCCGAGGCGAATGGAACGGCACTCGAAGCTTGGTCGAGGAGAATAGAAAATATCCTTTAGAAAGGGCTCACAGAAGATCAGATGAAAGGATAAACCCCACTGTGTTGGAGTAACATCTAGGAAGATGGATCAAGTAAAATGTCCAGGCTTTATTGATAACTAGTTTTTGACCCGTGCGATGCACGAGAGTATTTTCGGGGTGTGGTGTTTTAATATAAATTGAATATCAATAAAATATAATATATATAATGTAACAGAATACAAAACTTCAAAAAAGCAAATTACATTAGTATAAAATAAAAATTACAAATTTTGGAATACTTCTTTGTATACAACATTAGTTGTTTGTTTGTTGTTTGACGCATCATCGCAACAAACTAATATTTTCAGTCCCTTACGATTGGTTACTCGAGAAATGCCACATATAATTGGTCATGACTGAAAACCGGGTTCTTCAGGTATAGACCGACATTAGAGAGAGATTGTTCTTGGATTTTGTTTATCATCATGGCATACGACATGATCAAAGGAAATTGCCTTCGCCGAACTCGGGGAATCATGAGGTCGAGATGGGGAGTCATTCGCGAATCAACACTTTATGACTGCATTGCGCTCGGTGAGAATTTTTCATACGTTTTCAAATATAAATAAATTGCATACAAAATATTTTTAATACGATTTTAAAACATATTGAATAAAATTATAATTTGTTTTGTATTTATTTCATATATTTTTCCTTTTTTATGTTTTTTAATGAGGAAATAAAACAAAAACAACCCAATAATATAAAGCCCAAATCCATCCCCTTATTTTATCCATTTGGACCATTCAACAAATAGGCCCATCATCACATTTCACACTCCAACCCAATCCATTATTCCAAAAAGTCCAAATTTCAATTGATCAATAATGGGCTGAACACATGTCAAGCCCTCGAATCTGCATGTGTGGGATAAAGATCCGATTCTCGCCACGTGTCCGCATCGAACGATCGTAATACTCATCAATTATTTATCAAGAATTTTTTACATTTTAGATTGATTGAAAAAACCAAAAATGAGTCATTAGTTAGGACTTAGGGTTTCACTTTCATCATTTCCGCCCATTTCTTCCTTCCACCCAAAGTCTTCTCTGTTTTCACCAATACACACCCCGCACCCATTTTTCTAACTTATTTTCATTCTCAATTTTTATGTACCAATTTACTACATTTTTTCATTTATTCAAGTACCACCGAGAAATGATATGTCGATCTTGGAAAATCCCCACGTAAACAAAATATATTATCAAAAAAATTTTATTATTTTTTGCTTATTTAAGATCCAATAGATCGGCTTCCATAAATCCATATTCTCAAGGTAATGATTTTAAGTTTTTTATGATACTAAATTTATATTGTATTTGTGTTTGTATTTCAAGTTTTAACACAAAAATGACTTATGGGCTTGACAATGTCGATTTTGTGTGATCTCTTCAAAGGCATGATTGTTTTTTTTTTTTTTTCTAGTTCGGATATATTAAAACTAACTTTTTTTTTTTTATGTTTATGAGTTTACTCCCGATTTTGGAATATGGAAAAATGATGGCCATGACCGATTAAATATGTTCATCAAATCGAGTAATAATTTTTTTAACTATTTGATTTCGTTTTTTATCTATTAATATTTCAAATCAATTTTTCTTTTTGTGCATATCGAATATCCGAGTGAATCGCACAAATCCAAGTATAGATCGTACACTGATGCTTGGGTTTTCGATGGATATATACATATGTGCACAAAGTTAGTTTTTCTTTTATTTTATTTTATTTTTTTGTGATTCTATAAAATCTTTTAGCAAAACTCTTTATTTTTTATATGTGTGTATCGCTAATCTTGATTCATTCCAATACCAGAATATATATTATATCTTTGTCTGGATGTTCGGATACGAAACAAAATAGGAATACAAGAGTTTATACCCATAAATGATTCAGCGTTTTCATCAAATCGTGAAATTTTCGCCTCTTTTTTATATATTTATTAATGTGCATAAATCTATAGAATAAAAGGGTATTTATTTCAATATATGTGCTTATGTTAATTGACTTGGATGATTAAGTTTCAGACAAACCTAATTTTTAGATCCGGAAGTCTATAGTAATATTAAGTATAATTTTTATTTTTAGTTTGTTATTCTTGATGTTGTTCTATGCTTCCAACTTACGCTATATGATCTCCTAAAATGGGGTTGTACATGTTGATTGGATTTTTTATATATAATTTTTTTAATAATGTTGTTTAATGAAGCATATCCATATAAAAATAATGATTAGTTTTTTAAAGTAATTAAGATTGACACAACTATATAGTATAATTGTAATCCTGTCAAACTTCATGGTTTTTCATTAAACTATTTTTAAAATATATATTCAGTTTTGAGGCATGTTAAAACTTCATATGTTTATTTTTTTTAACATACAATAGCACAACTGAAAAATAGTTTACCATTAGTTGTAGTATTTTTTAAATAAAACCTTGTGCAAAAATCCTTAAAACAGTTTCTATTATTTCCGTATATTTCTTAGAATATTTTTTTATTAAATTGTACAAATACTAATAATTTTTATTTGATTTCATCAACTATGATGTGCTTTTGGTTAGACTACATTGTCTCGCTTCCGTATTGTTGGTTAGTATCCCTCATTCATAAGTTAAACACTGCTTCCATTTCTCTTTGTATGAAATAATTTAAATTGGGTTAATAATAAGAAAATATCAATTTGTTTTCTTATAATTTTTATGTGTTTGTGGTTCTAATAAGAACGAAGATTACAATAAGTCATGACATTATACGATAAGTGAAATTCAAATCTAGAGTTGTTTCATACATCATATATTACAATAGTCTAATTATTCCACTAATTTGTTTCGAGTTTCGGATTTTTACATTACAAACCAAAATAACTATCCTATCAAAATATATACTCGGATAATTAATAATCTAAATTAAATTATTATATATTTTTTTCTCTCGAATGACATCATATTATAAACATCTAAAAATCTAAATTATAACTTATTACAAAAAAAACAAAAACATATTATAAATATCTAGTAGCATAAACACGTCCTTCTTTTCTTATCTTATAAATGTGAATGTACTTCTACCTTTTGTTGCATGAATTCAATCTCCTTCATAAATTCAAACAAAGTTGGTTTTTGATAAACTTGCAAAAGCCGTAGTTTCATCTCGCTACTTGGTCTTACTCATTCAAATCTCTGCGAAATAAAGTTGACATTGGAGCCATATTTTTGGCAAAAGTGATTGTGTATGACTATTTATATGCAGGGAACAATTACGATTTCTGAAGTTCACGATAATGAAATGTACAATGAAATCACGTATTTATTGTGGACATTACTGTTTAATTATGGAAACATATTGTTGGTTAATTAATATAGTGATCATTAAAATATTTTGTTTCGATATATGTCTTTAGATGGAAATATTTATTTCTTCCTTACTCACTAAGCAAGTTTACCTCCACTAATTGTGATTATTTTAATTTATTTATAGAAATAAAAATAAATTCAATAAATATCCATTTGGTAAGAGTTGAATTGTAATATATAATTTTATGTTTTATTTTTGGTAAGCATCCTAGTCTAGAATATATTAACATGATTTTCTCCATAACTAAAATATATGTCTGTATTCGTTTTGAAAAGAAAAATATAGTAGGAAACTCATTAAATTCCAACGCAATAAATCGGAGCTTTTAATGGCGGAAAAAGAAACCGAAAAGGAAAACAATTACCATTTTTAGATCAAGAATATCAATGAAGAATATTTCCATTCTTAATATATTTAAGTATTTATGGTTAACATATATTATAATAGGAAACTAATTTATACAGAATTTAAAATCGAAATCGAAAAATCGAGGGAAAATAAAATAACAATAAGTCGGAAATAATTTTTATTTTTAGAAAGTGAAAAAGAGCGGAAAAATTGGAGCTACTATTCATAGAATAGTCTCTTATTATATATATATAGATATTTCTTCGTAGGATATATTCCTTGGGTTAGTAAGTTTTTCTCCACTCAGATATTTGAGCTCGTATGCCCCATTTAACAAGGTTTTACTAACTCTGAACGGACCTTCCCAAGTCGGCTTCAATGGACTAGGCTCGGTCTCGGTGACTCTCTTTAGAACTAGGTCACCGACCCTAGTCTTCTTTCCATCACCTTTGAATTGTAGTACCTTACGCTTCTTTGTTTGTACACGACATTCCTCATCTCGGCAATACATCTTTTTTCCTCCAACAAATCTAGCTCAACTCGGAGAGCGTCCTCATTGCCTTCTTCAAAAATTTGCAATTCAATGTTGGGGCTCTGATTTCCACAAGGTTGACGGCCTCGGCCCCGTAGACTAATGAGAAGGGTGTTTCCGTGTAGCGCTCGGTGCGTGCGTTCAGTAGGATTCCCTTGATTCTTCTAACCTTGCTTTCAATGTATACTTAAGTATCTTATTCACCGCCTTGACTCCGCCCATTGGACCGTGGATGGTACGGGGAAAAATGATTCTTAATGTGAAAACTTTTCGCAAAATGTTCGAAATCTCGATTATCGAATCGCTTCCCATTATTCGTAACAATTGAATACGGTATCCCAAATCGCATATAATAGATTTCCAAACAAAATCGATGACTCTTTCTTCGTCTATTTTTGCCAAAGGTTCGGCTTGACCCACTTTGTAAAATAATCAACTTCGACGATGGCATACCTCACCCTCGTTTCCGGGGGAGTGGTCCGATAAGGTCCATTCCCCATTTTGCAAATGGCCAAGGACTCAAGATAGAAGTGAGTCGCCAGATGATACGTTGGCATCTTTCACACTTTTTCAAAGCAGGAGATCGCATATTTCTTAGCGACGGCCAATAATATCCTTGTCGTATTAACTTGTAGGCAAGCGTATGGCCCCCACCATGATTTCCACATATCCCCTCATGCACTTCTCGAAGAGCGTCGTCACATCTGTCTCCGATAGGCAACGAATGAGTGGGATCAATACCCGCGCTTGTACACAATACCGTTTACTAGGGTATACCGGCACTTGAGTTCGCAATGTCCTGGCCTCGGCTTTATCTTCTCGGTTGAACTCCATTCTCCAAGTATTGGATGATTGGGGTCATCCAAGTTAGCTCAATGATTTGTTGGCATGTATTTTCTGGTGCTTAGTGAAGGAGAGACTAGTTGGGTGACCGTGATGTCCGCAAATCGTGTTGGTCCCGAGCCGAAGCTAGGCGTGCCAAAGCATCCGCCCCGCATGTTGTCGGTTGGGGGATATGCAACACCTCGGCCTTGGGATGGTAGAGTTTCGCTTCACTAGTTCCAAATACCGAGCGATTTTATGCTCCTTTTGCTTCGTACTCACCATTTATTTGATGGACAACTAATTAAGAGTCGTTATGAATGAGTAACCGCTTTCAGGCCCATTGATGCCGGCATTTCCAACCCGGCTAAGAGTGCCTCGTATTCAGCCTTCGTTATTAGTCACCGAATCGAAACCGCATTTCCCAAGCAAAGAGCACTTGAGCCGATATCAAGATCCCGCCTCGCTCGGCTGCGGTGGAAGAACCATCGACAAAAAGTTTCCATTCCTGGTCTTCAATTATATTCAGCGGATCGAGGGGTAAATTCGGCGATGAAGTCCGCCAATGCTTGCCTTTTGATTGTCGTTATGGGCTCGTATGAGATATCAATTGACTAAGCTCAACGGCCCATTTAATCATGCGACCAAGTGTGCCTGGTCGATGTAAAACTTGTTTCAGCCGGATAATTGGTTAACACCATAATCTTATGCTCCGTAAAGTATGGTCGCAATTTGCGGCGAGATAACCAATACGCCTATCGCTTTCTCCATGGGCGGGTATCCGAGCTCAACATCATGTAATGACCGGGTGTGTAGTAGACGGGTGTTAGACAAAATTATCCAGCCTAATGAGTACCGAAATGACGACGTGCTCCGAAACTACAAGATATAAGTATAAATCTTCACCTTGCTCGCTTTTGTAAAACAGAATCGACGCTAAGTCTTTGCTTGATGATTCAAAAGCGACCCGCGTCTGCTCAGTCCACTCAAAGTCCTTATTTTTCTTAATTATTTTGAAGAATGGTTTACACTTGTTCGTGGATCTTGAAACAGATCGATTTAAGGCGGCTAGGTGCCCTATTAAGCTTTGTACTCTTTTGACGGAATTAAGGGGTTCTAAGTCGATTATCGCCTTAATTTTGTCTAGATTGGCCTCTATTCCCCTTTGACTAACCATGTATCCTAAAAATTTTCCCGAGCTAACCCCAAAGGTGCTTTTTTTTTTTTTTTTGGATTTAACATCATCTTATACGCGCAAAAATTCCAAACATTTTATTAAGATCGCAAGATGATCAAAAAGCGCAAAGACTTTACCAACATATCATCTACATAAACCTGCATGGTATGACCTATCAATTCTTCAAACATTTTGTTGACTAACCTCTGATAGGTCGCCCTAGCATTCTTCAGTCCGAACGACATCATCATATAGCAATACTCTCCGCGAGTCGAGAAGAAGGAGGTGTTCTCCTCGTCGTTCGGATGCATTCGAATCTGATTGTAGCCTGAATACACATCCATGAAACTCATAAGCTCATGGCCTGATGTGGCATCAACCATGTAGAGGGCCACTACCCGTTACTCTTCTTCACCAAAACAGGGTTGGCCACTCAGCGAGGGTAGAGGGCCTCCCTTATGAATTGATTATCCAATAGCTTGTCGACCTCGGTCTCTAGGGAAATCTGCTATCGGGGCCTAACTTTCGTTGTTTTTGGATTATTGGTCGAACGTGAGATCAATATTCGACGATGGCGAGCATGTTTCAATGCCTGGCACGCTCCAATGTGTCCACATGAAGATATCAAGATAATTACCCAAAAATTCGATTAATTCCAACCTGGATGGCTCTTGGAGGTCGTGGCCAATTCGAGTTGGCGTCCCCCTTGTTGCGATAGACATCTACTATGTCGATTTGTTCCACCGGTTCGGCATGCTTTCGCTTCTTACTCGCCTTCTTCTTTCTTTTGCGAGGTAGCTCTTCCCTCGATCATTGGTTCTCCGCCCCGAGCCGCCCGCCTGGGTCGGTTTCGTGGTAACAATTTTACTCACTCGGTCCGACGTTTCTCCAAGTCGTTATCACCGACTTCTTGGACTCACCTTTTTCCATCACATTCGTCTCAATAGGTCGGAGTTTGAGAGAACATTCCCGAGGCTCCCTCTGATTTCCCTTGTGGATCGCTTCCCCATTCGGGATCGGGAACTTGATGCAAAAATGATATATGGAGACGGTTGCTTTTAAATGATAAAGCAGCGGTCTACCAATTATGGCATTATACTCGAGTCGGAGTTAATTATCTTGAACGTGGTGATCACGGTCCATTTGTGTATTCCTTGTCCCATTTGGATGGGCAAGTCTACTTCTCCAAGTGGGATGATTCTCCCACCTCCAAACCCTAAAATGTTGTCATTACATGGCCGAATATAGCTATCATTCACATCCAACCTTCTGAAGGCTCAGATGTAGATGACAGAAGAGTAACTGCCCGAATAAATAAGAATTATGTGCACTGGAATGCCCAGAATTGGTGATGTAACGACCAGGGGGTCGGAATGAGGATGTACCACCTGGACGGCATCCTGATCAGAAAAGGCAAAGTAACCCATCGGTTGGCCTTCTCGGATTTCTCGCGACTGACTTGCGCTTTCTCGCATGGGCGCCTTCCCTAATATCACCTTCCTTTTCTCGATTGGACTGTTAGTATTGGACATCATCGAATCTTCGCCCGGTTCTCATTGGGTGGTAGTGGCAAGCGAGCCGACTCGCCACTCGCCCGGATTTGTCCTCGAGTGAATGCAGCGGTGGTGGCAACTCATGGACGCATCGGGCCGAGGCCGTCTCTTTGTACTATTCGCATGATCTCCTTAATGAGATCCCGACATTCATCCATTTCGTGCCCTATGGACTTGTGGTATGAACAATACCTCCTAGCGTCAAACTTGGAAGGATCTAACCTTGGAGGATGGGTTGGCGGCAGTAGGTTGAGACCTTGTATATCATTCCATATAGCTGATGGAGTATGCGCCAAAGCACTCCTCAGTGCTGCAACCTCGGCACGAACCTCCTGGTATGATTTATACCCGGTGGTCAGGTTCTTAGAGAAAGATTTGAACCCCGACCCCGAGCCGAGGCATCCTCCTTCCTACTATCCTTCTTTGCGCCCCCAGTTTTCTGCTCGGGACGCTGACTGGCCATGGCCTCCTCGGTGCAGATATGCCGTTCTACACGGATGAGGAAATCTTGAAATAAGGTCGCGCCCGACTCATGGATGGAGTAGTTAAGCCATGTCTCGGGTGCAAGCCCTGCCATAGCCACAATAAGGACCGCATCATCCGAGACGAGTTCCATATCTTGGACCTGCTTATTAAACCAAGCAATATAGCTCTTCAAAGGCTCATCCTTGCCTTGTTTGATATTGACAAGAGAGTCTTTGGGAGCAACATGGACTTTTGATGTCAAAAAGTGGGTCGTAAAAGCGATCATCAAATCACCCCAAGATTGTATAGAGCCCTGTGGTAGGGTCCGGAACCACCAGTGGGCTCGGTCGCCCAGAGTCGCTGGGGCTATACAACTCCATCCATACAAGATACTTGTGGATATGAGTTGTGGGGTCGGTCTCTCCATTATACAAGCCATTTTGAGGGACCTTGAACTTAGTCGGCGAAAAGGTTGACAAAATACCGTAGCAAATGGTAACACGATGCCGCATCGGCCTGTTATGGGCTCGTGGCCGGTCAATATCATCGACTTACCTCTAATTGCGTCTAGGCGGCGGCAGACGTAGTATCTCCCTCTCTCTCATTCATCGACTAGGTCTTGAGCCCGATTGACTGAATCGGCTCTCTATCATTGGGAAATCATAGCCTAGAATTGATCGATCGAGTCGGCCAATCGGGTCAATCCTAAGACGACCTGCAAATACAAAATGAGTATGACGGGGCACGTATATCGGTAATGATTCTCGCTGCACTCGCTTTGCTTTGACCAATGTCATCTCGTGGTCATCTTCTATCACGCCTCGATGGGTCAGTCCGTTATGTGAACCGACTTTGTGATTTTCATTATTTGGAGGTGCCGGACTTGGAGATTGGTATCTAATGGCGGATTGACTTGGTGACTATTCATGGGTGGTGGAGGTTGTATTTGTGGAGGAGTACTCGCTAGAGTTTGGGAAATAAGTCTGTTCATTTGTTGCATGAAAGTGGGGTTTGAAAACAACTAAGTGAAGGGAAACAAAACCACGCTCCCTATTTTCGTTGGGGGCACGGTCTGGCCATGGGTATTTTACAAGAAAGTAAAACTAAATTACCTTAGTTGAATGGCTTAAGTAATCGGAAATTATGACCAGACAAGACGGGCCCTCCTTCTAGCGCCAATTTGTTGATGTACGTTTTGGATCAACAAGAAAAATACACAGATATTATGACGTGGAAATTAGGCAATACTTAAGATAAATTTAGAGGAAGGGCTAATTCTGCCTTGTTGTATTAAAAGCCGAGCAGAGGATTTTCTAGTCGGTTTAGTCTCTACAACGGGAATTTTACAAGTGTATTTCTCTAGATTTTTTTGTTCTCCCCCTTTCTCTAATAAAATGAAGCCTATTTATACACATACAATTAGTGGGCTTTAACCATCATTACACCTAGTTGTAGAGTGATTACAAGAGGACACGTGTCTTCCATCTGGATATACATGCTGGCCGTGTATTTGACATTTTACTGACTCATCTTGCTAACTTGTTGACAAGTGGTACCTTGACCTGCTAAGTAAGGCATGGACCTTACTTAGTAGGATAGTTACCTTCGCTTCACCTGCAATTAGAACATCAGGTCGCCGCTCGAGCCTGGGCTCGTGCCACATCATCAGCTCGGTTGCTAACGTCATCATCTCGGGCCGCGTTATCTTGGTGGTCCCGTGTGATTGCCAACTGAATGGCCATGTGGACTAATTTTTTGCCAGCTCGGCTCGGATATCATCATAACTCATGTACATAGTTTTAAATTAATTTGTAGTTGATCATCTTGCTTCTTTAGGGACTAATAGTGTAGGTTTGACAGAATTTACTTCAGCTTTCCTATCTTTGTTTGTAAAGAGATTAGTTAGAGTTGAGTTGATCAATTAGATATTCCATCTTTTAGAATAATGAGATTGTACAAACAATGATGTATCTTTAATTTTGATATCAATATATAGGTTGGGGATGTGACCTTAATCCCCCATCCCACATTGGGATGTTTTAGAGAGAAAAAATAGCAATATCGTGGAATTATTGGCCCTGGAGGCTACACCACTACTGAAAGCCCACAAGGCCGAATGTCTCATGTATAAAAAACTAATCTCCTCTCATTTGTAAGTAAGTTGAACTTGCTACTTAAATTTTCTACACTTTTGACAAATCTAAGATCCATTGATGATTTAAGTATGAAATGGGCTTCCCCCGGAAAAACTAAAGCTTTTCTAATATTTTGTGTTCGTGTTGTTAAGCCACTTCCCTTCACGTGGAATACCTTAAACTGTTGGAGTTACCCTAACAGTTGTACTAATTACATTGACATGAGTGATCTATGCATTTCTGTATCATTATTTTGGTCATCATTTGTAGGAGCAAACTAGCATTGAGAATGCAAACAAGATCACAAAGTCGATGACCTAAATCTCAATCAACAAATTCTAGAACAAACAACACTCGGCAAGAGGAGAAACCTCATAGAAGACCTGATCACAAACCCCCTTTAGCTGGAGGAGAATCCCAATTAGAGGAAGTGCATGGGACTCGAGAAACTCTTCAAACTTTGTTAGAAAAAGATGCTAGAAATGCTCTGAGACAACATGTACCAGTACAAAATGCAGGACTACTTATGCGAGCTCCACCAATGACAGATGACCCTAATAAAGATGGAATTGAAGGCGTAAATAAAACTTCTGGACTAGGAGATAACCCAAGAGACCAAGAAGCAGTTGGAGGTGGGAAAGGCGTAGGAGTTCAACAAGGGCAGTTTCAAGCGCATACTTATGTCCTTGTCGAAGAATCAAGAGTCGTTAAAGAAATCCAAATGAAGCACAATAAAAAATATGGCCTGCTCATTTTATGCTTCCGCAAATATTTTGTGAATATTTATGGTTCCACAGTGACGCACTAAATCGTAAGTAGTTTTGGGGCGTTACATATGAGGAAATCTACATGAGACCACTTTTATGGTTGAGTCGCAGCAGATACATACCTCACGCACATTCAATGTTAAAAACATTCTCTGACTAAATCTTCAATTTTTCCTAAATGTTCTTTTACTTTTTTTTCAATAAGTTGGAAGAAGTGGTTGGACTTAAGGGAAAAAATCTCAAAAAAAAATACTCTAAGTTTGAACCTTGATCAACACCCCTTTAAAAAGTTAGCAATATAACTTGAGCTATAAGCTCATGGTGAATAAATATTCAATTAAAGTTAAATCGACTACCTTTTTGGGCAAACTGAGATAATTGACTTCACAAGCATTATGTGTGAAATATACTCGACAGATGGAATATTGTACCCTGCGTAAAACCTATAAAGGGAATATATGTGTCTGCCTTTGTACCTCCTACTAATGACACCCGAGCCGAGCTGGCACCAAATTGATCCACGTGGCCATTCAGCACAAGGAGGTATGGGACCCACGAGACCGCATGCGGACCGACCTGGTAAGGTCATGAATTGGGCTCGGTTGCTAAGCCCATCTTGGCGGGAAATTTAAAGGATAACCATCCGGTTAAGAAAGCTTAAGTATATCACTAACATGAATAAGTTAACACTTGTCATTACGCCATCCAGGTGAGTCGACAAGTGGCAAACACTCTTGGCCCGCATGCGTGCTCGTGAAGGACAAGTGTCCCCTTTAATTATTTAAGTATTAAGTGTAATAGTAAATATTAAAAGCCCACTAATGATATGGGTATAAATAGGGTCTCATTTATTAAGAAAAGGACAAGAAAAATATAAGAGAGAAAACACTTGTAAACACAACGCTGTAAGAAAACCGACCAGAACTTTCGGCTCGGAATTATATATTAAAAGGCAGAATTAGCCTCAAACTAAGGCTTATTTCCATTTCCACGTAACACATCTTCATATATTTTTGCTTGTTGACCAAAACGCACGTCAACACCTACCTGAGAAGAGAAGATAAAAAGAGGAGGTACGTACGCATACCAGTTTAGAATCATTGCATTGTCTTATACCCTCTTATATTTCACATTGCAATTGTTACTAACTTGTTCATCCGAGTAGTGTTGGAACTACTCCGATCAGTGCAGGAAGATCGTAGAGGATCGAATTGGGTTTCTTGAAGTGTTGTCTGACCATTTGGTGCTCTTCAAAGACTATGAAACATTAAGCTAGAAATAAACAGAGCATACTATTTAAATGACAAATCTATTTGTTGATACCCGCATACTACTCGTACCGGCCAAAACTCATTTCTTTTATATAAAACCTTATTGTTATACGAAATATTCAAATGACTATTTGAATGGGTACCTTACAAAAAATTAGTTATTACATAAGAAAATGTCTAATATGTTCAACTATTGATAAATGTAATTTCAAATTCTTAATCAACTAAATCAAAGTAACACAAATACAAATGCAGTCAATAAATTCCTTAAAACTACATAATCAACACTAATAAACCATTTAATCCATATAACTACATCATCAAACATAAAGTTCTATCAAGCATTACAAGATGAAACATAGTTGATAGGATCACAGATTCAAATAATATAATGCAACAACTTTTTATCTTCTTTGTACAAAATGAAAATTCGTGTTGGACTTCCAATATGAAATATATGCCAAATGAAAAAAAAGGGATGTTAGTAAAGGGTAAATGGATTCGGGTAGTGGGTTTCCGAAGGCCAGGTAAAACCAAATCCTACCTGTATATAAATGGGTAGTAATTTTCCATTTCACACCCACCTCAAATCCCAAAAAACTACCCATACCCGTCCATTAGGGTCTGAGGAGTGGGTACTTGGGTCTACCCATCCCACTGCCATCCCTAAACTAGATGATAACTAGCTTGATTGAGATTGATTTTATTGGTCGAAAATGCTGCCACGCACGGGCAGTCGCGCCCCTTGCCAGATTTCACAAGTTATACCACAAGCTTGAACAATCAATTTTTGGAGCGCCACAACTTTCTTCATGATATAAGACAGAAATAACACTTCAGATTGACTCCCAAAATATCCCGACAATGCCACATTTTTTAGATGGTAATTTGGAGGATTTATCCAAAAGTAGCAGTCAGAGAGTTTTTCCTATCTAGGTTTTTTGCATGAAACCAACCGCAAGAGAACTGCAAAACAATTAATCTTCAAGCATAATATATTTATATTTTCTCCAAAATAACAACCATTAAAGTAGAAGATACTACTTAGTAATTGCCAACCTTCATTTCAAGTTTCTCCAACGAAGGGTGAGTTTTGCATGTATTTTAGGGCATATTTATGGCAATAATTGTTTATAAACATGCAATAACTCATATGAAATGGTATATATTCGCTCTTTGTGGAAAAGGTATTACGCTTTGCTTGTTTTGTAGGAATTTAACGATATTTGGAGTGAATTTGTGATAAATACGAGCAGTGCGACCTAGAATAATCAAGAATCAAGCGATTACACCCAATTGGAAGCCAACTATATGGAGTCTAGAGTCATAGTGATGAGCCGTGTGCCAAAAGAAGCATGGATGATCAAACAACAAGGGAATTCATAAGAAAAATCCATTCCGATCGTTTGGAACTTCCAAAGACTTTGTGAGTTTAGTATTTTGGCCATAACTCTCTCTACAAAATTTATATTGAGTTGATTCAAGTGGCTACGGAAAGCTAAGAGAGCGTTCTACAACCCTTATGAATATTCCCTAAGCAAATTCGGACGTTTTGGTGACGCACGGGTAACCCATACATGAGACGCACGACCCGTGCGCACCTGAAGGTTTTGAGCATGTCTACGGCTTTGAGCACGGGTAGCCCGTGCGTGGGACGTACGACCCATGCGTGGTTGGTGAAAAACAGGGGAAATGCTATGGCTTGGCATACGGGTAACCCGTGCGTGAGGCGCATGCCCCGTGCATCTGTGCTGGAATGTCCAAAAATGAAGCACATTGAGCTAGGCTTCTAAAAGGGTTTAAATACCACTTTTTGGGGCGCACACCAGGGGAGAAAAGGCTGGGAATACACCCAAGAACACAAGAAACACATCAACTTCATCAAGGAATAATCAAGGGAAGAATCGAGTCGAATCGAAGCTTGAGGATTGAAGATTAATCGAGAGATTATCCATTTCCCTAAGTTTTCTCATTCTTTGTTCTTTAATCTTTCATTTTAGCTTCTTATGAATATGAACAATTTGTCTATGAGTTGTTTATTTGTAATGAGTAGCTAAACATCTTGTGATTTCCGAGTTTTGGAAGTAGATTAATTGAACTCTTGTTTAATGTTTTAATCTTAGTTGAAGTTATTGTCTTGAAGCCTATTTGAGTACTTTATGCCTATTCTTGTTTTATCATTTGGTCTATAGTTAACATGTTTGAAATATTGATTCATAATTCGAGAGATGAGCTTCAATATTTGATTCTTGAGAACATTGGCCAATGATTTAGCATATTTGATATATTGATTAATAATTCGAGAGATGAGCTTCAATATTTGATCTTGAGTACATGACATGAATATTTGCATAAATCGAGAGGTTTGTAAATATTTGTGAGGATATTTGATCTTTGGTGCTTTTTGGAGTTGTATATCTATTGTTGAGTAGAGATGCTAGCATAGATATTTCAATCTACGTTTTATATACATCTCGAGAGGGGGGATAACACATATGTGTGATCGTCTTATAGGTATACTGATAATAACTTTGGCTTGGATTAATTTGGATAACAAGAGGGACATTAATTGAAACCATAACTCAGGAATCCATTTCATTCTCTTAATAATTCCATTAATATTAGTATCTTGTATTTTTGTGGTTATTCCTATCTCAACCTCCACAACAACCATCAAATTTCGATCATCTAAATAAAAATAAAACTATCTTGGTTTAATACTTAGCGCACTAATTTATTAGTCTTTGTGGATACGACCTTGCTTACCCTATTCTATAAACTACACCGTACACTTGCGGTGAAGCTAAAAATAAGGCGAACAAAGGGCATGCCTCAATCAATGCAACGAGTTTAGTGAGTACATAGCTAAGGTACTACTTAATTATTGCCTATTACGCAATAATCTTTGTAATGGTAACTCAATCATAATTACTAGAGATCCCAAGAACTTGGTTCAATGGGATAATTAAGTTATGAAGATTCAGTTAATCACTTAGGATAAATTCCTACCCATTCCTATGATCAAAAGTGCTTTATGCAGAAGTATGTAAGGTTAAGTTCAACTTTTAATGATTCCTATTGCTTGGTTAAGCTAAGTGGGGTATGTCAAAATACTCTTAATAGGATATCACCTATGTAAATGTGAAGTGGGGCCGCTTCTATGATAACTTTTAGGCTTGAATTCTCTAAAACACTTATGAAATCCAAGGTTGTTTAAGGCCAAAATGAAGACAACCATGAGAACTGGAAATGTTAGGAAGGTTAGTGTGTGAGTGTTATTGTTATGGTTTACAAATTGCACCAACGGCTAAACAGTTCAAGTCATCATGTTTACTGATTAGCCATGTAAATCCGATAGTACTCCACTAGGGAAGGTTCAAAACCAGAAGCTACCTCTCATGATGCAATAACTTTCCATTCGTACACTCTTTAGTATCTGCATTTACATGTGCATTTGCATTGATTCACATAATTTCTCATTAATGAGGGGATTGTTGGAAATATAATAGATATTTTCGGGTAAAAGAGAAATTGCTTCCAAAAGGTGTGACTGTTCATTTGAAACTATTCGAATGTAAAAGGTTTATCTAAATAGTTGATTTATTTTGTTTGAAACCAATGGACGTGTCTGTTCGAATAAATGGATATGTCTATTCGAACAATTATGTTGTTTTACTTGTGACTTTTGATAACCTATATATATCCCAATAATCTGCAGATTTTTCATTAGCATATTTGTTGGAATTGGTTTTATAAATTGGGTTTTGACCCGATTTTGACCAATTATTTAAGTGGGTTCATTTATTCAAAGTATGAAATAAATGAGATAAATGTCATCTACGCCGCGGGTAGATGAGTTTAGCATTTTGAATTTCTCAAAACCAATGTCGGGTGAATGAGAAATAGATGCATAAAGTTGGCCACTTAAAATGCTTTTATATATGGAATATAAAATGGTGGGAATATGGAAAGTCATATCCCACATAGGAAACATATTAAATGTTTGACTAGTTAATAAAGAGCTTCACCACTAATAAGGAGTAATCAAGTGGAACTCCTTATGGTACACCCTAGTGGACCAAGTCAATTTTGACTAGCCTTTGGATAGCTTAAAAGGCACCGGGATGGTGCGGAGCACCGTCGAGCCGAGCCGAGCTAGGCCCGCCCACGCACGCCGCACATAGTCGTATTGGGCGGTTTAGAGGCGCACTTTGCACTTCGCATCATCGCGAGGAGCTTTGAGGAGCCTTAAAGTTTTGGAAAATCGAACCAGGGTTCATCCGGTGGCTCGGTGACGTGGCGGCGCTCATGTGGCGATGACTTGGCGAATCGTCCGAGTGGCGACACATGGTGCTGATTGATGCGTCTGTTTCTTGACGAGGCACCGTGAGTGGACACGACGTCTAGTGTGCGAGTGTATGCCAAAAGGTGTGTCCCTTTAAGTCGATCGCGATCAGACCATCGGACGCAAATCAAACCACAGGGCCCGATCCGACGGTCAAGACGATCCGGACCAGGGGTTGCACCGATCGAAGAGGCACGGCAAAGCTCTAAATAAAGCAGCCCCAGAATCATTTCATCACATCGAAATTCGAATTTCTTGCTTCTTTTACATTCTCGCATAAGTCAATAAAGAGAGTTCATAAAACATCAAAGTGTTCGTTGTGCTTCGATTTGTAGTGCAAACTATCGCAAGTGTTTGTCGTTGTATCTTTGGAGACAATTGGCGCATACCGTACGCACCATGAGCGGGCAATCTTGTCTTGAAGAGAAAGAGTCTAACTCTTGCCTCGACATTTGTTTTCGATCGAAACTCGCTCGAATATTCAACCATTCGATATACACCACCTGTTATTTCCAACAATTTAAGACAAGATTTTTCGTGTGTATCAAATGGCGTCAACATCAATAGCGATTCCACAGACCAAAGACTGAGAGAGAAACCCAAAAGTTTGGGGGTTTAGACTTCAAAAGATGGCAACACAAAATGTTGTTCTATCTTACGACTCGAACCTTGCCGTTTCCTTACGGAGGATGCCCCAATTGTGGGGAAGATGAGATCGATAAGGAGAAGAGAATGGTGTTTGATGCTTGGAGTCAAAGTGATTTCTGTGTTGGAACTACATTCTCAACGGACTCGACAACACATTGTATAATGTGTATTGTTCGGTAAAGACTGCTAAAGAGCTGTGGAGTTCTTTAGAGAAAAGATATAAAACAGAAGATGCTGGCACAAAGAAATTTGTTGTCGGCAAATTCCTTGAGTTTAAGATGGTTGACATTAAGACGGTGATCGGCCAGGTTCAAGAGATCCAGTTAATTCTGCACGATATAATTGCAGAAGGAATGATGGTGAGTGAATCCTTTCATGTAGCTGCTATTATCGAGAAGCTACCGCTTCTATGGAAGGATTTTAAAAATTACCTGAAGCATAAGCGGAAGGAGATGGGGCTTGAAGACTTAATTGTCAGATTGCGAATTGAAGAAGACAATCGCAAGTCTGAGATTAAGTCTGGCAAGCTTCCTATGGAGGTAAAGGCAAACTTGGTGGAGCACTATGCTAGCAAGAACATGAGGCACCCGGGGAATAATCAGAAACAGGGGAAGGCTAAAAAGTTCAAAGGGAACTGCTTCAACTGTGGAAAGCCGAATCACAAGGCTAAAGATTGTCGTCTTCTTAAGAAAGCCAATCGGAACCAGGTGCATGTGACCTAGGACAAATCCGTGCCAATTGATATGTCCGAGCTTGATCTCTCGGCTGTTGTGTATGAAGGCAACAAGTGCTACATGGTGGAGAACCCGAGAGAATGGTGGGTGGACACAGGTGCTACACACCACATATGCTCCGACAAAGACATGTTCTCAACGTATACTCCTATCAACGGAAGGAAGTTATACATGGGGAATCATGCAACTTTTGAAATTGTCGGTCTTGGCAAAGTGGTGTTGAAGATGACCTCCGGTAAGGAGCTGACCCTCGTTGATGTTCTTCATGTTCCAGATATTCGAAAGAATTTAGTGTTAGGATCATTGTTGGTCAAGGCAGGTTTAGATTAGTATTTGAGGCTCAAAAGTTTGTACTAATGAAAAATGGACAGTTCATAGGGAAGGGGTACTTAGATAATGGACTGTTCAAAATGAATGTAATGAATGTACTCCGAAACTTTGAAAGCAATAAAATTAATGTTTCTTCTTATTTGCTTGAGTGTTCAAATTTATGGCATGTTAGATTAGGACATGTGAATTTTAACACTTTGAAAAGGTTATTAAACTTGGAATTACTACCTAACTTTAAAATAGATTCACATCACAAGTGTGAATTCTGTGTTGAGGCAAAAATGGCCAAAACACCATTCCACTCGATGGAAAGAGAAACAAAACCTCTAGAGTTAATTCACAGTGATATATGTGATTTAAAGTTTGTGCAAACTAGAGGTGGGAAAAAGTATTTTATTACTTTTATCAATAATTGCACAAGATACTGTTATGTATATCTTTTAAGAAGTAAAGATGAGGCCTTAGAAGATTTTAATAGCTATAAGAATGAGGTTGAAAATCAACTTAGCAAACGAATTAAGATAATTCGAAGTGATAGAGGTGGAGAATATGGAGCTTCTTTTGATGAATTTTGCTCAGATTCTAGTATTATTCATCAAACGATAACTCCTTATTCACCACAATCAAACGGTATTGCTGAACGCAAAAACCGAACTCTAAAAGAGAAGATGAATGCTTTGTTGATAAATTCTGGTTTACCTTAGAATTTGTGGTGGGAAGCAATTCTCTCGGCTAACCACATTCTTAACAAAATACCACACAAAAATAAAGATAAAACTCCACATAAGTTATGGAAAGGTCGAAAACCTTCCTACAAATACCAGAAAGTGTGGGGGTGTTTGGCTAAAGTAGAAATACCTAAGCCAAAACAAGTCAAGATAAGGCCTAAAACAATCGATTGCATTTTCATTGGATATGCAAATAACAAAGAGTGCATATCGATTTTTAGTGCACAAATCAAAGAATTTCGGATGTACAAGAAGGTACAATTATTGAGTGAATGAATGCTATATTTTTCGAAGACGTGTTTCCTTCTCAAGAAAGGAAAGAAGCTAATTCTAGTAAAAGAACACATGATACTGCCGATGGTGATCATCAAAGTGTGAAGAACCAAGACGCAGTAAAAGGGTCAAAATAACTAAGTCATTTGGTCCAGATTTTCTAACTTATGTGTTAGAAAATGAACCAAGGACAATTGGTGAAGCATTGTCCAAATCCGAAACTCCATTCTGGAAAGAAGCTATTAATAGTGAGATAGATTCCATCATGCAAAATCATACTTGGGAGTTGGTAGATCTCCAACTGGGAAATAAGCCTTTAGGATGCAATTGGATCCTTAAAAGGAAATATAAAGCTGATGGAACTATTGATAAGTACAAGGCTAGGATAGTAGCTAAAGGATTTAAACAAAAAGAATGCCTTGATTTCTTTGATACGTATTCACGTGTCACAAGAATCACATCTATTAGAGTTCTCATTGCTATTGCAGCGTTGCATAACATTGAGATACACCAAATGGATGTGAAAATGACTTTTCTAAATGGTGAATTAGTAGAGGAAATCTACATGGAACAACCCGAAGGTTTGTTGCTCCTGGAAAGGAGAAGAAGGTGTGTAAACTTGTTAAGTCATTGTATGGCCTTAAGCAAGCTCCGAAACAATGGCACGAGAAATTTGACAGAACTATGTTGCCGAATGGCTTCAAAATTAACGAGTGTGATAAATGCGTTTACATTAAAGACACACCTAATGCTTATGTGATCGTCTGTCTTTATGTTGACGACATGTTAGTTATGGGTAGTAATCATGATATAATCATGAATACTAAGAAAATGTTGACCAAACATTTTGATATGAAAGATATGGGTGTAGCGAATGTTATTCTGGGAATTAAGATCTCTAAAACATCTGATGGACTTGTTTTATCACAGTCTCATTATATTGAGACAATACTTCGAAAGTTCAATGCTTATGACAAATCCTCCAAACAAAACGCGTGTTGATTTAAGCTTACACTTAGCTAAAAATCAAGGCGAGCTTGTATCTCAACTAGAATATTCTCGGATTATTGGCAGTCTAATGTATGTAACAAACTGCACACATCCGAATATTGCCTACGCAGTTAATAAACTGAGTAGATTTACAAGTAATCCTAGGAAATGACCATTGGAAGACATTGATAAGGGTTCATAGGTATCTAAGACTCACCTTAAATTATGGATTACATCACTCGAGATATCCAGTTGTATTAAAAGGATACAATGATGCTAATTGGATATCTGACTCAAAAGATTCCAAGTCCACCTCTAAACAAACGTTTATAGCTTTGGATAAAGCTTTGGATAAAGGCTGGAAGAAGCGGAATGGCTTCGCAACATTTTAGAGGATATTCTTTGCTGGCCTAAACCGGTGGCTGCAATCATGATACATTGTGATAGTCAGTCGGCTATAGGAAGGGCTCAAAACAGTATGTACAATGGTAAGTCTCAACATATACGTCGAAGACATAACACCGTTAGGCAGTTGATCTCAAATGGGGTTATGACAATCGATTATGTGAAATTGAAAGAAAGCCTAGCGGATCCGTTAACTAAAGGTTTGAATAGAGATAAAGTATACTGCTTATCGAAATGAATGGGCTTAAAATCCACAAAATAAAAGTGTTCATAGCGGTAACCCAACCTTGTAAATTGGAGATCCCAAGACCTTGGTTCAATGGGACAACTAAGTTATGAATATTAAAATAAACACTTGGAGCATGTTACAGCTCATTCCTATCCAAGTGGAGAAACCTGCTGAATGTGGTGAGGTTAAGTTATAAACTTTTAATGATTCTTATACTTTAAAGAAGTGGAGTATGGAAGGATACTCTTAATAGGAGATCACTTATATAAGTGTGAAGACGGGCCGCTTCAACGAAACACTTATGAATCCAAGATGTTGTCCATGGCCAAAATGGACACAACCGTGAGAACCAAATGGTGTTAGGAAAGATATTGTGTGGATGTTGTTGTTTTGGTTTACATAAATAGCTGAATAGTTCAAGACATCGCATCACTGTGCAACCTAGTAAATCCGATAGTATTCCACTAAGGAAGGTTTAAAGCCACAAGCTACCTCTCCCGATGCAATAGCTTTCCGTTTGAACTCTCTTAGTATCTGCATACTCATATGCATTTATTTTCATTCATGTGGGGGATTGTTGGAATTGGTTTTATAAATTGGGTTTTGACCCGATTTTGACTAATTATTTAAGTGGGTTCATTTATTCGAAGTATGAAATAAATGAGATAAACGTCATCTACGCCGTGGGTAAATGAGTTTAGCATTTTGAATTTCTCAAAACCAATGTCGGGTGAATGAGAAATAAATGCATAAAGTTGGCCACTTAAAATACTTTTATATATGGAATATAAATTGGTGGGGATATGAAAAGCCATATCCCACATAGAAAATATATTAAATGTTTGACTAGTTAATAAAGAGCTTCACCACTAATAAGGAGTAATCAAGTAGAACTCCTTATGGTACACCTTAGTGGACCAAGTCAATTTTGACTAGCCTTTGGCTAGCTCAAAATGCACCAAGGACGGTGCGAGCACCGTCCGAGCACGTCGCACGTCGCACATAGTCGCATTGGGCGCTTTAGAGGTGCACTTTGCACTTTGCACCTCGCATCATCGCGAGGAGCTTTGAAGAGCCTTAAAGTTTTGGAAAATCGAACCAGGGTTCATCCGGTGGCTCCTGATGTGGCAGGTAGCTCATGTGGCGGTGACATGGCGGAATCGTCGAATGGCAACACGTGGTGCTGATTGGATGCGCTGCTTTCTTGACGAGGCACCGTGAGTGGACACGACTATCTAGTGTGCGAGATGTATGCCAAAGGGTGTGTCCCTTAAGTCGATGTGATCAGACCATCGGATCGTAGTTGTTAACCCTGGGCTCGATCCGATGGTCAAGACGATCCGGACCGGGGTTGCACCTGGTCTGAAGAGGCACCAGAGCTCTATATAAAGCAACCCCCTTTAATCATTTCATCACATCGAAATTCAATTTCTTGCTTCTTTATTTTTTATATAAAGCGGACCATCATAAATTATTTTTTATTTTTTAATAGAAAATTACAAATGCCTCCTATTCAAAATATCCATCCGGGCATGAAAATTGTAAGAAAAGAAGACTCTTGGGATCGGTGCAACCCCTGGTCCGGATAAGTCTTGACCATCGATCGGGCCTCCAAACAAAATGGTCCTGATCGCATCGACTTAAGGGACACACCCTTTGGCATACACCTCGCACCCTAGATAGTCGTGTCCACTCACGGTGTCTCGTCGTGAAATGATTTCGCATCCAATCGCTGCCGCCACGTCACCGAGCCACGGTGAACCCTGGTTCGATTTTCCAAAACTTTAAGCTCTCAAAGCTCCTCGCGAGACGCATCCAATGCGAAGTACCTGTGCGACGTGCGCGACGTGCGACATGCTCGGACGGTGCTCCGCACCGTCCTCGGTGCATTTTGAGCTAGCCAAAGGCTAGTCAAAATTGACTTGGTCCACTAAGGTGTACCATAAGGAGTTCCACTTGATTACTCCTTATTAGTGGTGAAGCTCTTTATTAACTAGTCAAACATTTAATATATTTTCTATGTGGGATATGGCTTTTCATATCCCCACCAATTTATATTCCATATATAAAAGTATTTTAAGTGGCCAACTTTATGCATTTATTTCTTATTCACCCGATATTGGTTTTGAGAAATTCAAAATGCTAAACTCATCTACCCGCGGCGTAGATGACGTTTATCTCATTTATTTCATACATCGAATAAATGAACCCACTAAAATAATTGGTCAAAATCGGGTCAAAACCCAATTTATCAAACCAATTCCAACATTTATAGCTAACAAGTTCATACCCACCATAAATGATGCGTGTGTGGGGATGAGTTATCTTTGTGATGGAATGTTGAAGATGAACGTTCTTACTATTGTACCAAAAGTAAACATTAATAATACTGTTAGTAGTTCTGCTTATATGCTTGAGTTTTCTTGTTTCTGGCATAATAGGTTAGGGTATGCAAATTTTTAAATATGTTCGTAGAATGATGAATATGAATTTATTGCCTGATTTGCAATTTGATCCTAACCATAAATGTCAAATATGTGTTGAAGCTAAGTTAGCTAAAACACCATATAACTCTGTTGAAAGGAATACATGTAACAACCACTTTTTATGAAATAATCAAAAGGATAAAAAAATGGAGGATATTGGGGGACAATTGAAAAGAAAGGTAAGAAAGTGGGGATAATGGAAAGGAAAGTTGAGAAAAAGAAAGAAAAAAATATAAGTAGGGAAATTAGTAACGATAATGGAAGAAAAAGTGGAAAATAAAATAATAAAAGGAAGAACTAAAAGATGATGAGGATGATTAGTTTGAAAGGAGGAATCGAATGAGTGAAGAAGGAACTTAAAAGAAGAGAAAGAAAAGAAGGAGAAAGAAAAGTAGAGAAAAGAGAAAAAGAAGAAGAATCAAGGAAAAATACAAAAAATAAATTCAATTTTGCGTTCAAAACATCCGGAAAAGTTTTGAAGATTTCGTAATTATTTCTTTATTTTAGTTTCATATTTAATTTGTTTAAGTTTTACTTATTCTATTATGTAATAATTTAGGGTAAATTACAGTTTTAGTCCTGTAACTTTTGGATAGGTGCAGTTTTAGTCCTTTATCTTTCAAAGTTGTAGTTTTGGTCCTGGACAATTTTGCTGTTATGGCTAAATAACATTTATGGTCCTTTATCTTTCAACCCGTTGCAAAATAGTCCTATAACTTTCGAGAATTGGAAATATCAATCCTTTTATACCATAACTATTACCAATAAACCCAAATTTCATAGATTATAGGAATTTGCATTTTCTGACATCTATTTTGATCGTGCCATTCTTACACCTACTTAGATCCAGTCTCTATCCAGAGGTTTTAAATGGATTATGTCAGGTTTCCAGCCTATAAACTCAATAGGGCATACTTTTGCAAAATTCTCATAATTCTAAATAATTTGTTTTCAGACTAAGATTTTGATAAAACAGATATAGTCCATTACGACCATATCAGGCCCAACATGCTTCCGTAAGATTAATAAATCCCTTAAAATTCATACCTTCTTTGACCAAAACAACACCGGGTGAGATGGCTTGCAACACCACCAGTCGGAAAATTACTGCCCTCAGATCTTTTGACAAACAGCTCCTTACTGTTCAACCTCACCCTCAGGGAAGATGATCTGCAAGTTATCCGACTCTTTCAGCAACTGTTTAGCACAACTTTGGTTCGTTTCCTACTCTAGGCATATAAGTAATTTTTAAATGGGATAAATTAATAAAATATTATGAAGACATGTTGAAGCAGAAAGCCCTTTTTATTAAGAACTTATCAAAATATTTATTACATTAGTAATCCCCTTTTGGGAGGAGAATACTTATTTAGCCTCTCAATTACGAGGCCTGCACTCAAAAATACATAAAACTTAAAACTAACAAACTCAAAATATTAAAAATTTTCTCTTTCGAATTTATTATAAGAAAACTAAGGAAATATTCGATGTCGCCGCCTTCCTTCAACTCCCGCAATTTATAGGGGTAAGTCCTGGACTTGAAAGGCGGACTCCAAATCTTGTCGATTTTTATGACGTCACCGCTACGCTCATATCATGTATTATTGCCTCGCCAAATGCTTTTTCCTTTTCTTTCCGCGTGACTCAAATTTACATGTGATGTTTGTCGGGGATCTTTTAAAAATTTGGTTTTCGTGGTCCCCGAGGATAACGCGTTTTGTGAGTTGGGCCCTTATCCTTTCTAGTGGTGTATGGTCTTTTCCCAAACTCGGTTCCTTCGGGGCATGTCGGGTTTTAAAGCATTTCCATCGGTCTTCTTAACTTGATGAAGTGAAAAGCCATTTGCATTAAAGACTATTTGACTTTGTCCATTTCTCGTTGACAAACCCAAAGTCCCCATGCTCGTTGGCTTTGTCTTGAGCTCCTACTAACATCGATAAAAAGCATTTCCATCCTGCTTCTTAACTTGATGATCTCATTAAAGACTTCCTTCGCGGGTTCGAGCCAAGTGTGGATTGTTGGCCCAAGTCTTGTAAACTGCTTCCCCAATCCATTTTGGTAATTTCAAAATTTCTGGGAATCCTAGTGATACAGTATAGATTGAAGCTAGAGCTCCAAAAGTATACCATTCATGTACTTCATTTGGATGACTTCCTGGTTTCATCCAAACTCTGGGATGTTTGCCTGAGATATCAACCATAGTTTTTTCAGGGTTAATACCTCTTTTTGTAACTAATTTCTCCCATTGTCATTGATATACTTGTATTGGAGAAATCTTAATCTTGTCAATTTGGACCTTATATTTGCCTGTCATAGCCTAAGATCCAACTCTCTCTCTTTTACCTAGAGGTGCTGGGTTGACTTGAAGACTCGGGTTGTAACACCGGAGCTTCAACATTCATTAGTTTGTACACCTTCAGGGGATGCATCACCTGCAACACTTGTGATTATGGTACTTGAATCCATAACCTCTGGGTTAGAGCCCCGTTCTCTATTCGACCCTTTTTGCATCGTAGGAGATGCGGCCTGGAGGAGAGGCCCCTTGCAGCCGCTAAGAACAATTGTCCTCGAGCGAACCGGCATGCTCGTATATGACTAGAAATGGATTTATGGTCAGCTGTTGAAGTCTTCCAAAGAACTTCGCATTGAGACATAACGTCCCAAAATCTCATTCTAGACTCTCCAGGTTTTCCCTGAGATGTCTCACTCGTTTAAGGACCTCGTTAGCAACGCGTCCTTCCATCTCGTGTCAAAAAATCTGCAAGAATATTTTCATGAGATTATATAATGACAATATCATAATCATAATATTGACATTTAGCTTGCCATCTAAGTAATCGAGACTTTTCTGGTTTTGATTCTATTTTATTTTTTAGAAAAGCCTTGACACTTGAATTATCAATTTTTAAAGTAAACTTTTTAGCCAGTAAAAATAGAGGCCATTTTTTAAAAGCCTTTCTGACTGCAAAGAATTCTTTCTCGTTGATATGTCATCTGTTTGCTTCACTAGGTGTGAATAAACCACTGCAGTATCTGCATGGCACTTCTTCATTTGGTGTGGCCTTAGTAAGAACTGCTGCCCACCAATCGTCACTAGCATCTGTGTATAAAACCAGTTCGTCCTCGTCTTGGGGAATCGCAAGTTTTGGAAGCATTTTGCAAACTTCCTTGAGTTGCTTTATCCCTTCTTGATGTTTATACTCCCATTTGAATATAACATCTTTTTTGAGTAATGGGCTAAACATCTTCCTGTAATATGTCTGATTGTTTATGAATATTCCAGCAAAATTAACAACTCCGAGAAAGCTTTGAAGTTGTTTCTTATCTTTCATTATATCTGGAAATCCCTCTATCTTTTCTACAATATGATTTTGTAGGATGATTCCAGATTCGTCGATTTAAATTCTGAGGAATTCAACCTGCCTCGTAGCAATCACTGCCTTCTTTTCTAAAAGCACTAATCCTTCATTGTGGCAAACATCTGAAAATATTTCCAAATGCTTAAGATGCTCCTTCATGTTCTTTGATGCGATAAGGATGTCATCGATATACACGAACATGAAACTAAAATAATTTTTGAAAAGATTATCCATCTTCCTTTCATATATATGGGGTGCGTTAGCCAATCCCATAGGCATCACGTTCCCAATATAGTGTCCTTGGGGTGTGGAGAAAGATGTGAAATTCTTACTTTCTTCTTCCATCTTAATCTGATAGAATCCAGACTTGTAATCGAACTTTGAGAATATCTTGGCACCTTTGATACAGTTAACCAAATGTTCTCTGCTTGGGATATAGTATCCGTCGAATTTCAAAATGTTATTAATCCCCTTGTAATTAATAACAAGTCTCGGCTTCCCTCTTTTGATTTCTCCATGATTCCTGACTAAGAACCCTGGACTGCTGTATGGAGAAACTCCTGGTGAAATCAACTTAAGGTCGAGATGTTCCTTAAGTATCTTCTGCATATCCTCACGATCCTCCTGATTTATAAGGACTGGTTTGAATCTCACGAACTCGTACTCCTTTCCTGGTTTAACCATTAAGGATGCTTTGAGCTCGTTTTTGTCCCACCATGCCAAAGGATTTTCATTGTAATTCCTTTGGATCTTTTTCTTAATATCTTCGAGTGATATTTGTTCTTCTATGGTAACATCACTCTTTGGTTTTTCCATTAGTCTCATCATCAGTTCTGCAATAGCTTTTGGAGGTGCTCATTCTTCTCCTTGTATTCTGAATGAATACAAGTCATTATCCCATCGTTTTGTATCTTTTTGCTTCAAACCATATTGTCAAAAGGATAATAAGGCATCACTAAATCTTCTTTTATCCGCCATTTTTGGATTTCGAAGTTTGGCTTCATCACCACGCTTGCTGCAAAAATGAATATGCATTTTTCTGTAAAATGCTTCCCGCAGTCTCTGAACAATGATCTTATGATCACACAATGTTGTGAAAATAAGTCTTCTTGTCTCATTTTCCTGTGTAAATCTCTTAAATGTTTGTAGAAAATTGTTTCCTAGCAAAACATTTGCTCCTGTATCATGCAAATAGATTGGTGGCGTCTTCACTTTGTATCATGGGGTACCGCCTGCACCTCCGATCATGATTTCTGCTTGTTTAATTCTCCGATTAAGGATAAGAATCCTGTTGGGAAATTTATTTTTTTGATTTTGATGAATGCCATGTAAAACTTAGACTAGAAAGTTGGCACCCCATTTTCTTTGTAATTTGCATTGTAATAGATAGGGCTGTTCGAGCTGAGTTAAGTCAGCTATGCCTAAATATGCAAGAAGTCAACTGAGACTAGAATGAAGACTCATTTGTGAGGCACCGAGTATGGCAAGGAAGAGAAGACAGGAACTCGACTGGACAAGTATCAACTAAGATGCAGCTGTGTGAAGTGTTAGTCAAGTCAACCCAAGATAGCCAAGTCTCAAGTTGAAGTGACAGATGAGTCATCCAATGATTGGGAGCCGACTCAAGTCATCCGGGAAGTTAAGGAACTGCATCAAGTCAAGACAACTGAAAAGGATCCATTGCACAGAAGTCAAGAAAGTTACTTAAACAAGTAATACTTCCATAATTCCTATCTTAAAGTGCTCAGTCCTAGAAGCGTGCAAAAGGAATAAACCAATGGGAAGCACTGCACCTGTGTCAGAACTCTGAAAAGCTGAAGGCTCATTCAATACGAGGAAATGTCAATTTCAAGGACTGCAACAAGACAAGCCAACGACCACAAGTGTCTTTTAAAAATTAGCCTATCTCTTCAACGGGCAGTTTTTCAAAAAGAACACTATAAAAGGCTGAGGAATCAATTTGAGAAAAGGTTATTTTTGACTACCTAAACCACGATCATTCAAGCTATCATTAAAGTTGTAACCTACAAAAACATTCTCAAGTCATTAAAGCTTAATCCTCAAGCAAGAACTTCGAAGGAAATCAATCCAACACTTACCTGTGAAGGAAAGACGACTTCAATCAGTTGAAGAGGAAATAATTGAAGAATCAAAGGGGTCTACATTCCACAGAGGATTGTAAAAAGGTTCAAGGTCGAACCAGTCTCAAGTCATTGGATGGCTTCGTGATCAAATCCAAGAAGCTTGAGCAAGTGAGCTGTAGTAGCAAGACAAAATTTGCCCCCTGTGAAGAAGTCGAGTCGTACGAGAAGCCACCGTGTGACCAAGGCATCTCCAAATCGAGTCCCAAAGGATCAAGTCACCGTGTGATCAAGACTTGCATCTAGAGTGATAACCACTTTGTACTCTGATCAATACTTAGTGGATTCCTCCAGGAGTTGGAGAAGAGAGGATTAGAAGAATTACCCCATCTTCGAACCTCTATAAAATTTACTGTGTCATTTACATTTCAAAGATTTACTTATCGCATATTATTTAATATCTCACGATAATTTTCTATCCAATTGATATTTAACAAAGTGCTAAAATCAAGTGTTAAAACAACTTAAAACCAAATTCAAGGGTGTTAAGTCTTCCGCTGAAAATCTCATCATAGCCGAGTTAAGTATTAGACTAAACAACTGAGTTATTCTATCAACAGCTCAGTCGAGTCTGTTGAGTGGCTAACTCTACTGGTTAACTAACTTAGTTGTCCATCAAGGATATAGCTGTGAAATTAACTCTAAACTTATTTAAAAGGACTAAATTCGAAAAGTTGGTAATGTTTATTCAAACCCCCCCTTCTAAACCTTACTCACACCCCTTGGGACCTACAAGTGGTATCAGAGCGGTTGGTTCGTTGAGCCTTCCGCACTGGTTACTGAACTAAATCTCCAATCTTTCAAAGCTTGCTTTATCACTTGATCTTTCAAAACTCATTTATTCAGCAAAGTTACTATCATGGAAGCAAATTTGACACGCATCCCTATATTCACAATTGAGGAATTTGATGATTGGAAAATTCGTATGCAGGCTCATCTATCAGCATTACACGATGAAATGTGGTTAGTAATAGAAGATGGGCCACTACAAATTTTAAAAGTGAACACAGCTGCAAGGAGAGCTGCTGCAACTGAAGGAGAAGAGGATGTTGCTCCAAGACCAGCTATGGTTGAAAAACCAAGAGCTGAATGGACAAATGATGATAGAAAAAGATACAACCTAGACAATGTGGCCAAGGACATTCTTTACAAGACTTTGGACAAAGCCATGTTCAACAAAGTCAAATCATGCAAGACGGCCAAAGAAATCTGGGATAAGCTAACCTTGATTTGCGAAGGCTCCGAACAAATTAAGGAAAATAAGCTATCTGTTGCTGTACAAAAAATTGAAAATTTTAAAATGCTTGTAGGAGAAACCTTGGATCAACTAGATGCTCGATTCACAGAAATTACCAATGAGCTATCTGCACTTGGAAAAGAATATACAAAGAAGGAAATGTGTATGAAGATTCTAAGAAGTCTTCCAGCTGAGTGTGAAATGAAGGTCATGGCCCAGAGACATTCCATGGACCTATCAAAAACATCCAACCATTATCTATTCTCAGATCTCAAATCCTACGAATTTGAGCTGAGAAGAAAAGACCAAGAAGAGACAGTTGTGCCCAAAACAGCTGCACTAATAGTTAAGGATGGGAAAAGAGCTGAAGGCAAAGAAGTCATCGACCAGGAGGAGATTGCCTTGATGGTTAAAAGATTTAACAAGTTCTTCAACAAAAATTACAAGAGAGGTAAAGGTGAATCCTCCAGAAGACACTCAGCTCCGTCCAAGTCAAGGAAAGATAGGGCACCCAAGAGAACAGAGCATCAAAAGATTGAGTATCAAAGAACTGACAATCCAAGAATGGAAAGAGTTGACCAAAACATTGAGAATCTATGCTTGAACTGCAGAGAACCCGGTCACTATGCCATTGACTGCCCATATCCTATAGTCAAAAAATACAGGAATGAAGAGTCTTCAGGGAAAGAAGACAAGAAAAGAAAAAGGCAATGTTGGCTGCAGAGACTGCTGAGACAGGCAAGCCAAAAGACACAGCAGACTCGGAGAGTAGTGAAGCTGACTACTCGAGTGACTCTGAAGAAGAAGCCTTGATCTGTTTAATGGCCAAAGAACAAGACCAACCTAACCAAGAAGATGAGGTACACTCTAACTCATCTCACTCAAATTCTAGTGATAGTGATTGTGACACACACACTTCATCACCCACTAATCTTTATGATTCATTAGGCAAAATGATGAAAGACTTTGAGCACAATAAATCCTCGCACACACTACTAAATGAGGAAAACAGCCTGCTCAAAAGCCAAAACTCACAGCTAACTAAGGAGCTGAGTACTCTGAGTCACATAGCTGATGAGAATAAAGAACTAAAGGCTGAAAATGTTCACTAAGGCATCTAAATCTTTGGATGATCTTATTATGAGCCAAAGAGAATGTGGAGATAAGACAGGCTTAAGATTTAATTCCTCTATGCTAAGTCAAGCTCCCAAAGTGATTTGGGAAAAAGGATCTTCAAGTAATGAAGCATCTCAAAAATCCAAAACTCCAAATGGTGCACACACATTCATTCCAAAGCACAACCACAATCAAACTGGCCTTGGTTATAAAGGAAAAGGAAAATGCCTGGACCATTGAGTATCTTTGAGAGGACAAAGAGAAGAAATCCAAAGTGAGTTTCTCAAAGAAATTCCAAACAGAAGTACTCAGAAAAGAAAAACAGAGCTACCAAAAGCCCTTAAGTTCTATAAAAGGAACACACATGATGGAAATGGTAGAAACTACCCACGCCAAGCTGATTGGTACAATGTGAAAAATCAAAGAAAGATCTATGGAATACATGCCTAGATGGCAAAGGCCTAGAACTCAAGAAAGCCATTCCAAAGACAAAAGAGCTATCTTCAGCACACATATGCACCCAAGCACTACACACAGAGATATCACAACTACCAAAAGAAGGCCATTTCTAAAACACACACAGGCATATAGACAAAAGAGACAGTTGTATGAACCTAACACCCCTGCAATTTGCCAAAGTAAATTATGATTATGGCACGATAGATGGCAACCTCTTAGAGTCAAATCATTTGGCTATAGGTTGGTTGGATCATCTTACAATACTAACCCCTCGGACCCGCATACAAGTATGTGTACCTAAAAACGAATTTCCTTGATTGCGGGTTCAAGGAACAACGAGTGCCAAGGAACCTGGTACATGGATAGTGGTCATTCCCGGACACATGACATGAAACAAGAAAAATCTATCAAAGTTTAAGGAGGTTAGAGGTGCAAAAGTCATATATGGAGGAAATGAAGCTCCAAGAGTAATAAGAGGCATTGGATCCATCAAGAAAAATGGATTAGAAATCACAGATGTTGCATATGTTGAAGGACTCAACTTCAATCTGCTAAGTATCAGTCAACTCTGTGACAAGGGATATAATGTTGGATTCAACATGGGTGTATGCCAAATCAAGGACACTGAATCTAATGAAGTAGTGTTGCAAGGATCCAGACAAAAGAACATGTATGTGGTAGATTGGTCAACTGCCACACCAAGCACTTGCCTATTAGCATAAGAGTACAAATAGAATCAAGTTGGATGTGGCACAAGAAGCTGAGTCACCTGAACTTCAAAACAATTAACAAGCTTGCAAGGAGCAATCTTGTAGAAGGACTCCCAGACTTAGTGTACAAGAAGGAGAGTGTATGTGATGCATGCCAGATGGGAAAGCAGATCAAATCATCATTCAAAGAAAAGACATGTCCATCTTCAACAAGAATATTGCACCTGTTACATATGGATCTATTTGGTCCAGTTGAACCAGCTAGCATAAGTGGAAAGAAATACACCTTGGTGGTAGTAGATGATTATTCAAGATATACATGGACAATTTTCATGTGTAAGAAGAAAGAAACCTTCACGAGTAAGCCGCCACAAATGATGAAGAGAATCCAAAATAAGAAGAGTCAAACCATCATTAAAATAAGATCCGAAGAGAACCGAGTTTGTCAATGGAATAATAACTCGATTGTATTGAAAATGGTATTGCTCATGAACTAATCTAGACAAGGACTCCACAAAGTGAGAATGGAGTTGCGAGAAAGAAGGAACATAACTCTCAAAGAAGCGACAAGGACCTTGTTAGTCAAGCAGGGGCTTCCTAAAAGATTTTGGGCTGAAGCAATAAACACAGCATGTTATACTCAAAATAGATGCATGATAAATAGACAGCTGACAAAAACTCCCTATGAGATTTGGATAGGGAGAAAGCCAAATGTTGCATATTTTAGAATATTTGGATGCAAATGCTTCATCCATAATAATGGCAAAGACAATTTATAGGATTTTGATGCTAAAGCTGATGAAGGTATTTTCTTGGATACTCAGCTGAAAGCAAAGCCTATAGAGTGCTCAACAAGAGGACAATGGTTACAGAAGAGTCCATCCATGTGGTGTTTGATGAACCCAAAGTAAATGGAGAAGACATTGAAGAGTCAGCTGACAAGCTGAATCAGCCAACCATGCAGAAGAGTCCCTATGTTGAAGCTGAAGCTGGAGTCGTAAACCCAGATGAAGATGAGATAGCTGAATCTCAAACACAGCTGGAAAACTTGTAGCTAAGTGATGATGAGAGAGCTGATCAAAATAACACAGCTGCAAGACGACTGAATCCAACTAACTTACTCCAATCGGATGTAAGATGGCTAAGAGACCATCCGCCAGAACTAGTCATTGGAGATGTAAGAGAAGGTGTAAAAACCAGATCAAGAGCTCAACAAGAAGCGTTTTTCACTTGTTTTATCTCTCAAATAGAACCAAAAGATGTGTCACGAGCATTGGATGACACACATTGGATTCAAGCCATGCAAGAAGAGCTGAATCAGTTTGAAAGGAACAAAGTGTGGGAATTGGTTCAAAGACCAACCCATCAAAATGTTATTGGCACAAAATGGGTGTTCAGAAACAAGATGAATGAGGAAGGTTCTGTGGTAAGAAACAAAGCAAGATTGGTAGCCAAAAGATACTGCCAAGAAGAAGGGATAGATTTTGATGAAACATTTGCTCCTGTGGCAAGACTAGAAGCCATAAGGATGTTTCTTGCCTATGCTGCACACAAGAACTTCATTGTATACCAAATGGATGTAAAAAGTGCATTTTTGAATGGATTATTGGAATAAGAAGTCTATGTTGAACAACCTCCAGTATTTGTGCAGAAAACTCTTGGAGATAAAGTGTACAAGCTCAAGAAAGCTCTATATGGATTGAAACAGGCACCAAGAGCATGGTATGATACATTATCACAATTCCTGACTGAGAACGGATTTACAAAAGGCAAAGTGGATAGAACACTCTTCAGAATTCAAGATAGGAAGAGTATACTGCTTGTTCAAATATATGTGGATGACATCATCTTTGCATCCACCAACAAAGAGCTGTGTGATAAATTCTCAAATCTCATTCAAAGAAAATTTGAAATGAGCATGATGGGAGAGCTGACATTCTTCCTAGGACTCCAAGTAAAGCAATGAAGGATGGAACCTTCATAAGTCGGACAAAGTACACCGGAGAATTAATGAAGAAATTTGGTATGGAAGAGAAGTCTTCTATGAAAATACCAATGAATACATCATCAAAATGGATATGGATGCGGATGGCAAGCCTGGATCAAACAAGATACAGAGCACTTATTGGATCACTACTCTATCTCACAGCAAGTAGGCCAGACATCACCTTTGCAGTAGGTGTATGTGCAAGATTTCAATCTACTCCAAAAGAAAGCCACATGACTGCATCCAAGAGAATATTAAGATACTTGAAGGGAAGCCAAGAAGTTGGCTTATGGTATCCAAAGGAAGGTGGATTCAAGCTAATTGGTTATTCATATTCTGATTATGCTGGATGTAGAGTTGATAGGAAGAGTACTTCAGGTACATGTCAAATGCTTGGAAATAGGTTAATTTCCTGGTTTAGCAAGAAGCAAAATTCAATTGCCACATCCACAAAGACGGAATACATAGCTATGGGCAAATGTTGTGCCCAAGTCTTATGGATGAGACAAAGAAATGAGAGACTATGAAGTTGAAGAAAATGAAATTCCAATTATGTGTGATAACACAAGTGCAATTGCAATCACTCATAATCCTGTGTTGCATTCAAGAACAAAGCACATTGATGTCAGATACCATTTCATAAGAGACCATGTTGAAAAGAAGGACATCACCTTGGAATACATCTCAACTGATAAGCAGTTAGCTGATATATTCACAAAACCTTTATGTGAATCAAGATTTGAAGAACTCAAGCATGAATTAGGGTTAATTGAAATGAGTTGACACTCGAAGACTCGAGAGAAAGAGATGGAGCATGTAAAGATGGAAAAAGAGCGGAGCTCTTGAAACAACTAAGTGAATCACCGTGTCGGAAAGTCAACAGCATCGAGTTAGCTGATAGCTGAGTCACGATATGAATAGAGAGAAGAAGAGTTGAATCAGCTAAGAAGCAAGCTGGGTCATTTATGAGCAAAGTGACAAAAACGCAGTCGTTCTTACTAAGCGGGAATGTTTTTAAGAATGACGTCAGCGTAATTATGACGTGTATAGTCAAAAGCTGCATACCAAGCTTATGATTGGATATAAATGTTGCCGCATTAAATGCGAGAAATTAAATGATAATCGGCGTGCAAAATTTGAGCCGTTAATCTCGATCAAATTTCAAAAACCGTCCGCACGTCCTTTCATAAGCCATACATATACCATTCCGTCTGTTTTTCTTTCACTTTACACAAACTGTTCATCTATCTCAAAAGCAAAGAAAGAAATTTCTCTCTCGAAACCCTACAGATTTTCAAAGCACATTTTCAAAGTTTCGTTCGGTAAATCTTCAAGAAATGGCATCTACTTACGATTTTGTTAAGTTGGGAAAACAAATCCACACTGGTTCTACCGTGGATTTTGAAGGAATGATCAAACAGGGGTTCAACGAAACCCTTGTGAAGAAAATAGCCGAGAAAGTGGAGAAGTCTGGGCTGAAACCCTTTCTCACAATGGAGTTTCAAATGACCTACATGGAGGAGGTCGCGCAGTTCTATGTGAACGCTGAAGTTCACGACGAGGGCATCAAGTCCTCTGTTCACGGGAAAGAATTCACAATCACTGCCAAGGATTTGGCAGAATACTATTTTCTACTGCGGAAGGAGTGTCGGAGATCTATGAAGTGATGTAAACCTGGCTGCTGCATGGAAGGAAGTGGCCAAACTCGATCATCTTTGCAAAAATTGTCTACACAGTTGACAAGAAGCTGCTGAAGGAAGATTACCACAAGTTGCTGGATATCGTTGCCAAGTGCGTAGACATCAAATTTGGAAGCTTTAATCACCGTGTCCAAAACCAAGATGATCGTGATGGTCGATCATGGAGGAGAAGAAAGTAAATCGGCCTGAGTTTGTATACAAAAGACACCGCCAAAATATTGGGAATAAGTTCTTCAAGGAAGATGGATCGTTCGGAGGATCTTTGGGGTATGGCCTGGTGATTGGCAGGCTGATGGAGGTGAAGGGAGTTCCACTCCAACATGGAAAGGCATTCCATGTTAACAAGAAAATGTTCCGATCGAATCTCTTCGGAGCACAGAAGAGAGCTTATGCCAAGAGAGCGGACTCAAGTGAGGGGGAATCACCACTGGAAGAAACAACTGTCTCCTCCTCCCAAGAAGAAGGTTACCCCTGCGCAACAAAAAGAAGACTACACCCCTGCAAAGAAAGAAAAAGAAAACCGCACATGCCCCTGCGGCCGAGTCACCCGCCCTGCGCCGCAATGGAGAAGGAACCGTTAATCCCTTCTCCGGTGATTAAGAAGAAGAGGATCGCCACAACAAAGAAAGCAAACCTCTAAGACAATCGAAGGCATTTACCTTCGACGAACTGGAGGAAGTGGAACCGATATTCCTCCTCGGTGAAAACCAAAAGAAGAAAAAGAATCTTCAAGCGCTCGAGCTTGAGAAAACAACAGTCTCCACTCGGCTAGAGCAGATCTTTGACGGCCGAGAAGTAGAGTCTCCGAAATTATAGATGAAACAGCCCAAATCTGGCTTTGAGGCCGATCAGCAGAGGCAAGTTGAAGACCAAAAGAGAGTGAGAACAAGGAGTAGCCGAGAAAGTCAATCTCCTGTTGGACAGGGTTGTGTCCCCTCCTGCTTTCTGTGTGAGGGAGAAGAGCAGCAAGCTCTATTACCCTCCATTCCTGAGACTGGAGGACAACGCAAAGATGACGATGATGATTTGATGATTCTATCCCCACCATATCCGCATAAACCAAAATCGTGCCCTCGAGAATGGAGAAAGTGGAAGTTGAGTCACTCTAGGTGCGCTTTGAACACCCCCGAGTTTATTGAGGAGGAAGAGGAACTCTTCAGGTTCCTTGAAGTTGATACAGTGCTACAAGCCTTTGATGAGGATAACTGCATCAACATGTTGCAAATTCGAAAAGAGAATGAATAGGCTAGGGCAGCAAAGGAAGCAGAAGCTCGTGAGAAAGCCAGTATCTGTCCTCTAACCGGAACCACTGACCATACTCATCCACATCTTGACATGCTTTCAGAGAGCGATGAAGATCTGGACCCTGCTGCTGCGACTGAAGAATTGGAGATGCAGCAAGCCAAGCGGGAATCCAGGATCCTACATGAGCAACAGCTGATGGAAGGCCCTGGAGAGTCTTCCAAATCGCAGCTGGAGATTGATCCTATGGGAGTGGTGCAGCAGATTGCAACTGTTGTTGCTGCGACCACTTCCTCAGCTCACTCTGATGAAGGCATTAAAGGAACTGGCGATGAAACTGGGAACTTGGGGACCCAAGTAAAGCCAACCCCTACTGAAGGTGTCTTACCACCTGCCCCAACGGCTGACAACTCACAGGAAAAAGCTGGGAATCTGGAGAAGAGTGACCCCATTCCAAGTCACTCAGCTGGTGTGCCGGCTGAGGGGGAAACTCTCTCCACTGCAGCTAGGTCGGAGAATGTTGTAGCTGACTCCATAACGAATCTAGGAGGCAAATTGGAGAAGAAAAACAAACATATACACAAAGAAGTTGTCACCGATTTGAGGCTCGAGGCGATTGATACTGCTCACCGAAGTGCCAATCGCTCTGCAGTTAGAAACAATGACGCTGCCAAGCAAAGCGAGAGGCACATGATGGATCTCGCCCGGGAGTTAACACTGGGCAATGAAAGTGCAATCCATGGAGTTGAGACTCCGGTGGATGCCACCTCCGAAGACCCTAAGATAGCTAAGACTGTCGAATGGATTGTCCAAGGCCTCGCTGTAGTTGAGATTGCAGGAGGTAGTTAAGGCCTACGGGAGGTTGAGACTTCCTGGGGTAAAGAGGCGAGAAGCATATAACATCCCTCCAGTTATCATCGATGCATCTGAGAAGGAGATAAGTACCCTTCACGATTCCCAAGACAATCCTGATGTAACATTTCTGGGATCTGAAGGTGAAGAAGAGGCTGAGTCATCTCTTGTTGCAAGTCCAAACCACTCGATTGAGGATGTTCTTCCCAAAGACGAGTAAGCGGAATTTAAGGCTCGCCGTCAAAAAGTTCAATTTTGATGATGAGCCACCCCCTACCAATCTCATCATCGTCCGATGACGCTACGATATGGCCGAGGACCGCACAACTCAAATAGAAAAACCACCAGACCGATGAAGTCATGTTGAGACAACAGAGGCTCGGGGTCCATACCACAAAAGACCACAAATGAATCACGGTCAATCGTAGGCTCCCAAAGTCAGCAGAGAATCGACTAACCCGGCAGCTCACGGCCACGAGTTACCATTGAACAGATTCCCTATGTCCGTGATGATGCATTTCAAGAAACGTTCCCCTCTCTCTGTAGAGTTGCCGCTCTTGATGAAGAATCGCCTAGAGATCAACAACGTTTCCATAGACCTCATCCAAATCATTCCCACGATACCATCGTCCCAGCAGATTTTGACTTTGATGTTGCTTGGCCGCCAGCTGAGACAGAGGTGACAGCTGAGGTTCGAGAAGTCTTCAAGGCAATATTTGCGGAGATAGAGAAGATGGAAAGGCACCAGGCCAAATTTAACATGCGACTGGATAACAGAGATGCTAATCTTACGGCCGATCTGCGTGGAATCATAGTCAGGATCCGGGAATAGTGGCAACAGCAGCAAACAATGCGTGTGGAACAGGTTCGATACTTCAAAGCATTGTACAATAAGATGCTAATCCGGAGCGCTGATAACGCTGATATGAAGAGAAGAATGCAAGAAAACATTGATAGAATGCATGAATCTCATACCACAGAAATGGAACTGCTGCGCGAATTTCATTGAAAAGAACTTCTGCGAGTCGAAGAAAACATGAATGCAAAATTCACCCTTCTTATGGCTGAAATGAAGCTGGTGACACCCGAATCGAAAGCCACCCGCTCAGAATTTCGAGCAGCATACTCCGCAGCAGAATCCAAGCAGAACTCAGCTATCAGCCGTCTAGATTTCATGCTTGCTGGCATGTTTCCAGGGGTTCCTCTCTCCTTTGATGATGCCAAAAATGGGGAAGAGGGATACCTAAAGACGTTGAAATGATCCGCAACCGAGAAGAAGGACGCAGCTGTAAAGGCAAAGACAGCTGAAGAACAGAGAAGAGAAAAGAAGGGAAAATCTGTTGAGGGGGAAGGTTCGAAAGACATGACTTTGATGATTGCTAAAACCCCTCAACAAGGACTTGTCACATCTGACATCATCAGCAAACTTCCAGTGACTCTTCCGCTCCAACACCCCGCAGTAACCATGGCTGAAAAGAGGAAGATAGTAGAAGTAGGGATGAAGGAGGTGGAAGGAAAAATGGATGCCCGAGTGATGGATATACTGAAACAATATGGAGGCATTCCATCAGGCAGAGACACTGATGCCATTTCAGACATCGGAAGCGAGCCGAGATCAGTTGATGAATTCAAAATGCTCGAATCCGAGGGATACTTCGAGAATATGTCAATGGCCCAAGCCTGGGACTTGTATTGGGAAAAAGGCCTCAAGCTATGTGAAGAAGGTGACAGGCATCAGACTACTGGCAGTGACTCTGCTAGTCACTCAGCTGGGAAGAAGAAGGCCCCAGTAAAATACACACCCAGAGGTAGAGGAAGAAGCAGTGGAGGAAGAGGTTTCAGACCTAGACCTCTACCAAAAAATATAGAATACATAGATCCAGGGAAGAAAGGAGGAATCCATTGGGCTGGATATGACGTAGTAGCCAATATGGAAGTGGCCAGGAAAAATGCTGAATATGTAAAGAGAATCGAAGAAGAAAATAAAAGACAAACTCAGTTGTGGGAAGAGAGACAAGAAAGAAAAAGAAAAGATGAAGCTGCCAGGAGAGCTTATGAGAAAAAGAAAGCAGCTGAAGAAGAGAAGAAGAGAAAAAGGTCAGAAAAAGACAGAGCTGATGAAGAAAGAAGGAGGCAGCGAAGGAGATGAAGCGTTGTTGTCCACCCCTTCATGTAATTTACTATTGTAAATACATAAGAATGTAAGTCTTCTGTACATTGAATAAGAAATTTGTAATTTCTCTATTTTTGCGTAGACATATATGTTTGCTCTGATACATTTTGTAAACAGTTGTTTAAAGGAAAAGAATGTTATGATCAATAAAAAGATTGATTCTACGCATACATTCTCTCATTACTACTACTACTACGTATGTATATTTGCTATTTAATCTCTGAATGTATGTTTTAAGTTTTGACATCATCAAAAAGGGGGAAATTGTTGGGAAATTTATTTTTTAGATTTTGATGAATGCCATGTAAAACTTAGACTAGAAAGTTGACACCCCATTTTCTTTGTAATTTGCATTGTAATAGATAGGGTTATTCGAGCTGAGTTAAGTCAGCTATGCCTAAATATGCAAGAAGTTAACTGGAGACTAGAATGAAGACTCCGCTATGAGGCAGCTGAGTATGGCAAGGAAGAGAAGACAAGAACTCGACTGGAGAAGTATCAGCTGAGATGCAGCTGTGTGAAGTGTCAGTCAAGTCAACCCAAGATAGCCAAGTCTCAAGTTGAAGTGACAGATGAGTCATCCAAGGATTGGGAGCTGACTCAAGTCATCCGGGAAGTTAAGGAACTGATGATCAAGTCAAGACAACTGAAAAGGATCCGTTGCACAGAAGTCAAGAAAGTTACTTAAACAAGTAATACTTCCATACTGCCTTTCTTAAAGTGCTCAGTCCCAGAAGTGTGCAAAAGGAATAAACCAATGGGAAGCACTGCACCTGTGTCAGAACTCTGAAAAGCTGAAGGCTCATTCAATACGAGGAAATGTCAATTTCAAGGACTGCAACAAGACAAGCCAACGACCATAAGTGTCTTTTAAAAATTACCCTATCTCTTCAACAGGCAGTTTTTCAAAAAGAACACTATAAAAGGCTGAGGAATCAATTTGAGAAAAGGTTATTTTTGACTACCTGAACCACGAACATTCAAGCTATCATTAAAGTTGTAACCTACAAAAACATTCTCAAGTCATTCAAGCTTAATCCTCAAGCCAGATCTTCAAAGGAAACCAATCCAACACTTACCTGTGAAGGAAAGACGACTTTAATCAGTTGAAGAGGAAACAATTGAAGAATCAAAGGGGTCTACATTACACAGAGGATTGTAGAAAGGTTCAAGGTCGAACCAGTCTCAAGTCATTGGATGGCTTCGTGATCAAATCCAAGAAGCTTGAGCAAGTGAGTTGTAGTAGCAAGGCAGCTGCCCTGTGAAGAAGTTGAGTCGTACGAGAAGCCAGCTGTGTGACCAAGGCATCTCCAGACTGAGTCCCAAATGATCAAGTCAGCTGTGTGATCAAGACTTGCATCTGGACTGATAACCACTTTGTACTCTGATCAATACTTACGGATTCCTCCAGGAGTTGGAGAAGAGAGGATTAGAAGAATTACCCCATCTTTGAACCTCTATAAAATTTACTGTGTCATTTACATTTCAGCATTTACTTACTGCATATTATTTAATATATGCTGATAATTTGATATCCAATTGATATTTAACAAAGTGCTAAAAACAAGTGTTAGAATAACTTAAAACCAAATTCAAGGGTGTTAAGTCTTCCGCTGAAAATCTCATCACATCCGAGTTAAGTATTAGACTAAACAGTCTGTTGAGTGGCTAATTGTACTGGTTAACTAACTTAGCTGTCCATCAAGGACATAGCTGTGAAATTAACTCTAAACTTATTTAAAAGGACTAAATTCGAAAAGTTGGTAAGGATTATTCAACCCCCCCTTCTAAACCTTACTCACACCCCTTGGGACCTACAAATCCTTTTAGAGAAATCTCTTCCTGCAATAGCTGGTAAGTCTTCTACGATTGTTTTAGGAAAAACATCCGGCTTTGCAGTACATATTCCAGCTCTTGAATCAATATAGGCGGCGAAATATTTTGCCTTGTATTCATCATATAACATTCCAATAGAAATGTATATGGAGAATGGACTAGTGGTCATCTGATTCTATTTCTTTTGTCAGCCACTGTGAACTCCATTCCATCTTGTAATCTTTCCCAAGGTTTATGATCCTCAAGAAATTCAATTCCTAGTATTAATTGTTCTGGGATTTTTCCTGCCATTCCTGTGATAGTTAGCTCAATTTCACCCATTTTTAGGCATCCTTGATAGCTTCCAACTATAGGTTGTTGGAGATAATATACAACATCACAAGGAAAAATATTATCCTTTTGAGTAATGTCGAATATTACTTCAACTTCTCTCCATCCTTCTATACATTTCAGCTCTTCTTGTGTTTTGAAGACATCTGGGATTCGTTGAACTATACTCGGTCTCTTTTCTTCCCAATGGCTACTGCTTATCATTCTGTCTTGTTGGAAAGACATCCTTCTTGGCTCGACTCTAAGACTTCGACTTTTGTTGAAGACTGGTTATTCTTGAATTTTCATATCCATCTCCTTTATGGTTGGAGACTCAATAATCTCTGGTAGAACCACCCTGGCAAAGTCCTCAAAGATTTTTGGGACTTCAATAAATTCATTTCTCAAGAATACCTCTAAATGATGTGTATTCGAGAGAGCATAGGAAGTCTTGTATGTGATCGAGTAGGGTCTATTCCCTTCTTTCATCAAATCATCTCTTTTGAAATCTTGATGGAGCGTTAGAACTCTGTTGAAATCTCGATCTCCCAGATTGTATGTGATTCTAGGATAGACATTAAATGCCAATTTTCCTGCATACAAATTTCCTGTGACCGCTCCAGGGCATGAATCCTTGAGATTTGAGATTCGTTTGTCAAAGATGGCAAGATTGAGTGGCGAATCTATCCCTTCCTTGAATGTCGCCTTGATAATAACTCTTATGGCTCCTATATGAATCCATGAAAGTGTGTTGGCAACATCTTTTTGACTGTGCTTTTGATCTCCTGAATTTCTTTGTAAGGGATCAATTGCATCTCGATCAGGTTACCAGTGAATTCCATCAGGATGGCAAATTCTCCGGTAGTTAATCTATGGATAATTTGGTGTCTTCTATTACGACACCCAATCTTATCCAAAGCCTTTTCCATAGCTCCAATTGTAAATTCATCATAAATCTGAAGCTTTGGATCTTCCTTCATAATTCTCATAAGAGTCTTATGAGATACCGTAGTGTGAGAGAGGAATCTTGACATATCCTCCCGACCGTGCCTGAAGAAATTCTTCTTTACTCGATTCGAACTCGGATTCGATTCCATCGTCGAAATAAATCTCTTCTTCTTATATGCTTTCATCCGAGGTAAATCCTCAAATTGATACACCTGGATCAAATCTTGATAATAAACAACTTCTTTGAATTCAGGTGTAGCTTCGAATTGTCTGACTCCTCGTTTCTGATTCTCTGGGCAATCCGTTGAGATTTGCCCTCTCGCTCCGCATGTCCAGCAATTACAATTCTTAAAACTTTCATTAGCTCTGGTGTGAGCTCACCTAAAAGTTCTTCGTCCCGATGTTCTACTGGTGCTTCCCTGGTTAGAACCTGATGAAGAGGCTCTACTCTGCCGCAGTGCCGGTCTTTGCCCCGATTTGTAACTGTGGACCTTTTGTTTTGACCAAGACCTTCTAGGTCTCCATGAAGACCTATTTCTTTTGCTGCTTCCCCGGTGATATGGATGGCTTCTCTCCTTCTTCTTCTTATGCCGCCGTGGTTGACTTCCCACAACTGTTGGGATATCATCATCTACGCAACATAGAGGAACTGCTTTGTTAATTTCTCGTAATCTCTTGTAATTTCGGTATAGTGCTGCCTGATAGCACCATTCAGATAGCTCCGCTTTTAGGAAAGACAATCTCCTAGCCACTGTATCCAAATTTGCTGCATCCTTATATTCCCTGATAAGCATTTCTCTCCAGGGACTCGGAATCTTTGCAAAGAATAGATGCGAAGGTTCTTTGTCTCCAATCTTGGATTTCCACCGATCCTTCAAGACTCATTTCTAGAAGTAAAATGAATCCTTCTTTCGTAAGATCGAGGGTACCTGCTGCAGTCCTCATCGCTGATGCCCATTTATCATAAGGACTTCTCGATTTTTGAAATCTGGGATATCCAGATTTAGCATCAACCCATATGGATGTATCGGATCGAGATGCGGTCTTCCATATAACGTCTGATAAATATTTGGCCTTCTAGAAGGTAGTCGAGTTCCTGTAAGAGGTGGTCGAGCTCCTGTTCCTGAAAGTGGTTCACTTCCTGTGGTGAAATCTCCAACGTGATGCATTATTTTGTCCTGGATTCCATGATTTGAACCCGCACATTCTGTGATGTTGGGATTTACTGGTGGTGGTGGTGGAATTGGTCTACCTTATGGGTCATAGGTAACCAAAGCTGATCCATCTCCTGCGTTCATCTTTAAATCTACAATACCTAATCCCGCGAAGGATTCTTCCAGGTCATGTAGATCCTTAAGATTTATCTTTTCCATATCCATCCTTTTAATTATGATGGATTTTCCTTTGATAATAGCAATGAGCTTTTCATCGTCCGTCATTTTTCGTACCATTTTGGTTGGTTTCCTTTTTTGGTGTAAATAGGGTACTGTCCCGAAATTGATACGCTTCTTTCCTCCGAAAGAACTCGGTCTGTCCTCCAAGCTCTTTACTCATTTCTGAATATCATAAAGGATTTCAAGAGTTTTCTTCTGATATTTCACCATCGTCTCCATCTGGTTTTGGATCTGATGAACTTGTGTAGGTAAATGAATATAGCGGTTGCCATAATTCTGCACCGTCTTCTGGACTTCCCTAATATCTTTTGAGATCTTAGATGTGTCCGGAAGTATCTCGTTCCACGCTGGTACTCCATCGGGAATCATGATTTTGATGAGCATTCTCATGGACTTATTCCTGATGATTCATCAGATCAACATATAATATTTGATTTACCGTAAGGAAACTCAGATAATATGATGATTGTCTTTCGCAGTGTCTCAAGGTTTTCCTATCGGCTCCTACACGTTCTTTTTCAACATATTGGTTGTTCCAATATGCTATCTTGTCCTGGTGTTCTTGTGCATACATCGTCAAAAATTTATGATGTATCTTGTATGGTAAACATCTTGGACAATTGTCCATATCCATATTCTCGGAGAAATTCTCCTCACTAATTGTTAATTACATAAATATAATAAATATAACTAAAAATTCTTAATAAACCTGAGCTCTGATACCATTTTAAGCAAAATACTTGGTCAAGTCAACCATTAGTATGAATAAGGGTATAATGGGTATTTTAAAAATATGAAATAAACCCGGTGAACCAATTTTTCAACAACTTAATACTCATAGGACTGCAATCGCTCAGGTGTAAAACTTATCGGACCAATTTTGCAAAACTTTTAAATTTATAGGACTAATTCTGCACACTCAATAGTTAGAGGACCGAAATTACACACTGTCCTTAGTTACATGACCAATTTTGTAATTTTTCCTAATAATTTATGTATAGATTCTACTGGGTAGAAGTCAGAGTGAATTTTATCATAGTTGATTCGATGAACCAGACAAGTAATTTCTATAGTTTTCATAAAGAATTAGGATTTAAGTTATGGCTATTGATTTTTTTATGTTTAGAAGTAGTAAGAATTGGTTTACTGCGATTAATGAAATAATCAATGCACAAGTTCTCAAGTAATATGGCTATTGGTAAGTTAGATGTCATTTATTATACCTAGTGGTTTGATTTCAATTTTTTCTTTCTCAATTCATTTACGTAATATGGTAATATTTAAGAAAATTGAAGGTTAATTGTTTTGTTTAAATTTTATAAAATATTAAGATTCTATTGTCTTAGTTAAATCTTTGTTATATATAGTTATATAAAACTCATGCTTATAATAAACATAACTGTCGAATTTGAAAAAAAAAATGACTTGAATTTCTTGAATTGACCAATCACATTAAATAACAATTTAATGGTGAAAATAGTTTAGTTTATGTGGATAGAAATTCATTTTTCTTTTAAATCATTAAGTATGTTACTTGTATTTAAAAAGGAAAAAAAAAAGGAAAAAAAAGTATTCTGAAGTTGTTCATTTTTTTATAATATTATTATAAGTCTCATAATCATATGTGAACGTGTTTCTTTATTTAATTTCCAGATTCCTCATTAACACTATATATAATTAGTTGATTAGTAATCAAACTTAGGCTATTAACTAAACTAGTAATCTTGCATGTGCGTTGCACGTATATTATTATTTTCTTAATATTCACATGTATTATTATTTTAATTATTATTCACATGTATTATTATTCTATTTATTATATTGGTTTATACTGAAAATATCTATTAACATGAGTTGGTATTTATTACTTTATTTTAATAACAAAATATTCATATAAGTAAAAAAATAAAAATTTATTTATAAAATTTACATTTTCAATTATAGACTTAAATTTTAAATTCAATTCTGGAAACATCAAATGTATCGATTAAAATGGTCAATTAAATATAGTAAATTTTAATAATTCAATATAATAACATTAGCCAAAAAAGTTGTCTACACTTGATACCTTGACATTTTCTCAATTGACGTTCTTTGTAGAAAACATCATCTAACAAATATTTCCAATATTTTTCTCAAACATAAACTATGGACGGCTTAAAGAGTCTAAAACCAAGTATAGTCAATAAATACCATTTATCACTGAAAGGTGTTCTTTAAATGGATAGGTTTCAATGCTCAATTCAAAATTTTCACTGTTTATAGGTTTTTCGGACTTTTCTGAGAGATGATTTGTAGATGCGAGTCCTAATAATTCAATTTGTTTTGCAAACATACAAAGTACCAACACTTTACAAATGATATAAAGACAACATTAGTAATAAATTAAATGTATGTTATTATTGTTGTTGTTGTTGTTGTTATTGTTGTTGTTGTTATTATTGTTGTTATTTCTTATTGTGATTTTAATACTTTAAATATTAACTGTGTCAAAACTAATCATTCAAGTGTTTTAGTTCTAAATTAAATCAAAATTTCAAAAATCAATAATCAATTCATAAATTTATTCATACATATGATATAAAAAACATAAAGTTGATCTTAACGTTTTCCCCACCTACTCAAAAACTTGCTATTTTTTATGCTATGGTATAACTTAGTAAGAAAAAAAATAGACCGGTTTCATATCATAGAATTAACGTGTGGGTAATTCAAGATAATAGGGTGTTAATGGTGCAATTGTATTTTTTTTTATAGTTGACTAATGGAAAGAGAAAAGGATCGAATGCATTGTGAATATGCTTGCTATATAATAGATATTTTTTATGTTATTGACTATACACTTTTAAAGAAGAATAAATAAATATTTCTATAATCAATTGATAAAATTTAAATTGAGATATTATTCAAAATAATATGGCAGAAAAAATCATGAATATAAATTTATAGCAAATTATTTTTCATTAGATATAAACCGTAGTTGTATTATCAAAAATTTTACAGCAATATCATTATAATACACTAAAAAATTATGAATATAAACATGATATAAGCTGAAACAGAGAAAAAAAAATTGTACCATTGACATCTATGTACGTTCTCTATTGTTTATTTCCAACAGTTATAGACCCATTAAGTTTTCTCATTTTAATCAATAATGAATTGTTGTAATCACTCACCAATCAAAAGAAATTATAGAGTACGATGGAAATTTTCACAACCCGAGAAAATATATCTAGGAAGTTTAATTAAAAATACAATATGCGGATGAATTTTTTTCTTAAAGGTAATACATAGATGTCCATTTTGAGTGTTATACAGTTCGAAATAATTATCACGTTGAACAAATTGTTGCCCATTTATTGTACGGTAATAAATTTCTAGATTGATGAATTTTATTTTAAGGTAAGATTTTGTCAATTTTTCCCTAAACATATTTTTAATTATTTGTTCACATAGCATTGTCAAAAATATAAATAAATACTGCAAATTTCAATTAAAAATATAAATGAATATTCGATTATAAAATTTTCCTAATATAAGAAGTAAAAAGAGTGGGAATTTTTTTTGTTTCGAACTTCTTCTTTTATTTATATAAAGCGATAGATATATTAATTAAGTATAGGCAAAGACTATATAATTTTTAAAATATGAATAATATATATAGATAGATTGATAGTACAGACTCACTTTTGGTATAAAGTAGGAATATCATTTATGAAATTTTCCTAAGTTTTATTATACATATAAAATATGAATACCATTCATAACATTTTTCTAATTTATATATATATATATATATATATATATATATATATGGATTGGATCAAATGAGACCACATAATTAGAGTGAGACAGTGTGGACTAATCTTGTCCAAAAATCTGTAATTTTAGATGGCTAAGATTTACCCAATTTAATAAATAATTTTAATTTATTTTAATTCAGCATTGTAATTATGTAAATACATATATATGAATACACACGCACAGTCATTGAAATGCGTAAACTCAAAAAGGCCACTGATCCACCTAGCATCAAAATCAAAGAAATTCCAAGAAGCAAAGAGGCAAAACCCGCCGGTGAGATTTCTTTGAAACGACGACGGTCCCGCCTCGCCGTCGTGGAGTTTAGTTTAAAAATCAATCGACGGCGGTGGGGACCGAATAATAATCAAAACTAAAGCTGATAACTCATATAAACTCTTAGATCCATAATTTTGTTGATTTTGCGGCTGGCTTCTCATTTTTGCCAAAAACCTTTCCTGAAATTGTTATGCCAATCTGAAAGGCTGAAGCGAAAATCGAGGTAAATGGATAAATTTTGTGTTGTCTATTTCAAATTATGTGGGAAGTTTGTATCGAAGAAAATGATTAGCAAGATGACTGCCAATATTCATCAGGGTTGCAATCGGCGGGTCGGGTATGGAGTGTTTGGTACAAGTCCTTTGCCAGAAACAGTGGAGAGAGTAAAGTGGTGTTAAAGTGGGTAAAAAAAGATTAATTAACAAAAAAAAAAAATTTCTGTTTGAATTTGATAAGTTGAATTTGTTTATTACGTGGTTGAATTGGAGGATTGGTTAAGAAGACGATGCTGACGTGGAGAAAACGAGGGCCTACGAGGAGGCAGTGAGGATTACTGTATACTTATATGTTTTTCGATGTATACTTAGATGTGTTTTGCTGTATAAGTAGTTAATTTTTTATATATGTATTTATATTGTTGTATACTTATGTTTTTTATTGTATACTTATATGTGTTTTGTTGTATACTTACATTTTTGTTTGATAATTGTAATATGCAGTACAAATATGTTAAATATATAGCATAATAGTGTTAAATATACAGTAAATATATATTAAATATACAGTACAATAATGAGCGTGATTTTCTCTCTCTCTATATAATTGATTTTACTTAATCCTTGATCCCCACATGTTAATGAGCGTGATTCTCTCTCTCTCTATAACTGGTTCCTTGATTCACGGTCCCCACATGTTTTTGTTTGACCATTTTAATATGCAGTAAAATTATGTTAAACATACAGTAAAATAGTGTTAAGTATACAACATATGATAAGTGTACATTGTTTGATAAATGGTTTTATCATGATTTTGATGATTTTGATTTTACACCAAAACAATGGTTTTAAAGGTTGTCCAAATACTCCTAAATGATTTAAAATGGTTTTAATATTTTCCTGAGTATTTCTTCAAGTTTTATTTTCGACAAAATTGGACAACACTTTTAATCATTTTTTGTTAATGTATTTTTACACCAAAACAATGTTTCTAAAATGTTTTCCTAATACTCCCGATCGGTCTAAAATGTTTTCACTATTTTTTCTGAGTCTTTCTTGAAGTTTATTTTCGATATAAAATTGGATAACACTTTTGTTTTGAGGTCAACCGTCCGCCTATAGGCAACCCGTACTGAGTTGCTATGGGAGTGAGAAACAAAAAATGGGACGTAAGAAAAATAGAGGCGATGCGATCGGTCGACTAGGTGGTCGCGACCGTCGGCCGTGAGCGGCCGTGCACTGGAGCAAAAATTGAAAGCAGAACTCTTGCCCTTCGTTTTTGTAGTTTGTGCGACCGGTTGGAGTCGACGTCGACCGGTCGCCCTGTGTAAATGTGTATTCTCATTTTCAAACGTCTATTTGTCTTGCGACTCGCCCTCAAGTTTGATGACAAAAAATTCGACCGTTGTCGTGCAGACATCTTTTCCTTAATTTGTGGGATTGATTTCTAACTGACTCTTTTCTTCAATTGTCTTGCAATTTTTTGAAATTCATGTCCCCAAGAGGAGCCTATCATGTACAAGACATTTTCTATAAATAGAGAAAGAATTGAAGAAACACAACAAGAGAGAAAACTACAACACAACAAGATACACTCAAGAATACACTTGTTCTTACATTGTCTTATTTCTTGTTGTAATTTGCCTAGCTATTCACTTTCACATTCTTGAGGTCTAGGCTTTTCTTGATTACACTTGCACTCTATTGTATTATCAATTATCGAGTTGTAATCTTGAATTTGGGTAATCATTCAACACAAGATATCCTTGTGAGTGTTCTTGTGGTAAGAACACACTTGGGTGATCTAGGTGTTAGGTGTAAGAAGATTGTGGTAATCTTCTTGTTGAGGTGTTGAAGAATTTGGTATTCTTCAAGGTTGAAGATTGTGGTAATCTTCACAAGCTCCCATTGGAGATTGTGGTTATCTTCAAAGGGAGATTGTGGTAATCTCCAAAGGTGTTGTTGAAGATGAGTGTGGTGCTCTTCAAGGTGTTGTTGTAAGTTGGTGTTGTATTAATTTGTGGTAAATTAATAAAATATTTTTTCTTTTTGAAATCCATCCCGGATATACTGGGGTGGTAGAGGATTAGGCCCTAGGTGGGTTGAACCTCTATAAATCGACGTGTGTTGTTTACATTCCGCACCTTTATTATTGTGTTTGGGCATTTAGTTCGAAAAAGAGGGCGAAATCAAAAAGATGGAGATAATCTATTCACCCCCCTCTAGATTATCGTAGCCGCTTGGACTTACAAGTGGTATCAGAGCCAAACTCGTTGGCAAGCTCGTTTCACATCGCGAGTGAAGAGAAACGATCGTCGGCTACGAACGAAGCTTATCTTTCTGGCACCTACACCACCAAGCCACCTCGGTTTGATTCCAAAAATTTTATATTTTGGAAAGAAAGAATGGAATGCTATTTACAAGGTTGCGGGTTTGATATTTGGAACACCGTAATCAATGGAGAATCCATTCCGATGAAGAATACACCACACACCTCTAAAGGCTTCAAAGAGCTCAATGATGAAGAGAAGAGAATCATCTCCTTAAATGGTAAAGCTCTTAGTATTTTGTATTGTTCACTTACTACTTTGGAATTTGATCATGTTGTAGGTATTCGATCGGCACATGAAGTATGACAAAAATTAGAAGCCATCTATGAAGTGTATGCAAATGAAAGGAGCAACTCAAAAGCATCTACTTCACAAATGGATACAACATCAAATCCAACAACATGGGATGAGCCTTCTACAACCTCCCATGATGAAGAAGTTGAACAATGCCTCATAGGCATCGAAGAAGAAAACGAGGTAAGTTCTAAACCCTCTACTTCCTATGATAATGATTATAGTGATTTGCAAAATGATTTTGATGAACTACAAGAAGAATTCCAAAACTTACTTGTTAAATACAAATATTTGAAAAAGGAATTCATTGTTTTAAAAAATGATAAGGATAGTTTATTTACTTCCTATGAATCACTATCATGTGCTCACACCACCACTCTTGACAAGGTTAGAAACCTTGAGAAAGAAAATAGTACTCTTGTTGAGAATATTGAAGGCATGAAAAAGGATTTAGCTAAATCCAACTTGAGTACCAATGATATGACCGAAATTATTGATTATTGTGATAATTCGAAACTAGAACTTGATCATAAGTTTAATGTTGTCAATCATATGAAAAAGGATCAAGTCTCTAAGCATGTTGGTCATTATGCTCCTAAAATTATTACTTGTTTTTATTGCGGTAAAAAGGGTTATACGGCTAATTCTTGTCGGGCTAGAAATAGCTCTAATTATTGTTGGAGACCTAAAAGTCTCAAGACTAATCCCAAAGGACCCAAACACTTGAGGGTACCACAAAATAATTTCTTGATAGGTACCCGGCGAAATAATAATCGGAGAAAATTCATACCGCCAAGAAGACATCAAATGACCAATTCATTTGATCAAAGGAGAAAACATTTTCAACAAAGCCAATTTCCAAGAAGAGGATATAATCAAAAATGGGAAGAACACAATCCTTGGAAATGGCAAAAACATCATCAACAAGATGATTTTCCAAGAGAAAGACACTTTCAAAAATCGGAAGGCCACAATGCTTGGAAATGGAGAAATTGGAGAAACTATCATCAACAAGAAGATTTTCAAAAGGGAAGATACCATCAACAATGGGAACAACACAACCCATGGAAATGGCGTAATTGGTAACCCGTATATCCCTAGTTAAATATGCATTGTATTTTATTATTATGCATGTTTTTCTTTTTTGTGTCTTTATTACAACATGAGTTTTCAAGTATTAGTTTTTTTAAAATTAAGGTCTTCAATATATATGTGTGTTTTTAAAATTCTTTGAAAAGAAGACCTTATATGATGTTTTCAAAACTCTTGTGCATTTTTGTAGACTAAAGTGTGTTATCATCTCTTATGGATTTTTATGGCATGAGCTTACTTGCGATATCTCTTAGCCTACACTTTTATCATTATGATTTGTGTTAGATTTGTTTTAAGAATTGTGTAGGATTTACATATTTTCACAAATTGCCATTTACGTCATTATTTGTCAAGAAAGGCATAAATTATCGAGGTACGTTTACTTGTGTTATTCTTACTCTTATAGACTCGATATATGTATTACCATGTGCCTATGTGCTTATTTTTTTGTATTTCATACAAGTGCCATTAAGAGGATTTTTAGATTTTTTGAAAGGCACTATTCGATATTTGATTGCACGTATTTGCTTTGTTAACTTTTGTTCAAATACTTCTTTTAAATGAGGTTTCAATTATATGCTATCGGATTTTCAAATTTCAAAAGAGACCTTTTGTAGCTTTCTTAAGCTTATATGAACTTGCATGATTTATTAGACTCTTGATGATCTTCTAAATGCATAGTATGTGTTTCTTGCTTCATGGTCTATATATATAGTGTCTCTTACTACTATGCTCTTTTGCAAGATATTTTGTGATTGATTATTGAGACATGTTTTTACACTTGGGCTATTTTTATTCTTGATTATATAAGTGATGCGTTAATGAGTTTGTTAAGTTGTGTAGATGAGAAATGAAGTACTCCAAATATTAGTTACCTCAAAATATTTGGATGAATATGTTCTATTGTGAACACCTTAGACAAATTGGATGTCCTATGATGATAGTGATGAAGAAGACAAATTTCTCAAATAATGCTCCAAGATAAAGATTGGTTAATAGAATTGCAAGAGGAGCTAAAAGGAAAATGATATATGGAAATTGATGCCATGTCTTCCATCACAAACGATTGAAGAAGACAAAAAGGGTATTCCGGAACAAACTCGATGACCAAGGCAACATTGGTCGAACTAAGGCGAGGTTAGTAGCTCAAAGGTATTTTCAAGAAGAAGGTCTACTTGAAATGAGCATGATGGGGAGCTCAATTTCTTGCTTGGACTTCAAATCATTCAATGGCAAGTAGATGGTTACATTTCAAAAGAACTCTTGAAGGAGTTAGGCATTGAAGAATGAAGAATCATCTCAACCTCTATGGCTACCAATGAAGAGATTGACAAAGGTTGAGAAAGGCATGCTTTGACAAACAAATTCGAGGTATGTTTTCTTGTATTATTTCTATAGACTCGACATTCCATATGCCTTATGTCTATATGCTCGACTTCTAAAATTATCCCAACAAATCTCATTAAAGTGCCGTTAAAAGAAATTTTCAAATATTTATAAGGCACTTCTTCTTATGACTTGTTCATCCAAAGCTTTTAAAACGTTTTTTTTTTGGGATAACAAGTCCGGTGAAAATTATTCAAAATAAAGTTCGTCATCATCGAACTAAATATATTGAGATTCGATGTTTTTTTTAAAAATGGATTGAGTTTTTAACAAAAACTTGAGATGTGTTTAATTAAAGTCTCAAGGATAACTCGCGGACTTTTTAATCGCCCACCGCCGAGTATTTTACCTCATTTCGAGCTTGATTATGACATAATGTATATTGAATGAGGTCTACGTTTGCATTTTGCACGTTTTTAAAACTTAGGGGCGAAAAATCGGATTTTTGTATCAAACTTGAATTTTGCAAAACAGAAAAGAAGCGATGGCTGAAGGGCCGAGGTCGACCGGTCGCCCCTAGCCTCGACCGGCCGCCTGACCTCCAACCTACGGTCGCCCTGAAGTTTTGGATATATGGCTTTTGTTTCCCGAATTTGGCATTTTGGCATTTTTCTTATTTCGTCCCTTTGTCATTTGCACACACATTTCACTTCAAAATGTGTTTTGTTGCATGAATTACATAGTTTGGGGATTATCTAGCTCGATTATCATCATCAATGCTCATTTTTACCGATTGAATGGTAAGAATTTCACTCTCTTTAGCTCAATTGGGTTGAACCTTGAGTTTGTGGCTTATATGTATCTTTCTTGATGCAATTCATATATTTTTGTAATGAGCTTATTGATTGTTGATGATTGATATTTATTAAATTGTATTTGGTGATGAAAAACTTGGCTTGATTTCATTTACAAGGGCTATATATATCTTCTTCAATTTTTGACGCCTTGCTTGAAGTGTTTGATAAAACGTTTAAATGAAAAAATTCATCACCTACATGATTCTCTCGATTTCAAAAGTCTTATATATTTTTAGAGATCATGTTTTGCTTATCAAATGATCTTTCATAAGCTTCTACAAGTCATATGATTCGACTCTTCCCTCCTATTTGGTTTATAAGCTTCAATGTTCAAATAGCTCGATACATCGGTTTAGTTGCGCACTTTGATATGAATATATGATGTATTTATCGTGCTAACATTCTTTTTGATGATTCCAAAGGGGGAGAAACAGGCTATAAGCTCTTTAGCCCAAAGAAGCTAAGATAAGCTTCACGAAAAGAAGCTATAAGTTGTGGCTATGTAAAGCCATAAGTTGTGGATCATATTATGTCCACTTGATTTATTATGGTTATGTATGATTCTTGGTCCATTGGTTGTAGTATGGACGTATTTATGTTTCTAATGATGTCTCTTTGACAGGGGGAGCTTTTAAGTTATTGATAATTAAGCTCAATATTGAAAAGCTAAGATTTTAGCTTATGTTTAAGTTGCTTCTATATAACTCTTGTTGTGCATATTGATAGGGGAGCATTTGTAATATATGTTTGAATCTCTACTCCCATCCTCGTGTTTATTGCACGGAATGTTGTCGCCACAACGGATAGTTCTCTTTAACCTAGAAAAATTGTTTTGTTTTCAAAATCGACCTCGTTAAAATTGTTTTGGTTTGTAATCATCAAAAAGGGGGATATTGTTTGATAAATGGTTTTATCATGATTTTGATGATTTTGATTTTACACCAAAACAATGGTTTTAAAGGTTGTCCGAATACTCCTAAATGATTTAAAATGGTTTTAATATTTTCCGGAGTATTTCTTCAAGTTTTATTTTCGACAAAATTGGACAACACTTTTAATGATTTTTTGTTAATGTATTTTTACACCAAAACAATGTTTCTAAAATGTTGTCCTAATACTCCCGATCGGTCTAAAATGTTTTCACTATTTTTTCGGAGTCTTTCTTGAAGTTTATTTTCGATATAAATTTGGATAACACTTTTGTTTTGAGGTCAACCGGTCGCCCTATAGGGCAACCCGTACCTGAGTTGAGCTGAGAAACAGAAAATGGGGCGTAAGAAAAATAGGGCAGGTTGACCTGGTCGACCAGGTGGTCGATCGGTGAGGGCGACCGGCCGGCCGATCGGCCGTGCACTGGGAGCAAAAATTGAAACAGAACTCCCGCCCGTCGTTTTTGTAGTTTGTGCGACCGGTTGAGTCGACGCGACCGGTCGCCCGTAAATGTGTATTCTCATTTTTCAAACGTCTATTTGTGCGCGACGGCCGCCTCAAGTTTGACAAAGAAAATTCTGATCACAGTGCAAAGACATCTTTTCCTTAATTTGTGGGATTGATTTCTAACAGCTCTTTTCTTCAATTGTCTTGCAATTTTTACGAAATTCATGTCCCCAAGAGGAGCCTATCATGTACAAGACATCTTCTATAAATAGAGAAAGAATTGAAGCAACACAACAAGAGAGAAAACTACAACACAACAAGATACACTCAAGAATACACTTGTTCTTACATTGTCTTATTTCTTGTTGTAATTTGCCTAGCTATTCACTTTCACATTCTTGAGGTCTAGGCTTTTCTTGATTACACTTGCACTCTATTGTATTATCAATTATCGAGTTGTAATCTTGAATTTGGGTAATCATTCAACATAAGATATCCTTGTGAGTGTTCTTGTGGTAAGAACACACTTGGGTGATCTAGGTGTTAGGTGTAAGAAGATTGTGGTAATCTTCTTGTTGAGGTGTTGAAGAATTTGGTATTCTTCAAGGTTGAAGATTGTGGTAATCTTCACAAGCTGCCATTGGAGATTGTGGTGATCTTCAAAGGGAGATTGTGGTAATCTCCAAAGGTGTTGTTGAAGATGATTGTGGTGCTCTTCAAGGTGTTGTTGTAAGTTGGTGTTGTATTAATTTGTGGTAAATTAATAAAATATTTTTTCTTTTTGAAATCCATCCCGGATATACTGGGGTGGTAGAGGATTAGGCCCTAGGTGGGTTGAACCTCTATAAATCGACGTGTGTTGTTTACATTCTGCACCTTTATTATTGTGTTTGAGCATTTAGTTCGAAAAAGAGGGCGAAATCAAAAAGATGGAGATAATCTATTCACCCCCCTCTAGATTATCGTAGCCGCTTGGACTTACATACATCATACTGCATGGCAGAGCACATGCGTGATTTTCTCTCTCCAGCGTGATTTTCTCGCGATTTTCTCTCTCCCCGTGTGATTTTCTCTCTCCTAATAATTGATTCCATATTTGGACGGTCCCCACATGTTTGTTTTTGACAATTATACCCTTATTTTCCTTAATTAAATATTTAATCTAATTTTAACCCTTAGTTATCTTAGCCATTGATATAGTTAAGGGAGGGTTGAGATGAGTCCACATTGTCTCACTATAATATGTGGTCTCATATAACCCTCCCCACACACATATATATATATATATATATATATATATATATTGTAGGAATACCATTTACAATATTTTCCAAAATTAAAATATTACCAAATATAAGAAATAAAAAGAGCGGGAATTTTTTTGTTTTGGTATCCTAATTTTTATACATAGATATAATAAAAATAAAATTTATAATATTTTCCTAATTTAATACCAATTATAATGTTTTCTTAATTTATATACACATATAATGTAGGAATATCATTTACAATATTTTCTTAATATAAGAAGTAAAAAGAGCGGGAAATTTTTTGTATCGAACCTCTGCTATTATATATATATATATAGATAAGCTTTCACTATACAGATTTAGGTTACTTTCTTAAGTAAGCTTGCATGTGGTTTATTAGATTTTAATCTAGACTTTTACATACAAATTCTTAAATTAAAACTTATATATAATTGAATGTAGTGTTTTGTTCTCAATCATTTCAGCTAATGTGATTTAATTATTATGATATGCACTTATATTTATTCTCACATTCAATGAAAAGTGGCATCACTTAGGTTCATGGATCATGTTAAATGTACGTTCATAACATTTCACGAGCATACAAAAATTAAGTAGAGTCTAGTTTTAGGTTTAGAATTAATAATATGTTTTTCAAAGAAATGGGTGTACATTGTTCTATGATGCTGGAGCGAGTGGGAAATGGGCGCGGGGGACTGCCGTTCCGACAATGTGCCGCTTGCGGCTAATGCTAAATTTAATGTTAAAGAAAATGGGCCTTAGGGCAAAATGTTAATCGGGTTCCAAATAACAAGACCCACTGCGACCCTGATTAGAACAATGTGCCACCAAGTGAGCTCGCGTCTTAGAGAAAGTTTTAAATACTTATAATGAAATGTGTTTTTTAAGTAATGAAAGAGAAAATTTTAAGTAATGAAGATGGAAGGTATTTTTTAAAAATAAAAAATGTCTCAGAAATAATGTTATAGTATTGCATTAGGCATGCATTTATGCATGAGATTACTTGTTGAGCCTTTAAAAGCTAATTCCACGAATTTTTAATATTTTCAGATGAGAACCCTGACGAGGAAGGAGATGGCGCAGAGCAGTGACTCGTGAACCCACGTCTTTCATGATTTTCATGTCTTTCGAGTCTATTTTTAAAAAAAAGTTTGAATTTTAATTTCTATTGGGATGTTGACTGTCATTTTTATTTCAGTATGAATGTTTCTAGATTGATAATTATTTCAAGTATTAGTCTTTATTTCCGCTGCAAACTTTGAAACAAAGTAAAATTTTATTATTCCGTATTTTTAAGAAATCTTTAAAGTATTTCTATTATAAATACTTATTTTCGAATTAAAATTCAATAAGCTAGAAGGTGCTACATTTAGTGGTATCAGAGCCAAGGCTTTTAAAATCGGTTCTGTAAACTTCAAAAGTTTTTTTTTAGAAAATATTTTAAGTCAAAGAGTCATGGGTTCTAAATCGCGCTTCGAGCATCTCCATCCGCAGTTTGGTAAGGATTACATTTACTGTCATTATTTATTGATATATTTTTGTTTTTATGAAATATATGCCTATATGAAATTGATTGTTATTTGGATTGAATAGAAGATAGATGAACTTGATATTTTCTTTCTTAAAAATAAATAAATAAAATATTTTATATGCAAATAAACTCATTTACGTTATTTAATTTCAAAATTCCAACGCGATTATTATAAATATTATTCCGCATTAAGTTTTATCCTACCAGACGAATGTTAATGATTGCTTACACTAAGTTGGAAAATACTATTAGAATGGATCATATGATTGCGAGAATTTAATGAATTTAATAAACTTATTTTAGTTAATATAAAATAAACCGCAAGACTCGCTCGAATCACCTAGACGGGAATGGTTCCAACACTAACAATGCTCAAGGGACTCCTCTAACTGTCGAGGCTCTCTTGCAAGCCTTAACCATTTTTTGGTGAAACTAATCAGACCAGACGTGCTAACGTACCTGAAAGAAATCGATTATCGGACTTTCTTAGGTTATCCCCGCCATCTTTTGCGGGTACCACTGATCCTACCGAAGCCGAAGGATGGCTTACTGAGATGCAAAAAATCTTTTCTGCAATTGATTGTACTGATGAGGAATGTGTTAACTATACAACATTTGTGCTGCGAGGCGATGCATATGATTGGTGGAGGATGGTGCAACGTCAGATCGAGGGCGACGCTAGCCCCTTTACTTGGAAAAGGTTCACATAAGACTTTAATGATAATTACTTTCTGAGGAGTGTTCGCCAACAGAAGGAAGAGAGTTTAGACTGTTGGAAAAGAGGAACCATACGGTGGCCGAATATGAAGCGAAATTCGCCAAATTGTCCAAATTTGCTCCTGACTTGGTTGCCAGCGAGGAACGAAGATCCAAACCATTTGAAGAAGGACTCCGATCCCAAATCAAGCTTGCAGTGACTCCTTTGAGCTTACTACTTATCGCGAAGTTATCAACAAAGCTATGTTGGTGGAAAGGGCTCAATCTGTGAATCGGGAAGAGATGCGGATCCAACAAGAAGGACAAAAGTTCAAAAGAGGGAACCCAAATGTTTGGAATAATAATGGTCAGAAAAGAAAGCAAGTACGAGTTCCACAGGGTGCCTCACATAATAAACAACTGACAATTGTTTGCACTAAATGTGGCAAGACACATCGGGGAGAATGTTTGCTTGGTACAGGAGTTTGTTTTAATTGTAAGAAGCCTGGACTTATAGCATTAAACTGCCCCGAGAGAAAGCAGCCCACTCAGGCTAGAGTTTTCACAATGACGCAAATGTGTTCGGATGCAAATCGATGTGGTGGTAGTAACCAAATTAATTCTTGCATTATTTTTCGAATTTCATATCATTAAGTTCATGCATGTTTTGAGTATGTAATTATTTTGTAGGATCTATGAATGTTTGTGGTATACCTTCTTATATGTTAACTGATTCTGGTGCTTCACACTCTTTTGTGAACTACAAATTTGCTATGAACCTATCCGATTATGCTACTTCGTTGGACACTCTTTTCAGCATATCAACTCCCTCAGGGAATGTCATGAACTCAATCCAGTTTCTATTGATGGGAGAGAGTTATCTGCTGATCTTATTGGGTCAAATATTCATGACTTTGATGTCATTCTAGGAATCGATTGGTTATCCAAACATCACGCAACAATCGATTGTCGAGCTTGAAGGGTAATCTTTTATTCTCTTCAGGACTCCCAATTCTTTCAGGGAGTTTCATCAAAACCTGTTAACCCTATCATCTCAGCTATGAAGGCTCGTAAACTCCTAAACAAAGGTTGTGAAGCCTAACATTACAAACAATTTTACAATGAATGAGTTGAGATGAAATAAAGAGAATATCCACATGGACATCAGAGGGGTTCCAAATAAGCAACATTCTACCATTTCTACATTCATGAAAATTATTGGAATAAAGCCAACTAGGGAATTTAGATTTCACAATGAAGTCACGAAGAATGTAATCTAAAAGATATCATCCTCAAGTTTGTTTTCATGAAGACATAATATTTTAAGATTATGTTCTTTAACAAAAGCAAGCAGTTGATTATGTTTAATGGGATTCTTAAATCTCCTAACATTCCAAACAGCTATCTTCATAGTAAAAAAGGAGAGATTATTTTGTCTTACCAAGGACAGCCGTAGGATCATGATTTCCTAAAGGTTTGGAGCCTTTAAGGGCATGATCATGGGGTATTTTGAAGAAGAGTTGTGATTGACTTTCCAGAAATTCCACTAGGGAGGGGATTAGGTAGTGCAACCATATCACAACTAGAATTAGCTTTGGTTCCAATGTTGCCAGATTTTGGTGGCATACTTGGAATATTTGAGAAAGATCCGATATTTAGAGCAGCAGCCTGTTGCTGTTGAAGTTTCTTCTTGATTTTTATGTCTAGCACTCTTTGATAGCTGCTCTTCAAATACTTCCTCATCTAGGAGATTGGAATTCCCCTGAATTTTAACTGACAAATTTTCTGGTGGAACATTAGTAGCAATATTTCCAGAAATAACAGTAGTATTTGCCTCCATCTTTAGTAGAATTTAAAGTTACCTCTGGTTTTTTTGAAGAACTATTAGCATTCAGATTATCGTTTTGTATGTTTTCGGACTCGGGAATATGGATAACTGATTGCGCAACATTTTTTCCTTTATCTTTTGGGTCAACAATAGGTTCAGTTGGCATATTGCCAGGATTCTTTTTCTTAGCATTAGGAATAGCTTAGTTTTTAATAAACAAATTAACACCCTTGGCAGGTTTAGAGTGTTTGATGCATGTTTTTATCTTAATTTTGATGATTTTATTTTATCACCAAAACAATGTTTTTAAAGGTTGTCCAAATACTCCTAAATGATTTAAAATGGTTTTAATATTTTCCGGAGTATTTCCTCAAGTTTATTTTTGTTAATAATGGACAACACTTTTATTGATTTTATACCAATGAGTTTTTACTCCTATAACAGGTTACTAAATGTTGTCTAAATACTCTCGATCGGTTTAAAATGTTTTTACTAAATTTTCGGAGTATTTCTTGAGTTTTATTTTCGACAAAAATTGGACAACATTTACTCTCCGTGGTCGACGGGTCGCCCTATAGGGCAACCCGTGACAAGATATTTTTAGAAACAGAAAAATGAGACGGATGTAAAAACAAGCGTCGGCCGACTTGCCGCTTCATGCAGGCGTCGACCGGTTCGGCGACGATCCCAAATGGCGATCGTTACCTGCAAGTTTCATTTTGAAACAGAACAAAACCTCTTCGTTTTTTGATTAGGGGGACCGGTTGAGACAGGGGTCGACCGGTCGAAGCCTACGTCGACCGGTCGCCCTGTTGAAATTTTCAAAGTGTTCTTATTTCTCTTATTTATGTGCGACCGGTCGCCCTATGTATTGACAGCAAAAATATGACCGTTTGACAGCAGACACATTTCCTTAAATTGTGGGATTGATTTCTAACAGCTATATTCTTGATTTTAATTGTATTTTTCTGTAGATTTTCAATCCCCAAGAGGAGCCTATGCTTGATCAATCATCTCCTATAAATAGAGGAAGTTTTGGAGCAACCAAGAACAACAATTGAGATACAACACAACAAGATACACTTCAAGCAAATACTTGGTCTTTCATTGTTATTACTCTTGTTGTAAATTTGCCTAGCTTATCACTTTCACATCCTTGAGGTCTAGGCTATTCTTGATTACACCTTGCACTCAAATTGTATTATTCATTATTGAGTTGTAATCTTGATTTTGGTTATCATTCAAACACAAGATATCCTTGTGAGTGTTCTTGTGGTAAGAACACACTTGGATGATCTAGGTGATAGGTGAAGAAGATTGTGGTGATCTTCGTATTGAGGTGTTGAAGAATTTGGTATTCTTCAAGGTTGAAGATTGTGGTAATCTTCACAAGGTGCCGTTGAAGGAAGATTGTGGTAATCTTCAAATGGGAGATTGTGGTAATCTCCAAAGGTGGTGTTGAAGAAGAGTGTGGTGCTCTTCAAGGTGTTGTAAGTTGAATTTGTATTAATTTTGGTAATTAATAAAATTCTTTTTCTTTTTGAAATCCATCCCGGATATACTGGGGTGGTAGAGGATTAGGCCCTAGGTGGGTTGAACCTCTTTAAATAGATGTGTGTTGTTTACATTCCGCACCTTTATTATTGTCTTTGAGCATTCGGTTCGTAAAAGAGGGCAAAATTGAAAAGATGGAGATAATCTATTCACCCCCCTCTAGATTATCGTAGCCGCTTGGACTTACAAGTGGTATCAAAGCCAAACTCTTTGGCAAGCTCGTTTCACATCGCGAGTGAAGAGAAACGATCGACGGCTACGAACGGAGCTCATCTTTCCGGCACCTCCACCACCAAGCCACCACTATTTGATTCCAAAAATTTTATTTTTTGGAAAGAAAGAATGGAATGCTACTTACAAGGTTGCGGGTTCGACATTTGGAATACCGTCATATACGGAGAATCCATTCCGACGAAAAATACACCACACACCTCAAAAGGCTTCAAAAAGCTCAATGATGAAGAGAAGAAAATCATCTCCTTAAACGGTAAAGCTCTCAATATTTTGTATTGTTCATTTACTAATTTGGTATATGAACATATTGTAGGAATAAAATCGGCACATGAAGTATGGCAAAAATTAGAAGCCATCTATGGAGTATTTGCAAATGAAAGGAATCAAACAAAAGCATCTACTTCTCAAGGTCATACAAGCTCAAATCTAAGGAACAAGCCTTCTACAACTTCCAACTATGAAGAAGTAGAATATTGTTTTATGGGCATCAATGAAGAAAATGATGTATGTCTTAAACCCTCTACTTCCTATGATATTGTCATTCAAAATGATTATAGTGATTTGCAAAATGATTATGATGAACTTCAAAATGAATTCCAAAGCTTACTTGTTAAATACAAAAATTTGAAAAAGGAATTCAATGTTTTGAAAAATAATAAGGATAGTTTATTTACTTCCTATGAATCACTATCATGTGCTCACACCACCACACTTGACAAGGTTAGAAACCTTGAAAAAGAAAATAGTACTCTTGTTGAGAATATTGATTGCATGAAAAAGGATTTATCTAAATCTAACTTGAGTACCGATAAAATGACCAAGATTGTTGATTGTTCGAAATTAGAACTTGATCATAAGACTAAAGGTGTCAATCACATGAAAAAGAATCAAGTCTCTAAGCATGTTGGTCATTATGCTCCTAGAATTATTACATGTTTCTATTGCGGTAAAAAGGGTCATACGGCCAATTTTTGTCGAGCTAGAAATAGCTCTAATTATTGTTGGAGACCTAAAAGTCTCAAGACTAATCCCAAAGGACCCAAACACATGAGGGTACCACAAAATAATGTCATATTAGGTACCCGGCAAAATAATGATCGAAGAAAATTCATACCGCCAAGAAGATATCAAATGACCGTGTCATTTGATCAAAGAAGGAGAAACTATTCCCAACAAAGCCAATTTCCAAGAAGAGGATATAATCAAAATTGGAAAGAACATAGCCCTTGGAAATGGCAAAGACATCATCAAGATAACTTTCAAAGAAGAAGAGATCATCAACAACGTGAAGGTAACAAATCTTGGAAATGGAGAAATCAAAGAAGTCATCATCAACAAAGTGACTTCTCAAGGGGAAGATACCATCAACAATGGGAACGGCACAACCCATTGAAATGGCGTAATTGGTAACCCGTATCTCCCTATTTAAATATGCATTTTATTTTGTTATTATGCATGCTTTTATTTGTGTCTTAATTGCAAAATGAGTTTTCAAATATTTATTTTTAATTAAGGTCTCCAATATATACTTGTGTTTTTTAAAATTTTTTTAAAAAAGAAGACCTTATATGATGTTTTTAAAAACTCTTGTGCATTTTTGTAGACTAAAGTGTGTTATCATCTTTTATGGATTTTTATGGCATGAGCTTACTTGTGATATCTCTTAGCCTACACTTTTATCATTATGATTTGTGCTAGATATGTTTTAAGAATTGTGTAGGATACATATCTCATGCTCATTGGCTATTACGTCTTCAAGTTTCTTAAACTATCGAGGTACGTTCAATCGTATTTACCTTAAAACTCGATATTATACTTATGCACATATCTTTCAAAATATTTCATTTTGACCCCTTAAGTGCCCCTAAATATTTTTTGCAAATATTTTCTTTAAAAAAAAAGGCACTACTTGTTAAGTCTCGATTTTCTCGAATATATATTTTCCCTAAACCCATATTTGTTGGATATAGTCCAAAATTATCTTTTTGCAAAGTTTTAAAACTTTTGGGGTGAAAAATAGAGTTTTGGAAAACTCTGGGAAGAGGAAAAATTACCTGGACGGTCAAAGCAGGGGCGACCGGTCGCCCTGCACGTCGACCGGTCGCCCCCTACCTCGACCGGTCGCCCAGGCCTATTTTACACATATAATCGATTATGTCTTCTTTGTAAAACAGACGCAAGATTTTTCCTCAAAACCCTTAACAGCGAATTTTCATCCCCCTTCTTCAAAATCTTCAATTCTTCATCATTTTTCACGATTCTTGTTGCTAATCTTCTTATTTTCACAAGAATCTTACATATATGGCTCCCCCAAAGAATTCCACCGGTCAAAATCCCATCTCCAAGCGTAGAAGGGGCGGAGAGGGTTCGTCAAGAAATCGGCAAGAGGAAGCCGAACAAAGGGATATTCGAGCCGCTCAAAGAAACGTGGCTCAAGAAGGTGATGATGTTCAAAATCTCATTCTCTCTCGGGCCCAAATTACCGAGCTACGCGGAACGATTTCGCTCCAAAATTGCCGTTGGGCGAAAGGTAAAAAATCATTTGTCACTCAAGCCCCTAATTCCCACAATGTTCTTAATTTCATCAATTAATATGCGGAATGGTATTATGAGGACTCGGGAATGGGTGGAAAGTCTATTGCTCGGACTAAAATGTGTCGTTTTAGTTCATTTACAAATGAGTATCCTACGATTAGAGGACTTTTTTTAGGAGCAAGGTTGGATGTATTTATGGGAACATGCTTATGTGTTGTATGATGATGATATTATCCAACTCTTTTATGCCAATATGTGGGTTGAATATGATGTTGAAAGGAAGCCTATAGCCGTAAATTCACTTATAAGGGGACGACATTTTAGATGGACTCCCAATGATATTTGCCGGTTTTTACGTGTTAGAGAAGGTGGTTGGGATTATTTCTCTTGTGGGACTTGGAATGATGAAATGTTGGGGGTGTCAATGAAAGAAGTGAAGACGTATTTGGGAGTATGGCCAAAGTACTCTTCGTTGGCAATGACACTTGAGCATCGTATTTTGTCGGTCATTGTTGCATATTGCATTTGTGGTAAGTCGGGTAAGATGCCTAGCAACATGGATTACTTTTTGACGTATAAGATTGCTAGGAGGGAACCACTTAACTTTGGTGCCATACTTATTCAATGTCTAATCGAGTCCATCACTCAAGGTAATAAGAAGTTAGTTATGGGAAATTGGATTTGTAAACTTCTTATTCAATCGGGACTTCCTTCGTCGGAGTGTAACTCGGAAGTATTCCAAAATGACTTCGACATTGATAATATCTCCCAAATGGTCACAATGCGCAAGAATATGGACATCCAACCAACCAAAATGGCTAGAGGAAGAGGTCAAGAGTCCCTCGATCCTAATGACTACTTTGATGACGCCGAGGCCGCAAGATTGGCGGAAGAGGGTGAACCGAGCAATCCGGAGGGTAATACCTGGTGCTCAACCGCCAGAGGTATACTCAAGCCGAATTTGATGAGATGAGGACTTTTCATGAGACAAGATATGAGGCTTTGGAGCAAAAGACCTCCAAAATGCAAAAGTCTATCGGCAAATTGAAGAAATTTATCAAGGATTTTATTCCCGGATCTTGCTTCTCCTCGGATGAGAAATGATGTCCCCACCCCCTTTACTTTCTAGCATTTTCATTAATGTTGCCGTGTATTTTTGATGAACTTTTGTAAAACTCATTTGTACTAATGATATTTGCTTGTTTTCTTAAAGGGTTAAAATTGCAAGTTGATAATGACTTGTGGATGATCATGATTTTGATGGAGTATTTGATGGTAAAAATACTCTAATTTAAACATTGTTTGATAATTGGTATGAAGTACTTGATGGTAAAAGTGCTTCTCTATTTTAAACCATGTAGTTGTTGGGACATTTGATACATGTATTGTTTAAGGCATGACTTATTACTTGTTGGATGCTCTAATTTTTTGGCATTTGTAATGCCTTGATCATTCTTAGCATATCTCAATTGGGTTGAACCCTTGAGAATCTACTTTGAGCGTATTATTTGATGAACAAATTGTTGCATATGGTGCATATGATCTTTTTGAGCCTTGGAATGAGGTTGATTGATGATATGTAAATTTTTTGGCTTGAAACCTTTACAAGGACTATATGCAACCTCTTGTATTTTTCACGCACACAAGGTGTTTGTTGAAATGTCACAATGAAACTTTCAACTTCTACATGATTCTCTTGCTTCAAAATGTCTTAAAATCTTTTTGAAATCATGTTTTTAGCTAAACTAATGAGCTTATGGTTCTCTTATGTTTCAATTCTCCCATTTTCCTTGGATTATTATGCTCAAACGGTTATTAAACCGTCCCTTTGTCATGCTTTGATATTATTGTATGGTGTTTCCACCATCCTAACATTCTTTTTGATGATTCCAAAGGGGGAGAAACAGGATATTGGCTCATTAGCTCAAAGAAGCTAATAAAAGCTTGTCATAAAAGCTATAAGCTATGGCTCATAAAAGCCATAAGTTGTGATATTGTTTAATGATGTTTTGTGACATGGGGAGCTTATAAGCTCTTAAACAATTTGTAAAAGCTAAAGCTTTTAGCTTATTAGCTTATGGATAATTGCTTTTACATTATTCTTGATGTGCTTGTTGATAGGGGGAGCTTGTGCTTATTATTGAAAAATATTTACTCCCTACTTGGTTGCTTTAATATTTTTGGAAATTTTGGTTGCTTCCAAACGGTCAAATGTTTTTACCGGAAAATCATTTCTAAAATTGCTCTCTTAGTTTGTGTAAAAATTGTTTTGGTTTGTAATCATCAAAAAGGGGGAGATTGTTTGATACATGTTTTTATCTTAATTTTGATGATTTTATTTCATCACCAAAACAATGTTTTTAAAGGTTGTCCAAATACTCCTAAACGATTTAAAATGGTTTTAATATTTTCCGGAGTATTTCCTCAAGTTTATTTTTGTTAATAATGGACAACACTTTTATTGATTTTATACCAATGAGTTTTTACTCCTATAACAAGTTCCTAAATGTTGTCTAAATACTCTCGATCGGTTTAAAATGTTTTTACTAAATTTTTGGAGTATTTCTTGAGTTTTATTTTCGACAAAAATTGGACAACATTTCTGTCTCGTGGTCGGCCAGGTTATCATAGGGCAACCCGTACTGAAGATGTTTTTAGAAACAGAAAATGAGATGGATGTAAAAACAAGCAGGTCGACCGGTCGCCCTGGGCGTCGACCGATCGCCAAGCGGTCGACCGGTACCTGCAAGTTTCATTTTGAAACAGAACAAAACCTATTCGTTTTTTGATTAGGGGGACCGGTTGAGACAGGGGTCGACCGGTCGGCCTCGTCGGCCAGTCGCTGTTGAAATTTTTAAAGTGTTCTTATTTCTCTTATTTATGTGCGGCCACCGATGCCGCTCTATGTATTGACAAAAAAAATATGATCGTTTGACAACGACACATTTCCTTAAATTGTGGGATTGATTTCTAACAGCTATATTCTTGATTTTAATTGTATTTTTCTGTAGATTTTCAATCCCCAAGAGGAGCCTATGCTTGATCAATCATCTCCTATAAATAGAGGAAGTTTTGGAGCAACCAAGAACAACAATTGAGATACAACACAACAAGATACACTTCAAGCAAATACTTGGTCTTTCATTGTTATTACTCTTGTTGTAAATTTGCCTAGCTTATCACTTTCACATCCTTGAGGTCTAGGCTATTCTTGATTACACCTTGCACTCAAATTGTATTATTCATTATTGAGTTGTAATCTTGATTTTGGTTATCATTCAAACACAAGATATCCTTGTTAGTGTTCTTGTGGTAAGAACACACTTGGATGATCTAGGTGATAGGTGAAGAAGATTGTGGTGATCTTCTTATTGAGGTGTTGAAGAATTTGGTATTCTTCAGGTTGAAGATTGTGGTAATCTTCACAAGGTGCCGTTGAAGGAAGATTGTGGTAATCTTCAAAGGAGATTGTGGTAATCTCCAAAGGTGGTGTTGAAGAAGAGTGTGGTGCTCTTCAAGGTGTTGTAAGTTGAATTTGTATTAATTTTGGTAATTAATAAAATTCTTTTTCTTTGAAATCCATCCGGATATCTTGGGGTGGTAGAGGATTAGGCCCTAGGTGGGTTGAACCTCTTTAAATAGACGTGTGTTGTTTACATTCCGCACCTTTATTATTGTCTTTGAGCATTCGGTTCGTAAAAGAGGGCAAAATCGAAAAGATGGAGATAATCTATTCACCCCCCTCTAGATTATCGTAGCCGCTTGGACTTACATAGAGTTGGCTGGGATGCCAACATAATGACCAAAAGAAGAACATTTTTTCCAAAATTTTGGAGTAAACTCATACTCAACTTTTTGGTCTAAAGCTTTGCCACTAGAAAATTGAACTTGAACCGAATCAGGAGGTTTCATTGAGGGATTGATATCAACTAGGACTCTTGCAAAGGTTGGTCTCGATTTTTCAAAGGTTGGCCTATCACAACAAATCGGAGAACTAATTTTATCACAAATTTTCCCAAGGGCATTTGATTTCCAACAAGGGGCAGGAAGAAAAGGGAGTTTAACCCAGATGGAAACACTTGAAAAAACATTTTTAGAGAAAGTAGAAGCATTAGAAAAAAAATTTAACATAAGGGTTCTACCTAAGCAGTGGAACGGTCCCCCTTGTGAAATTTTTTCCATAGCATCATATTCTTTAAATCTAAAAATGACACACCTATTAACATATGGTAGCACTTGGCAGTCCACATTCCATTATTTAACCAGATTTTTTATGTTAATCATACCTGGCCATTTACCCGCTAAGCAGCCAATGAGGCAGTGCCCCCATTCTTTTTCAACATCACAGAGGTCACCCTCTTCCGGAATCACAATATCGCCCTCAGAGTGAATGGGCTCTAGTTTCAGCTTGTAACATTGTCTTTCACAAAGCCCAGCATAAGATTTCACATGGGTGCCTTGCTTAGAGCCCCCACCAGTAGCATTATCAGTTGCATAAAACTCCTTTGCCCCTGCAAATTTTGAAAGGTCAGAGGGATTAGGCACCAAGTCAGCAGACAAATTATCATTTAAGGAGTCAGAGAAGGGTGAATCCTTATATCCTAAGGTTAACGAGTCCTCATCCTCCAAAGTTCGAGAGAGAGATTCCAAGATTCCGATGGAGGTGGCGGGAACCTCATGTGATTGTTCTTGGCCATCACAAAGGTCCAGTCACTCAACGGAGGAAATAAATGAAGGGGGAGAATGTTTTAGTTTCTTCTTCCACCTACTACTTGTCTTCTCTTTCATGATATATCTAATACCAAGGAAAAGGAAGGGTAGATCAATAATAACAACAAAAGTACTGAATAAGTCAACAGAGCGTTGGTTTTAAGGTAAAATTTACAGGAAAAAAATCAATAACCCAATTTAGATAACAAAACTACAGAGATCAGGAGCTTAGGTGAAACATACTCTTAAATGTAATTAAAGCTACGGTGTCAGAGGATAACTTGATTGATATATATATATATATATATATATATATATATACATATATTGACGACCCAGGGTATCCCCACACCAGTCGGGGGCATAGACCCCATACTTCTTTGGACTATAGGATATCCGTCCTTCCCAAGGGTGGTCCTAATCTCTGGAGGAGATTGAATCGCATTGAAAGAAGGAATTTTATAATAAAGTGAATTTCCAATTATGGTATGGGATTCAGTGTAAGATCCCACTTTCATGTAATCGTATAATAACTCTATAAGGAATATTTTGATATAAAATTTCTATTTTTTAAGGTATTATTATTTCTTGTATAATGTTTTATGTGCGAGTATTATCACAATAGTATAAGGTGAGTGAAGTTATCTGATTGAATTTGTGACGTTTGATGATACCTAAGCGGAGCAGGACATACATGTACACATGGCGATTCAAAATCTGCTGACATAGACTGACCAGAAGGTCAATGCCGAGAAGGAACTTTAAGCCAACCAAAGCTCAGCATGAAAATCTCTATCAAAGGTCAATGCCGAGAAGGAAATTTAAGTTAACGATGACCGAGCAAAGTCGATGGCAAACACACGCCCGCCTTGGCAATACCATTTCAAAACAACACAGATAATAATAATTAATATCTGTCAAACATGCAGATCATGCACAACAAGGGAATGACAAGTATCCCACTCAAGTTGTAAATATAATCATTGCTAGTCCACTCAATGTAATAGTATAAATAGAACACATTTATGAGGAAAAAGACAACAGAAAATCACTATATAAACACTTTGTATTTGAAATTTTGCTAGCATAGCGATCGACTAGGAGTCTTGCTCAACTATTTAATAGAAACATATTTTATTCCATCCATTTTTTTCCAGCTAGTATTTTAAGCATTTTATTTCTTGTTGTGCAAATATAAGCATCACCGAATTAGCGCCAGAAGGAGGACCCGTTGGTCCAGTTACAATATTGAAAAGTTCTAGCCAAATATTTTCAACATTAATTTATAAAGCTTCACCATGAGTCAAGAGGATAATGCTCGAAATGTCGAGAGATAGGATCCACTGCGGATAATACCAATCATTCTCCTCCCGAGGTAGGGACTGTGGGATCTTCCTATTCAACAACTTTTCACCAATCCATTTCAAAAGGATGGCCCAATTGGTAACTCGGGCTTTGGGAACTCCCTAACTCCAAATTGCGCTTCTGCTCCTCCCATCAATGTTCTTGAAAATGTTCACCATAGGCTCCCAAAATAGAGAAAATCAAGAGATAAATTCCCGAAATGGATGCCAGGAAATTAGACGTGAAAAGAGAAGAATGGTGGACTTGGGGCGCAAGCCGTGTGGAAGAATCATCACCTCTAATTCCTCAAGTCCACCAGGTACAATCAGTATTTGGTCACCTAGGGGTTGACCCAATTCGAGCCTGGCCTGGCCGTTCAATTTAGTCCCGGATCCAATATCCAGGAAATTGCAACCCCCCAAGGAACAACCAAGCTCGAGACCCCTGTCCAGCAAATTACCGAGGAGCTGAGATATGCTGCCTGAGGCACCATCTAAATGAATTGGAAGGTACACCAGAAGAGCTCCCACATCAAGTCAGCGTAGCTTCTGACATTGTGTTACCATTTGCTACACATATCTTGGCTACTCCACTTCCAACCAAATTTAAAGTCCCGCAAATTGGTTTATTTTATGGTGAGATTGATCCTTTAACCAACATTTATAAATATCTTGCTTGCACCGAGCTCTACGATCCCGATGATGCCATACTATGTAGAGCACTTCCTTTAACTCTGGGTGATCGAGCCTATCGATGGTTTTTCACCCTCCCACCTCAATCAATGCATTGTTAGAACGACCTCGCACCAGATTTTAATACCCATTTCCTAGCTTCTCGGGTGTGAGCTGCTCCAAAAGATTCGTTGGTCACTATAAAGCAGAACAAGACGAGTCTCTTAAAAGTTACATTGCAAGATTCAACAAGCAGGTTCCGAGATTGAACATGTGACAAAATATGCTATGTTAATGGTTGCGATCTTGGGATTATCTCCATCATCTCGGTTTCGCTGGGCCATCATGAACAGGGCATGAGCACCATCCAGGAGTCCCTTATTTGTGCTGAAAGACATATCTGTATTGAGGAGCCAATAGGTGTGCCTACTACCGACCAGAAACAACAAGCTTCAAAAAAAAATTTAAGGACTTCAGCTCGGGGTTTGGCTCTGGTTTTAATCTATCACTGACAGCTCGACCACGAGATACAAATCATTCCAAGAAGTCTATTTCCAAATCCAAGTAATGAAGAATACATTGATAGCCTCTCCATTTACCATATTCAAGGAAATCAGAGATCTTAACATTTTGCCACCACCTCGACCTTTGAAGATTGGTCCACCCAAGCTTGATGATTCACGATATTGTTGCTACCACCGGCCTATTGGTAATGACACAGACGAGTGTCGTGATCTTATTCAAGAATTAGTTACAATCATCGAAAGAGGTGGCCTCAAATGTTTTCTTCGTGACTTGCCATCACCAGCACATTTACTAGCAGGTACCGAGCACCGAGCAGCGGGAATGGCCGATCCGGGCCGAGTTCCTTCATAAACAATCATCCTTATGATCAAGAAATTTTGACGCTCATTAGTACAAATTAGAAGGAGGACCGCCGATCTATCCGAGAAAGGAAAGTTGATATCATGGAGGCGTCCAACGCACCTCAGCAAACTCAGATTGTCGAGGTCAAACAGAGTTTACCCTCTGGTCATTTTACCTTTTCTGATCAAGATGCCGACCATATTGTTCATCCTTACTCGGACCCCCTAGTCATTACTGCGCCGATCATAGGCATCTCGGTCCACATGATTTTGGTCGTATCTGGCAGTTATGCAATGATTATTAATTTAAGATCCTTTCAAAAGATGAATGTGGAAGATTCATTTGTTCGTCCATGTAATGACAATATTTTGGGTTTCGGTGGGGGGAAGATCATTCCCATAGGAGAGGTCGACCTCCCGATTCGATTCGACGAGGGGCAATCAAAAGAACAATCATAACAACTTTTAAAATATCAACAGTGACTCCGAGTACAATGCTATAATTGGGCTGCCAATATCACCATAAAGCAACTCTGCCTATCTGTCATTTTTTGTCTCAAGTTTCCAACTTTAAAAGGGGAAGGAATTCATAAAGAGCATCGAGAGCATCCGTGAATGTCTCACAAAAATTCGTCCCACCGAGATCAACATTGTTCATGAAGGAGAACCAAGAAATTCCATGCCTCGAAGCAGGACAACCAACCAGAGAATACCCAGGACATTGCTGGGCCAAAGCCAAGCAAGCGACCTGGGAAAGAGCTAATGGGGGATTCAGAGAAAGATTTGCTCACCCGCAGGAAAGAAGGATAGAGCAAGAAAAGAAAACATGTCGAATCGGGCCGTAGATTAAGATAGCATATGTCGATAAGCGACAATCGAGTCGCTAACTCGGGATTGGTCACAATCTCCTAGAGCCTCTTCATTCTCGAGCTAATTGCTTTCCTAGAAGAGGAGAAAATTGGGCTTGACGGACAACAAACATTAGAAGCGAGTAAACAAGCTCCTCAACAACAAATTTATCCGAGAAGCAATGTATCCAAGATGGGTGGCTAACCCAGTCCTGGTCAAGAAAATTAATGGGCAATGGTGTTTGTGTATCGACTTCACCGACCTGAACAAGGCGTGCCCAAAATACAGTTATCCTTTGCCTCACATCGATTACATGGTGGATTCCACCTCGGCGCACGATCTCATGAGCTTCTAGGATGCATACTCTGGGTGAAACCGGATTAGGATGGACCCAGATGATGAAGAAAACACTTCTTTCTACTCGGCTCAGAGCCTTTACTATTGGGGCGACCTATCAGAGGTTTATCAACAAGATGTTGAAAAAACTGATAGGTCATACAATGGAAGTTTATGTGGATGATATGCTTGTAAAATCATTGTAGGTCCCAAGGGGTGTAAGTGTAAGGTTTAGAAGGGGGGGTTGAATAAACCTTACCAAATTTTTGATTTAGTCCTTTTAAATCTACTGCACTTGATTCTACGAGATGTGTCCTTGATGGACAGGTCGAATTAGTCACTCGGTAGAGTTAATCTCTCAACATTCACCGAGTTGTTGATGGAGTAACTTCGATTGTTGGCTATAATTTAACTCAACTGTGGTTTTATTTTTATTGGAAGACTTAACACCATAAGTTTGATTAAGTAAGATTTTAGAGCTTGATTTAGTACTTATGAATTATCAAATGGATAGCAAATTTATCGGCGAGATATAAGCGAGTTAAAAGTGCGGGAATTTAAATCTTTGAAATGTAAATGACACGGAAAGTTTTTATAGAGGTTCAAGATGGGGTAATTCTTCTACTCCTCTCTTCTCCAACTCCTGGAGGAATCCACTAAGTAATGATCGGTTTACAAAGTGGTAATATCCAGGATACAAATCTTGATCACAACAAAAGGCTTGATCCTTAGGGACTCGATGCGAGACGCCTTGATCACTCACCAAGCTTCTCGTGCGACTCGAACTTCTTCACAGGCGGTGCGCACTGCTACTACACTCACTTGCTCAAGCTCTTTGGATTTGATCACGAAGCCCTCCAAAAGCTTAAGACTTGGTTCAACCTTGAACCTTTCTACAATCCTTCCCGGAATGTAGACCCCTTGTTTTTGTATTTTCCTCTTCAACCGATTGAAGTTCTCTTTCCTTCACAAAGTGAGTGTTGGATTGATGTACTTCGTAATGTAGGCTTGAGGATTGAGAATGTTTCGATTTTCTAATATGCTTGTTTATCTCACATGTGTGTCATCCTTCTTCTCAAACAAACTCCTCGGCCTTTTATAGTGAACTTTCACAAATTTGCCCGTTGAAGAGATAGGCTTATTTTTGAAAGTCACTTTGCGTCGTTGGCTTGCGCTTCTTGGAATTGTCATTTCCTCGTATGAATTGTTCTTTCACCTTTTTCGAGTTCGACACGGTGTGGTGCTTCCCATTGGTTCATTCCTTTTGCGTTTAAGGGGTCGAGCACTCGAGAAATGTGGTATGGAGATATTACTTGTTTAAGTAAATCTCTTGATTTACGGCAACGGTTCTTTTACGATTATCTCGACTTGATTGCATTTCCTTGCTTTCCCCGGGTGACTTAGAGTCGACTTCCAATCATGGATGACTCTTCATCACTTCAACTTGAGACTTGGCTTTTTTGAGTTGACTTGGCGATGCTCCCACTCGATTGCATCTCATTGCTTCTCGATGGAGTTCTGTCTACTCTTCTTTGCCATACTCACTTGTCTCGCAATGAGAGTCTTCCTTCAGTCTTGATTGTCTTCTTTGCATGTTAGGGCGTAGGCGACTTAACTCGGCTTGGCGGCTCTATTTATTACAATGCATTTTAAAACAAGAATTGGGGTGCCAACTTTCTATTCTAAGTTTTACATGGCATTCATCAAAATTTAAACAATAAAATTCCTAACAATTTCCCCCTTTTTAATGATGCCAAAACTTAAATCATTCAATAATGCAAATAGCAAAGATACATACAGATAGTGTATTGACATAGAATGTATGCGTAGAATAGCTCGTTTATTGATCATATCATTCCTGTTCTTTTACACAATCTGTTTACAAGGTGTATCGAGCACATATTTGTCTACACTTTGAAAATAAGGAATTTATAGCTTTATTACGGAAAGAATTACATTGTATGTATTTACATGATAAAATACACGAAGGGTTGGACAGACAACACTTCATCTCCTTATTTGTCTCCTTCTTTCATCTTGATCGAGATCTTCTTCTCTTCTTCTCTTTTTCTCTCGTCGTCACCGCCTTCTTTTTCTTCTCATATGCTTTCTGGCACTTCATCTCTTCTTATTCTTTCTGTCTCTCCTCCCATAGCCGAGTTTGTCTCTTGTTTTCTTCTTCTAGTCTTTTTGCATACTCGGCATTAGATTTAGCCACTTTCAAATTTGCCACCTGGTCAAGCCCGGCCAGATGATCCCTCCTTTCTTTCCGGATCCACGTATTCAATGTTTTTGGGCGAGGCCTGGTGCAAGCTTCTTCCTCCACTACTACTTCTTCCTCTACCTCGGGCGTATCTTGTCTTGGGGTCTTCTTCTTTCGGTGAGTGACCGGCGGAGTGACCCGGCAGAGGATCGCCGGTTGTCTGCTGCTGTCGCTTCTTCACACAACGTGAGACCCTTTTCCAAGTCCCAAGCTTGAGCCATAGACATATTTGCAAAGTATCCCTCGGTTCGGCGTTTTAAATTCATCAACGATCGTGGCTCGTCCCGACATCCGAGATGGCATAAGTGTCTCTGTCAATGGAATGCCTCCATGTTCTTTCAAGATGTTCATCACCCTGGCATCCATTCTTCCTTCCACTTCCTTCATCCCCTGCTTCAATTGTTTTTCTCTTTTCGGCCATAGATCAGTGTTGGAGTGGCGAGTTCTGAGGGGAGTTTGCTTTGCGATAATGTCGGTACCGTGAGGACCTTGTTGGGGGTTTGTGCAATCATCAATGTCACATCTGTTGATCCTTCCCCCTCAACAAGCTTTCCTTTCTTCTGTTTCAAGACTTCCTCACCGATTTTCCCTTCTCAGTACTCTTTCTTCTCGGCAGATTTTCTTTGCTTTAAGGTATTCCTCTTCCCCCTTTTTGGCATCATCAAAGGATAGAGGAACCCGGGGAACATCTTTGGCAAGCATGAAGTCGAGCTGCGGATAGTCGAGTTCTCGCTTCAAGTCATTTGCGTTGTAAGCGACACGAATTCGGATCGAGTAAGCGTTGGACTCTGCTGAAATCGGCTTCATCTCGGCCATGAGAAGGCTGAATTTTCTTGTCATGTGTTCTTCTAAACGTTGTAGATCATTTGTATTTTGTTCACGCAGCCAGCTTGATCTCGGCGTGTGAGCTTCATGCATATGCTCAATGTGTTCTCTCGGCTTTGTTTTTGCATCGGCATTTTCACTCTCCACACCGCACTTGTTGAACAATGTTCGGAAGTATCTCACCTGTTCCACACGCATTGTTTCTTCTTTGTTGCCACCATTCCCTTATCCGAATCACTGTTATGCCTCTTAAATCACTATGTAAGGGTGGCATCTCTGTTGTCGATCGCATGTCCAAAGAGGCACGATGCCTCTCCATCCGTTCAACCTCGGCAAAGAGTGCCTTGAACACTTCTCGAACTTTAGGCGATTCTTACATTGCGGTGATGGCCATGCGACATCAAAATCATAATCACCGGAACAATGGTGTCTGATGGAAGGACGGGAGCTGGTCTGTGATAGCATACGCGCTCATTCTCTGACTCTTCATGGAGTTCTGGTATCTCCAGTGAAAAAGGGAAAGATTCTACAAAAGATTCATCACCGCCAACTGGGATCTGTTCTATGATGAGCGGTGCGCGTGAAGTTCTTTTGGGAATCGATCCTACTGCAGCTTGAGGAGCATGTGCAGTGGTCTCTTGTTCAGCTAGGTTCTATTGTGAAGTAGACCCGGCTGGCTTGTCGAGCCTCGATTGTCTTAACAACCGTTGGTCTCGGTGATTTTTCCATTTGATGGCGGGTCCTCGGCCTTATCGAAGCATCATTGGACGATGATGAGATTTCCATTGGTGGCTCATCATCAAAATTAAAGGTTTGGCGAGTAGTCTTGGGATCAGACTTGCTCGTGCTTGGAACATCCGCAGCTGAGTCTTTTGGATTTGTCATGGGGGATGACTCGGCTTCTTCTTCGCCTTCGATCCCGGAAAAAGTGACATCGGGGGTTGTCCTGGGAATCATGAAGTGCGATCTCCTTCTCGGATGGGTCGATGATAGCAGGAGGGATGTTCTCTACTTGACTTCTTTACCCGGGAAGTCTCAACCTCCCGTGGGCCTTCATTACCTCCGGTCTCTCTTTGCTGCGAGGCACTGTCCACCCTTTCGACAGTGTCGTTGTCTTAGGGTCTTCTTGCGACATCCATTTGAGTCTCAACCCCATGGATTGCACTTTCATCGCCAGAGTGTTAACTCTAGGGTTGTTCCTTCCTGTGCCTCGATTGCATCGGCGGCGTCATTAGCCTTCAGAGCGGTTGGCACCTCAGTGACAAGAGACAGTCTCAATCGCGAGCTTCGTTGATGGCTTGCTTCTTTGTTCTTCTTGTGATTGTAATTTCTCTTCTTCGCCTCCTTGATTCGTTGTGGAGTCATCTGCAGCATCCTCCGACCTTCTGCGGTGGAGGAGTTTCCCCCTCGGTGGCGCACCGGTGAGTGACTTGGAATGGGGTCACTCGTCTCCAAACTCCCGGCTGTTTCGATTGATTGTTCAGCCGTTGGGGCGGTGGTAGCACACCTTCAATAGGGGTTGGCTCGACTGGGGTCCCCACTGTCCCGGTTCATCGCCATCTCCTTATTGCCTTCTTCGAGTGAGGGAAGTGGTAGCGGCAACAACGGTGGTATTTGCTTTGAACCACTCCCATTGGATCAATTTCGGTGTGTTACGGAGGACTCTCCTGGTCCTCCATTAGTCTTTGCTCGTGAAGGATTCTTGATTCGTGCAATGCTTGCTGCATTTGCAACTCTTCTCTGGCGGGCGGCAGCATTCTCCGGTTCCTCGTCACCGCCGGAAGAAGACATCAAGGAGAGGATGTGTGTGTTCTGTCTTTGCCGGAGATAGGGCGGATGCTTGCCTTCTCACGTGCTTCGGCTTCTTGACTTGCTTTTCTCTCTCTTTGTCCTTGTAGATCTGCGGGATGTAAATGCGATTGTCTTCATCCAGAGTGGGAGCACAAAGAGTTAATCGAAGGAAATTTAGCAGTTCCTCTTTTCTTCTTCTATGAACTCGAGGCCGTTGGAACTGTTCCCTTGACTTACTCAACTTCCATTTCCTCCACTCACGCAGACGATTTTGGATGTCTAGGTAAGGTGGAGATAGGATCATTACATCACTATCCGCTCTGGGTTCTTCTTGTGCTTGTGTGTGAGCTACGATTGTGTCTTCGGGTTGCCTCTGTGATCGCCTTCGGCCCAGACTTGGGCTGTTTCATCAACTACATCATCGAGACTCTACTTCTCCGATAGTCTCCGTATTTGTGCTAGGCGAGTAATCGACTCAAATTGGTTTCTCCGATTCGATCGCTTGACGATTCTTCTTCGTCTCTAGTTTGTACCGGGGAATTTCTGGTTCAAAGATGTTGTCTTCTGAGTCTTGTGCGGCGGGGCGTCTTGGTGTTTGTTTCTCGAGGAGCTAGCCGTCTTGGCTTGTCGATTCTCCTCCTTTTGACGATCGGAGAAGGTATTTGTGAGTCCTTCTCGACGGCTGCTGCGAGGCGGGGAGACACGGCTGTTGGGCGGTGACTCTGCTGCGGGCGGGGAGCATGTTTGGTTTTCTTTCTTTGGGGCAGCGTGATCTTCTTGGCAGTGCGGGCAGCTTTCTTCTTGGTCGGGGAGGAAACAACAGTATCTTCGGGTCACCGATTCCCCCTCACTAGTGTCGCTCTCTTGGCGTAAGCTCTCTTCTCAAAGTGCGCCAGAGGGTTTGCTCTGAACATCCTCTTGTTAACATGGAATGCCTTCCCATGTCTAGAGGACTCCTTTCACCTCCAATAGCCGGCCAATCACTAGGCCATATCCTAGGGATCCTCCAAATGTGCCATCCTCTTTGAAGGATTTGTTCCCCACGTTAAGCGAGTCTGCTGTAGACAAACTCAGCCCGATTTATCTTCTTTTCTTCGATGATTGCGGCCATTACAATCGGCTTTGCCTTTGATGATTGGTCAAAGCCGCCAAATTTGATGTCGATACATTTGGCAACTATGTCCAACAACTTGTGATAATCCTCCTTCAATGAGTCTCTTGTTTCTTGTGTATATTATTTTATCGGCAAAGTCGGACTTGGCTATTTCTTTCCATCGTCGGCCAAGTTTACATCGGCTTCTTTAATCTCGGATGCTCCTTCTGCGGTAGTGAGCAATATTCACCAAATCCTTGGCGAGAGATAGTCACCGCTTTCCGTGAGCAGATGACTTGATTCCTTCATCGTGAATCTCGGCATTCACGTAGAATTATGCGACCTCCTCCACATAGGTCATCGGATATTCTAACGTTAGAAACGGTTTTAGCCCAGACGTTTCCAACTTCTCGGCGATTTTCTTCACAAGGGTGGCGTCGGACCCTGCTTCACCATTCAGTCGAAATCCACCGTCGAACCGGTGTGGATTTGCTTTCCTAACTTGGTAAAGTCATAAGTTGGTGCCATTTCTCGGGATTATATCAAGGAAAAACTCGAAAATTGATTTGAAGGTTGATAGGGTTTTAGAGTATTTTGCCTTTGCCTTTTGAGAGAAAGAGATGAACAGTTTTAGAAGTGTGAGAGAGAAACGGACGAAAATGGTTTAAATATGGTTTATGAAAGGGCGTGCGGGTGGTTTTTGAAATGTGGTCGAAATCAACGTCTTGGATTTCGCACGCCTATTGAGCATTTCATGTCTCGTATTTAATGCGGCAACATTTATATCCAATCATAAGCTTGGTGTGCGGCTTTATGTCGTACACATCATCATTATCTTTGACGTGTTCCTTAAAACATTCTGTTTTAGTCAAACGATCAACGTTTTTGTCACTTTGCACATAAGTTATTCAAACTTATCCCTTAGGCGATTTAACTCTACTTCTCGATTCTCTTAGTGACTCGGCTATCACCGACTCGGTGTAAATTTGTCTTCCGTCTGGTGATTCTTGGTGATTTACATTTTCGGCTCTTTTTACCCCTTTTCTGTTCCATTTCTCTTCTTTGATTTGTCAGTGTCGGCTCACCTCAATTAGCCCCAACTCATGCTTGAGTTCTTCAAATCTTGACTCACATAATGGTTTTGTGAAGATGTTAGCTAGTTGTTTATCGGTTGAGATATATTCCAGGATGATGTCCTTCTTTTCAACATGGTCTCTTATGAAGTGATATCGACATCAATATGTTTTGTTCTTGAGTGCAACACGAGGATTTTGAGTGATTGCAATTGCACTTGTGTTATCACACATGATTGGAATTTCTTTTTCTTCAACTTCATAGTCTCTCTTTCTTTGTCTCATCCATAGGACTTGGGCACAACTTGTTGCCGCAGCCTATGTATTCCGCCTCGGATGTGGAGGTGGCTATTGAGTTTTGCTTCTTGCTAAACCAGGAAATTAGTCTGTTTCCTAGCATTTGACATGTGCCTGAAGTGCTCTTCTGTCACTCTGCATCCAAAGATAGTCGAATCAATAGCCAATTAGCTTGAATCCACCTTCCTTTGGATACCATAGGCTACTTCTTGGCTTCCTTTTAAGTATCTCGAAGATTCTCTTAGCATTTCTTTGTCATGTGGCTCTCTTTTGGAGCGATTGAAATCTTGCACATACACCTACAACAAAGGTGATGTACGGCCCGCTAGCCGTGAGATAGAGCAATGATCCATAAGTGCTCAGTATCTAGTTTGATCTACAGGCTTGCCATCTACATCCATGTCCATTTTGGTGATGTGTTCATTGGTATTTTTCTACGAAGACTTCTCCTCCATACCAAACTTCTTCATTAAATCTCTGGTGTATTTTGTTTGACTTATGAAGGTTCCATCCTTCAACTGTTTCACTTGGAGTCCAAGGAAGAATGTCGGCTCTCCCATCATGCTCATTTCAAATTTACTTTGCATGAGGTTTGAGAATTTTTCACACATGACTCTTTGTTAGTGGATCCAAAAATGATGTCATCCACATATATTTGAACAAGCGATACTCTTCTTGTCTTGAATTAAAAAAAGTGTTCTATCTAATTTTCCTTTTGTGAATCCATTTTTCGATTAGGAATTGTGACGGGTATCATACCATGCTCACGGGTGCCTGTTTCAATCCATACAGTATCTTGAGTTTGTATACCTTGTCTCCAAGAGTCTTACGCTCAAATCCTGGAGGTTGTTCAACATACACTTCTTCTTCCAATAAACCATTTAGGAATGCACTTTTTACATCCATCTGATATACAATAAAATTCTTGTGAGCTGCATAGGCAAGAAACATCCTTATAGCTTCCAATCTTGCTACAGGGGCAAATGTTTCATCAAAATCTATCCCTTCTTCTTGGCAATATCCTTTGGCTACCAATCTTGCTTTGTTTCTTACCACAGAGCCTTCCTCGTTCATTTTATTTCTGAATACCCATTTGGTGCCAATAACATTTTGATGCATGGGCCTTTGCACTAATTCCCACACTTTATTTCTTTCAAACTGATTCACTCTTCTTGCATAGGTTGAATCCAATGTGTGTCATCCAATGCCTGTGACACATCTTTGGGCTCTATTTGCGAGATGAAGCATGTAAACATTGCTTCTTGTTGAGTTACGGATCTTGTCTTGACACCTTCTCTTATATCTCCAATGACAAGTTACGTGGATGGTCTCTCGGCCATCTTACATCGAGGTTGGAGTAAGTTAGCCGGATTGATCGACTTGCTTTGTGTTCTTTGTGGTCGGCTCTCTCGTAATCACTTAGCCGCAAATTTTCCAAATTGTTTTTGAGATTGACTATCTCATCTTCTTCTCAATTGATAATTCGGCTTGACTTGACATAGGGACTCTTACGATGGTTGGATGATTGAATTATCAATGACTCTTCAATGTCTTCTCCATTTACATTTGGCTCATCAAATACTACATGAATGGATTCCTCTGTAACCATAGTTCTTTTGTTGAGTATCTGTAGGCTTTGCTTTCACCGGGTATCGTGAAGATACCTCATCGACTTTAGCATCAAAAGCCTTTAGGTTGTCTTTGCCATTATTGTGGATGAAGCATTTACATCCAAATATTACGAAATATGCAACACTTGGTTTTCTTCCAGATCCGGATCTCATAGGAGTCTTTGTCACCGTCTGTTTATCATACATCTTTTTGGGTGTAGTAAGCGTGTGTTGATTGCTTGACCCAAAATCTTTTTGGTAACCCCGCTTCGACTAACATGGTCCTTCTTTGCTTTTTGAGGGTTACATTTCCTTCTTTCTCGCAACTCCGTTCTGTGTGGAGTCTTTGCTGGCGATAGTTCATGACCAATACCATTCTCAATACGATCTTGAGTTATTATTCCATTGACAAACTCGGTTCCTCTATCCGATCTTATTTTGATAATGGTTTGACTCTTCTCATTTTGAATCCTTTTCATCGATTGTGGTAGTTTTTGTAGAGTTTCTTTCTTCTTACACATGAATATTGTCCATGTATATCTTGAGTAGTCATCTACTACCACCAAGGTGTATTTCTTTCCACTTATCTTTGGCTAGTTCCATTGGGCCAAATAGATCCATGTGAAGCGGATGCAATATTCTTGTTGAGGATGGGCATGTCTTTTCTTTGAATGACGACTTGATTTGTTTTCCTTCGACATGCATCACATATACTCTCCTTCTTGTATATCTTGAGTCCGGAAGTCCTTCACAAGATGACTTCTTGCCGACTTGTTAATTGTTTTGAAATTCAGGTGACTCGGCTTTTTATGCCACCACCAACTTGATTCAATTTGTGCTTTTTGCTAGTAGACAAGTCTTTGGGTGTTGCGGTTGACCAATCCACTACATACATGTTTTTACGTCTACATCCTTGCAAAAGACAACTTCATTTGATTCAATATCTTTGATTTGGCATATACCATTGTTGAATCCAACATTGTAGCCCTTGTCACGGTGGCCGATCGATGCTCGATAAGTTGAAGTTGAGTCCTTCAACATATGCAACATCTGTGATTTCTAATCCATTCCTCTTGATGGATCGAATGCCTCTTATTTCACCAGGAGCTTCATTTCCTCCAAATATGACTTTTGCTCCTTTGACTTCCTTGAATTTTGTGATTTCTCTTATTTCTGTCATATGTCCGAAATGCGACCACTATCCATGTACCAGGTTCCTTGGCACTCAATTTGTTCCTTGAACTGCAATCAAGGAAATTAAGTTTTAGGTACCCATACTTGTGCGGGTCTAAGGGTTAAATTGTAAGATGATCCAACCAACCTATAGCCAAATGATTTGACTCTAAGGGGTTGCCATCTATCGGTGCCATAATCATAGTTAATCCTGGCAAATTGCTTGGGGATTCTAGGTTCATACAAATTGTCTCTTTTGTGCGTATGCTGCATATGTGTTTTAGCAATTGCCTTCCTTGGGTAATTGTGGTGTTTTTTTGAGTGTAGTGCCTAGGTGCATATGTGTCTTTGATGAAAGCTCTTATACTTTTGGAATGGCCTTTCTTTGAGTTCTGGCCTTTGCCATCCAGGCTTATATTCCATAAGTCGTGTCTTTGACATTCACATTATTCCAATCAGCTTGGCTTGGATATTTTCTACCATTCCCATCATATGTATTTCTTTTATGGGTTTTACGGGATTTTTGGTAGCTCTGCTTCTTCTTTCTGAGTATTTTACTGTTTGGAGTTTCTTTGAGGACTCAGTGAATCTCTTCTCGGTTGTCTTTCAAAGACACTCAACTCAGTAATTTTCCTTTTCCTTTGTAACCAAGGCCAGTTTGCTTAGTATTGTGCTTTGGAGTGAATGTGTGTGCAACATTTAGAGTTTTGGATTTTCGGACTCTTCATGACTTGAAGATCCTTTTTCCAAAATTACTCTTGAGGTTTGACATGGCACGGAGGAATTAAATCTAGCTTTGTCTTGTCTCCACATTCTCTTTGACTCATAATAAGATCATCCAATGATTTAGATGCCTTAGTGAATGAGGCAATAACATTCTTGAGGTCATTCTCCCTCTTTTCTATAGCGGCGATTTACGCTATTAATTTAGCATTTTCGACCTTTAAACTTTCATTCTCAACGACTATTTGACTTAGAGTACTCGGTTCCTTAGTCGGCTTTGAGTTTTGACTTTTAGTGGCTGTTTTCCTCATTCAATAGTGTGTGTGAGGATTTAATGTGTTCAAAATCTTTCATCATTTTGCCTAATGAATCATAAAGATCGAGTGGGTGATGAAGTGTGTGTGTCACGATCACTATCACTAGTGTGCGAGTTTGTTGAGTTAGATTGTACCTTATCTTCTTGATCCGGTTGATCTTGTTCTTTGGCCATCAAGCGGTCGGGGCTTCTTCTTGAGTCACTTGAGTAGTCGGCTTCATTGCTCTCTCGAATCACTGTCTCTCTCTTGACTTGGTTGTCTCAAATCTCTGCTGACCATCATTGCTTTTTCTTTTCTTGTCTTCTTTCTCACGAAGAGCTTTCTTTCTTCTTCATCCATGTACTTGTTGACTACGAGGATATGAGCGATCAATGGCATAGTGACCTGGTTGTCTACGTTCCAACATAGATATTCAACCTTTTGATCGACTCTTTCCATTCTTGAGTTGTCGACCCTTTGATACTCAACTTTTTGATGATCTTTCTCTTGGTTGGCTGTCTTCCCTTGATTTGGAGGGAGGTGTGTCTTCCTGGAAGATTCACCCTTTCCTCTCTTGTAGTTCTTATTAAAGAACTTGTTGAATCTTTTAACCATCGTTTATTTCTTACGGGTCAATGACTTCTTTGACCTCGGCTCTCTTCCCATCTTTAACAATTAGAGCATTTGTTTTGGAGTGCAAACTGTCTCTTCCTCGTCTTTTCTTCTCGGCTCAAACTCGTAGGCTTTGAGGTCGAGAATAGTTCATGGTTGGATGTCTTTGATAGGTCCATGGAATGTCTCGGTGCCATGACCTTCATTTCCCATTCAATGGAAGACTTTTTAGGATTTTCATACACATTTCATTCTGTATATTCCTTTCCAAGTGCGATGACTCATTTGTGATTTACGTGAACCGAGCGTCTAGTTGATCCAGGTTCTCTCACGAGATCATTTTGAAGTTTTCAAATTTTTGTCGACCCCACCGATAATTTGTTTTCTTTGATTTGCTCACGAGCCTTCACAAATCAATGTCAACTTGTCCCGATTTCTTTAGCCGTTTTGCATGATTTGACTTTATTGAACATGGCTTTGTCGAGGTTTTGTAAAGGATGTCCTTAGCTACATTGTCGGGTTGTATCTTTTTCGGTCATCAATTGTCCACTCGGTTCTTGGTTTTTCAACCATGGTAGTGCAGGGAGCGACATCTTCTCCTTGTTTGCAACTCTTAAATGCAGTTGTGTTCACCTTTAATATTTGCGAGGCCCATCTTCTATCACTATCCACATCTCATCATGTAATCTTGATAGATGAGCACTGCATCTAATTTTCCAATCATCAAATTCTTCGATAGTGAACATAGGGATGCGTGTCAAATTTGCTTCCATGATAATGACTTTTTAATAAAAAAAAGAGTTTTGAAGGTTTAAGTACTAAAGCGGACTTTGAAAAGTTTGGAGATCTAATTCGAACCGGTGCGGAGGGTTGATGAACCAACCGCTCTGATACCACTTGTAGGTCCCAAGGGGTGTAAGTGTAAGGTTTAGAAGGGGGTTGAATAAACCTTACAAATTTTCGATTTAGTCCTTTTAAATCTCTGAGTTGATTCTACACAAATGTGTCCTTGATGGATGTCGAATTAGTCACTCGATAGAGTTAATCTCTCAATGATTTCCGTAGATTGATGGAGTAACTCATTTGTTGGCTATAATTTAACTCAACTGTGGTTTTATTTTTCATTGAAGACTTAACACCCTTAAGTTTGATTAAGTAAGATTTTAGAGCTTGATTTAGTACTTATGAATTATCAAATGGATAGCAAATTTATCGTGAGATATAAGCGATTAAAAGTGCGAGAATTTAAATCTTTGAAATGTAAATGACACGATAAAGTTTTTATAGAGGTTCGAAGATGGGGTAATTCTTCTACTCCTCTCTTCTCCAACTCTGGAGGAATCCACTAAGTAATGATCGGTTTACAAAGTGGTAACAGTCCGGATACAAGTCTTGATCACAACGGCCGACTTGATCCTTAGGGACTCGATCACGGAGACGCCTTGATCACTCACCCGGCTTCTCGTGCGACTCACCTTCTTCACGCAGGGCATTTGTCTTGCTACTACTGACTCACTTGCTCAAGCTCTTTGGATTTGATCACGAAGCCCTCCAAAAGCTTAAGACTTGGTTCAACCTTGAACCTTTCTACAATCCTTCCCGGAATGTAGACCCCTTGTTTTCATATTTTCCTCTTCAAGCGATTGAAGTTCTCTTTCCTTCACGGTGAGTGTTGGATTGATGTACTTCGTAATGTAGGCTTGAGGATTGAGAATGTTTCAGTTTTCTAATATGCTTGTTTATCTCACATGTGTGTCATCCTTCTTCTCAAACAAACTCCTCAACTTTTTATAGTGAACTTTCAAAAATTTGCCCGTTGAAGAGATAGGCTTATTTTTGAAAGTCACTTTGCGATCGTTGGCTTGCGTTCTTGGAATTGCCATTTCCTCGTATGAATTGTTCTTTCACCTTTTCGAGTTCGACACGGTGGTGCTTCCCATTGGTTCATTCCTTTTGCACGTTTAAGGGTGAGCACTCAGAAAGGTGGTATGGAGATATTACTTGTTTAAGTAAATCTCTTGATTTAAATGCAACGGTTCTTTTTCTGATTATCTCGACTTGACTGCATTTCCTTGCTTTCCCCCAGGTGACTTAGAGTCGACTTCCAATCATGGATGACTCTTACTGTCACTTCAACTTGAGACTTGGCTTTTCTTGAGTTGACTTGGGCGATGCTCCACTGTTGCATCTCATTGCTTCTCGGTGAGAGTTCTGTCTACTCTTCTTTGCCATACTCGGTTGTCTCGCGTGAGTCTTCCTTCAGTCTTGATTGTCTTCTTTGCATGTTAGGCGTGGCGACTTAACTCGGCTTGGCGGCTCTATTTATTACAATGCATTTTAAAACAAGAATTGGGGTGCCAACTTTCTATTCTAAGTTTTACATGGCATTCATCAAAATTTAAACAATAAAATTCCTAACAATCATTGTATGCATCCGACCACATTTCATATTTTAGTAAAATGTTTACCATTTTGCGTGAGTATAAAATGATGTTAAATTCAAAAAAGTGTACTTTTGGCGTAGGATCAGGAAAGTTTTGGGATATATGGTTAGCCAAAAAGGAATAGAAGCAAACCCAGATAAAATCAAAGCTATAATTGACCTCGAACCACCAAATTCTATCAAAAAGGTACAAAGCCTGACCGGACGACTAGCCACCCTGAGCCGTTTTATTTCACAATCTACAGACAAATGCAAACCCTTCTTTGAAATTATTAAGAAAAATATGAACTTTGAATGGACCGAGCAAACACAAGCAACTTTTGATTCACTAAAACAATATCTATCCACCACCCCGGTCCTCCAAAACTTGAGCCGAGGAGAAAATTTATATTTGTACTTAGCCATCTCAGAATATGCGATCAATTCCATCTTGACCCGACTAGACAACTTTATTCAAAGACCGATCTACTCTGTCGGTCAAGCCTTACATGATGCTTGGTGATGTACCCACCGATGGAGAAATTGGCCTATGCATTAGTAGTTTCATCTCAAAAATTAAGGCCATATTCTCCAAAACATCGTATCATCGTCCTCACAAACTATCCATTGAAACAAGTTATGCATCACCCAAATACTTTAGGGAGAATTAATAAGTGGACAGTTGAGCTCAGCCGATTTGAAATATCATATGAACCCCGAACAACAATTAAACCACAAGCCCTTGAAGTTTTTATGGCCGAGTTCACACAAAAAATTCAAGTTGATGTCGTTTGAGTGTGGACACGGAGACTTTATGTCGATGGATCATCAACAACAAACTGAGCAGGAGGCGGGATTATGCTTATCAATCCTGATAATAAGTGTTATTTCTCAGTCGTGTGCTTTTAATTCCCCGCGTCAAATAATGAAGCTGAGTACGAAGTGTGTTCGTAGGTTTAGAAATGGCAATGTCTATGGGTCTCAAATGGTAAATCATTCATAACGATTTGCGGCTCGTCGTCAACCAAATCAATCGAGATTATGAAGCCAGAGAGCCCAAATTATCTCAATATTAGGACCTCACTAGGAACAAATTGTCTCAGATCACAACTGAGGTCATCCATGTTCCAAGAAGTGAAAATGTTCAAGCAGATGCTATAGCTCGACTTGCATCCAGTACGGGCATGTACATGATAAAAAACGTGACAATCACCCATTTGTCTTTCCCAATGTTAAATGTGGCAAAAGGTAATAGCAATGCGAGCACCAAGCTGACCTGGATGACTCATATTGTCCAATATCTCGAACACATTATCTGGCAGGAACAAAAATAAAGCAAGAACATTAAGAATACAGGCTGCTCGGTACACGATCATGGTCCCATTGATGCGCTATTTGATGGATAGTGAAGCCGAGTACACCCTCAGAGAAGTTCATGAAGGCATTTGTGGAAACCATGCTGGAGGTCAGTCGTTAGCCTACAAGTTGATTCGACAAGGATATTATTAGCCTTAGCTCAAGCAAGATGTCATCTCGCTAGTCAAAAATGTGAAAAATGCCAAAGGATTGCACTACATGTCAGGTATCATCCGGAGCAGCTTACCTCAATTTTTAGTCCTTGGCCATTTTCCAAGTGGGGAATCGACCTAATCGGACCTCTCCCTATTGACAGAGGGGTGAAGTATGCCATAGTGGCAGTCGAATATTTCACAAAATGGGTAGAAGCAGAACCTTTAGCAAAGATAACCGAGCAGAAAATCATTGATTTTGTCTGGAAGTCAATTATTTGCCGATTTGAAATACCCTACTTGATATAAACCGACAATGAGAAACAATTCAATAATAGAAATGTTTGAACTTTCTACGAACATTAACACATCAAAAATCATTTCTCCACACCATATCATCCATAATCTAATGGTCAGGTCGAGGCAGTAAAAAAATCATCAAATACACGCTGAAGACCCGACTAGAAGAATCAATAGGAAATTGGCTCGAGGAGCTTCCCGTGTACTACGGGCTGTAGGATGACCAACGATCAGCCACGGGAGAAACCTCTATTTCTCTAGCTTATGGGTCCAAGGCTGTCATCCCGGTTGAAATTGGTGCCCCAACCTACCGTGTTGCCAAGTTTAGTGAAGAAAAAAATGAAACCACAATGTGAGCCGGGTTGGATTTGTTAGACGAAAAATCACACAGTGCTGACATAAAAATGCAGTGTACAAACAAAGAAGTGAACAATATTACAATTCCAAGGTAAAGAAAAGAAGGTTTCAAGATGGTGATCTAATATTGAAGAAAGTCACTGGGCTGATCCCGATCCTCTTAAGCCAACCTTAGAAGGTCCCTACCGAATAAGCAAAATTCTACTGAATGGATCATACGAGCTGTAATATCTCAATGGGGAAAAGTTCTATCATACATGGAATGTAATTTACTTGAAAAAATATTATCAGTAAAAAAATTTGTTCTCGGCTTTGACCGAGCAAATTATTAGCATTTTTAATATTATATCACATTAATCTCGGCACAGCACCAAGTACATCAAATTAAGCAGTTGTTCTAGCATCAAATTCATTGCAAGAATTGCCAAGAATAAAAACAACATATACTAGAAAGAAAATTTTCATTAAGGACAAAATATTTGCAAGATTGCACGGCCCTAAGCCGGTTACAACATTTATCAAAAAGAAATATAAAAGCTGGGGGCGGTGGCTACCCGGCCGGATGCCACCTCTTCGCCATCATCTTCCTCGGTGTCCTCCTCCTCGAGCGTTGGCATCTTCTTGCTCTCCTTCTCTAGAAGAGGCCGCACCAAAGGGGGAAATTTGGATCTTTCTTCCTCTCTCTGCATCAAGCCTTTTAGGTCATCCTCGAGTTTGGTAATGCTCTTTCCTTTCCGCATCTCGTATAAGAGGTCATCTAGACTCGATGCATGAGCACAAGTGAACATGAAAACCCACTCTTAAAATTTCTTGAAGGCCTTTAGAGCCTCCTTTCCTTGACTTTTTGTAAGCCTCCTCCATTGCTTTGGAGACCTTCTCCTCACATTTAGCTGCCACCTCTTTGAGCATCCGGACTTCATCGCGGAGGACCTCTTCTGCTTTCTCGGCTGCTTTCTTGTCAGCGATGGCCTTTCACCTTAGCCACCTCGTCGCTACTGCTTTCTCCTCTGCCCTTTTGACCTGGTCATTGAGAGACTCCTCCACGCCCCGCACAAACACCATGGGCCTTCCGAGCTCCTCATGGCACCTGGTCGAGATCCCGCCATCTTCCATTGCACTGCACTAGAATCCTATGTCCCGAGCTAAAAGACCCATGCGATCTTTGGATCTTTTCCTCCATGCTGGCCTCGGTGCAAAGTTTCTCGATGCATGTGGTCCAGGCCCGAGATGGAATGTCCCTAGCCACCCGTCTAGCCTCGTGCAAAGCAATAATTAACTCCTTGGTCGGAGTAGCGCACTTGGCATATTCAATGAACCAGTACAGTCTCTTTCCGATCATATTATCGCAGGGCTCCTCTCGGCTAGCATTCGTTGGGATGAAGTAGGCCTCAGCTCCCAGGTCGTCGAAAAAGGTCCTACCCTGGATATTAACTATTACTGATGGTTGAGGTACACCAGGAACCTCTATAGTCGGCTCAACCCCATGGATCTCAATCCCCGCTTTCATTTTCTCACGAGTTCTCTCCACCTCGGGACCCATCTTCCTTTATCCGAGCCGGATCTCTTTCTTTCCTTTCATTGTCTTTTCGTTGGGCGGTAGATCTTTGTTGCACTTTCTTGACCAATCGAACATTTTCGGTATGCGGAAGAGGAGCTATGCAAAAAAAACCAAAATGATTATAACTTACAAATACTTAGAAATATTTCGCATGCAAAAGCATAATTAAATGTTATACCAAGAGTTGTCATTCTTGGTTCTAAGGCTCTTGGTTCAATTCTCGGCTCGGTACCAGGTGTGGTACGTTGAGTAGCACGTAGACCTTCACTGACTAAATTAAACTTGGAGGTCAAAACACCGATGCCCCGACTTACCTTTGGAGCCTCTTTTATCTTATCGAGTCTCTCTATAAACTCCTCAGAGAGCCTCGCATTAGAAGGTCAGTTTTCTGCACATGAAATAAATAATTAGTGATTAGAATTTTATGCAAAAATAATGAACGGAGAAAGGAAACTTTTGCCAATTATATGTAAAGTTAATGGGAGGAGCAAGAAACAACTCATCATCTTTCGTGGGCTCATCCAGTCCCCACCGATATAGAACCACTTGTCCTTCTAATCTTTCGAGGACTCAGAAAGGCCTTCAACCACATTGTCTGGGTACCCTGGCCTAGTCACCAAATAGTACCATCCAGATGGCCTCCTCGAGAGCCTGGTCACCGTGGATTTCCAGAGAAACAACTCATTTATCTCATTGAAGTTCGGGTGGGGATAATGATGCCGATGAAAAAGGATGAGCAGCCCGATCAGTCTCCCCCATGACAGAGGGTGGACCTAGGCCAATGGAATATTCCACCTCTGAAACCACTTAGTTATCAGTCTCCCCCAATACATAGTTGTGCACCCAGTAGGAAGATGCTCTGGCACCTCATCAGCTTCAGGAGAACATAAACTTACAGTGGTTGGGATCGAGAACTTTCCCTTATAAGCATTCAAGTCATCCTGAAGTAGTAGGCAAGGAATTGAATTCATCTCGGTGTCAGTGAACTCCCTGCTAGTATTCTTTGGAGGCCTCCGACCTAGACCTCTCGCTCTTTCAGTTTCTCGGCCTAAAGTTGAAGGCCACTACGCATTGATTCCCCTCGACCACTGCGACCCACTTTGAACCTGAGGCAAATCCTCAGGCCATACATTTTCCCCTCTTACAATCGCCCGAAGGCGTCGGAGATCTCTGCGGTGACCTCCCTACTTGGTCTCCCCATCCGAGTCGAGATATCTCCACTTCCACCCCAGAGACACTTTGACGTCGGTGGGTGGATCTTCTATCGGAACCTCTACACTATACTCTCTATTCTGGCTATCAGAATGAGATGCAGACATGATTGAAGAGAAAAGAAAAATTACCTAGTCAAATTCGGCTTTGTTTCTTTGGGGGACAACTAGAACATCAGCTTGGTGCTTTTATCTCAGTAAAAAGTGAATTCTTGAAGTGAAAAGTAAATAAAAATGACCCCATACACCTATTTGTAGACAAGGATTTTGAAAAGGCGTGTCGCTTAGATAACCGCGTTCCTTGTTCGCCAAAAATATTTGTTTGGTTCTCTATACAGCAAGTGTACAGTGTAGTTTATAGGATAATGGCAAGCAAGGTCGTATTCCTCAGGGATTGACTACGAAACACTTAGGCTATAATAACATCGTATTCCAATTTTATTGAAGCGACCGAATATCAAGAGTTTAGAAAAAATCAAAAAATAAAAGAAAAATAAATAAATTTGCGAACCTCACAAGTATTTTGAACAACCACGTAAGCAACCTTAGCCACATAATTTCAACATATTTCTTCAATATTAAATCCAATTAAAGTTTCAAAAACAAATTCATGCGTTTCTATGGGTTCAATTCCTAAAATAGTGTATTCCTCCTCCCTGGTGGCGCATAAACAGTAGATTAATAATAATAGAGAACTCTCGATCCATCACAACTATTATTAACTCCGAAAAGATCTTTGAATTGAAATACTCCCCACAAACAGAAGTAGTCTCCCGATACACTACCCTGTTTATATCTAAATTCGATTTTTGTCTCGTTAGAACTCACCTCCTGAATTATGGACTAACAAGTATGACATGCAAATTATTGATCAGATAATCGACAATTAAAAATAAGCACTTGAATTCATAAAATAGAACACATGAATCAATTAAGAAAATAATTAATCAAGATTTAACATGAATCCATAGTTTTGATTATACCCTAAGATCCGAAAGATTAGCCAAATATTGATAACAAATTCATAGACAAACTTGAAATCAACATTGTGACATCGTTTAAGCACAAACAAGAGAAAAAAACCCCTTCTTGTCAGGATGGATTCTCCTTCCAAACCTTCGAAGCTCTTGTGCTTCCGTAGAGACGAAAGGCCTTTGTGGTGTTTTTCGTATCCTAGCCTTCCTCTCTCAGAAGACCTTTGATCTTGTGTTCCTGTGTAATTTGTTCTGTTGTAGGGTGTATTGGTGAATTAATTTTCGTGTAGCCCTTGGATCCCGTATATAGGTGTTTGGAGAGATCACTTGTAGAGTTTGAATGGGAAAAGGATACAAAATTCCGCCACAACTCGTCACACGGTCCGGCCGTATAGCTTCACACGGTCAGTACACATGGCCGTGTGGCTCTCACATGGTCCGACCATACGGTTTGTTTTCGTCCCTTGTTTCTTCCCAACTTCACACTGACTTGTCATCTTCGCACGGAAAGGTCACATGGCCGTGTGGCTCTCACACGGTCCGACCGTGTGACATGTTTTTGTCTGGTTTCTTTGTATTTTCGATCTTTTCTTTGCACTCATCAATGTTATCCATGCCTTTCAACTGATATTTCTTCAATTAAGCTCCGTTTCCTATAAAAATTACAAGAATACGCAGTATCATGCCCTTCTAAGGAAACCAAGTAAAACACACTATATATACATGCAAATGTATCAATAATGTACCATTTTAAGCCCCTGAATGCACATATATTTTACACGTATCATTCATGTGGTCCAATCACCAATCGACACGTCCCAAAGTCATTATTATCTCCAATTAATGTCGTTGTTGTGATGGTTATAACAATGACGTATGTCAGTATTTTCAGCTCCACTTAAATTTTCTCTCTCTTGCAAGTTCCAGCCCGACTCCATGTAACCCCTCCTCGGTCTCGAACATGGGGGTCATTGATGATACGCGAGTAGAGCTGGACAGATATGTACATGTGGTGATTCAAAATCTGCTGACGTGGACCGACTAGGAGGTCAATGCCGAGAAGGAAATTTAAGCCGAACAGAGCTCAACATGAAAATCTCTATCAAAGCCAAGAAGCTTCATCCTGAAAAGTCAACAACGAGCAGTGCGGTCCCGGTGGTGGAAACACGCTGCGACATGGGCAATACCATATCAAGACAACACATATAAAAATATTTAATATCTGTTAAACATGCAGATCATGCACAACAAGAGAATGACAAGTGTCCCACTCAAGTTGTAGCTTAATTTAATAGTATAAATAGAACGGATTTATGAGGAAAAAGACAACAAAAAATCACTATATAAACATTACGTATTCGAAATTTTGCGGCATAGAGACCAACCAGAGTCTGCTCGGCTATTTAATAAAAAATATTTTATTCCATCCCTTTTATTTTCCAGTTAGTATTTAAGCATTTTATTTCTTGTTGTGCAAACATAAGCATCAACAACGTTCATATCATTAGCGGATTATTTCGAATTATGGGCAATTGAGTTGTTTGGGCATAATTATGTTTGTTTATTTAGAATTATTAAGATGGACTAATTGTGAATATTTTTAGATATGCTTTGAATTAAGAATTACTTTATTCAGTATTAAGTTGAGATTAATTTAATTGGTTCTCAATATCAATTATAATAATTGGCCCAACTTATTCAAATAAAAATTTCAAACTTTCGGCCTACTTTGGAAACCACAAACCTTGACCATTGCCTCTTTATTTCAAGCCGAATGAACTCAACTTTTGGCCCCATCACTTGACCATCACTTCCATACCATATATATATATATATATATATATATATATATATATATATATATATAGGATTTGGTTCAAATGAGACCACCCTCCCTAGGTGAGGCAGTGTGGACTCATCTTACCCATTGATCTTAAAAAATGAAGGGATGTGATTAATTCAGTTTTTTAATTATTTCTTAATTTTCTTGATTTTAAGGGTAAGATTGTAATTTTGTAATTCAAATTAGTGGTCCCAACGAATTTTATGGTTCAAATTAGTGGTCCCAAAGTTTTATAAATTTGAAATTGACAACTCTTGGATTTTGTGCGAAATTTAAGGAACTGTTTTCTTTCCAAATATTTTTATTTTTCACATAGTTAGGGTTCTTTTCTTGCATAATTAGACATCAAATAATGCATATTTAGTTATTTTGTTGGCACTGTTTTACGAAAACACGACATAATTGAATATAACGTACTGCATATGTAGTTATACTACACTGCATAAATAGATTCAATATAATGTATATTTAGTTATGAAAATGGGATGTTGCTTTTGGAAATTATAAAAATGAGATGTTACACAATTTACTGCATATTTAGTTATTTCACAATGCATAGATAGTTTCTAGATAATACATAGTTAGTTGATTTTGTTGCATAGTTTATGACGTCTTGCATAGTTGGATATACTGTACTACATATTAATTTTTTTTATGTTGCATAGATAGTTTTCAGATAATGCATATTTAGTTGAGTTTTGTTGCATATTTAGTTTTCGAACTCACTGTTCGTTATTTCTCTGTAATATTGCACCGATTTTTCTTGTTTTTTCTCTGTAATTTTCTGTGATTTTTGAGTTCTTCACAGTTTTCTTTATTTGCGTTAATGGAGGAATGAGAGAGAGAGACGTGAGATTGGGAAAATTGGGAGATGTATGAGAGAGAAAGATATTTGATTCCATTTTTGTAACTAACTTGTTATGTTATTTTACCCTACTACCCTTATATTGATTAAATTAATATTTTAATATATTTTTTATCCATTAAATCATACCCATTGATTAATATTGGGGGATGGTTGAGATTAGTCCATTGTGTCTCACCTAGAGACATGGTCTCACTTGATCCTCCCCCTATATATATATATATATATATATATATATATATATATATATATATATATAGATAGATAGATAGATAAGGACCATTTTCTTCCTTATCCGTACGACCCCCAAACAAGAAAATAAACATTGTATTTCCTCTCCATGTCTCGGCCGAATATGTAGTGAAGAAGGATACTTATGGTGCGATTGGATTTGCTTTTATTTTGAAAATTTTCTTTTCGGTAGAGAATAGTGAAAAAAAATTCTGATGACAGTTTTTGGAAAATTTTGAGAGTATAAATGGATATGTAATGATTAAAGTTCATTTATTTTAAAAATAGTAAAATAATGATTAAATGTGATTGGTAGTTAGAAATGTGTGAGTGAGTGAATAGTGAAATTTGTGGGAGAATGTGTAATAATGATTAATGTTTTTGTGAAAAAATGTGTAGATGTGATTAGTGAGAGAAAAAATGAGAAAAAGTGAAAGAATAGTATATTTTCTGAAAATTTTCATAAACAATCGCATGTTTGGTCAAAAAAAATTTCCAGCGGAACGAAAATAAAATCTCGCTCATGTCCAATCGGAGCCTAATTCTTTTTCAATTTCTCCTCAACTTTTCACACTTTACACCTCCCCAAATGTTTCTTTCACAATTAACCCATATAGTGAGGTTAAATTTCAAAGAGTGTTGTGGCTAGAAGCTGCAAGTTGGAGGTTGAAATTGGTGTTTAATCTTGAGATTAACTTGGGGTTTAGCTTATCCAACTCTAGAAGTAATCTTTGGAACTTGGGATTGTAGGACTGGAGGAGTTTTGAAGAGATTTTTGGTGTTAAAATCAAAGGTGGATAATTATTTTTATTTTAATAAACTTTGAAAAAAAAAAGTATATTTTTCTTCTTCTTTTGCATGAGCATCAATTTGTCATTTCTTCCTTTTTATGGTTAGAGGTAATTTTGGGTGGCTGTGATGTGAATTTAATTATTTTTTATTAAAACATATTTGAAATTCATTTAAGGGTTGAATATGTAATTTTGTATAATATTGAAATAAATTAGAATTTGAATGGAGAATAATTTAATAATAACCTTTTATGATTAACTGAGTTATGATAATTTGAGAACCTACTGCCCTGGAATTGGAATTTCTGAATTTTGTACCTGTTTTAGATTTAATAAAATAGAATTTTAAATTATAACCAATAACTATTAAAAGGCTGTTTCTGTTAAACATTAGTCTTATCAAAATGCTATTTTGAGGATTATTAAAATTTAAATGTTAAATCATCTTTCGTTTACACTACAAGAAAATTCCAGTTTACCGGCAGAATTTACCGACAGAAATAATTTTGTCACAAAATTTTACAATTATCTACATAATACCTACAAAATAAAAAATATCATTTTTTTCCAAATTATACCGACAAATTATCGACAGATTACCGACAATTTTTCAATTGCCTACAGATTTTATGTAGGTATTTACCAACAAATTTAGATATTGTAGATAAATATTTTACCTACAATTATTTTACCTACACTTTACAATTGTCTTAATACTTACCTACAGACTTTTCTGTAGGTAAACTGGGTTTTTCTTGTAGTATTTTATCTTAGTCTAATTAAATTCAGATTTGGACAATGTTTTATACGAATGAGTACTATTTTCCTTAGTCACAATCTGTAAGGGGTAAATATATATGCAGCTAAATATTAAAACCCAGATTTAATTAATATTGCAAATATATTCTTATAAATTTTCTATTAATATGTAAATATAATCTATATATATATACACACAATAACACAAGATTTGAATAATGTCTATAGATCATAATTTCTTATCATAATGTCTATAGATCGTAATTTTTTAGCATAATTCTCATAAGTTTAATAGATTACAAAAACCATTGACTAATATGCCATTTCGCAATTAAACTGGACTATAATTTTTAATAAGTCAAAGACCATATTGTTGAAATTCAATATCTGTTAATTACCCCGGACTTCTGTAGAAACCGAGGTCGACGCCTAATCATAAAAAATAATAAAGTGTAGGAACGAGATCGAGCCTAACAACTAGCTAGGATTTGCATCCTACACAATATTTTGCATGTTTGTATGTGTGTTTTGATTGATGATTTATACATATTTTTAGCGTGTTTTATTTGCATTTGTATGTTTTAGTGTTATGTTGTGTTATTTTATTTATTTTTTAGGTTTTGGTGGAAAAAACAAGTTTTGGAGCAAAAAACGTTAAAAAGTCATTCCGAGCAACTGCAGCAGTTATCGTAATTTGGACGTAGCGTTCGCATCCGAAGCCCAATTGACATGATTTATGTACCATTAGAAAGATAATTCAAAGTTCTACAATGTTTATCTAGTTACTAAATTGAAATGAAGACGTTTATATGGGTTAAAATCATGTACAAAGTAAACTAATATGTCCAAATCTCGAAAATGACACATCTTGGTATTTTGGCCATAACTCTCTCTTGAAAATTGATTTTGAGGTGATTCAATTGTCTATAAAAAGCTAATACATAGAGCTACAATTTATAAGAAGACACCGAGAGAAAATTCTAATATTCGAAGGTGCACGGGAGCGCACAAGGTGCACGGATGTGCAGTGGTGCAAAGAAGCCACGACCTGCCGGCGCCTTTGCGTCTTGATTCTGTGGCACGTCTTGTGGTGCGTACCCTGACTTGCTGAACACGAAATTTTCTATTTTTTTCGATTTTTGGCTCTTCCACCTTATTTAGAACTCTAGGCTGATAAATAGGACTTGGGGAGCCCCTATTTTCGACACACTCTCATTCATAGCACTTCTAGACTTTAGTTTTTGGTATTTTTCTCTTCCATTCAACATTGGGATTACTTGGGTTCTTCCCCTTGAAGTTATTTTGCTTCTTAATCAAAGAGTAATTCATCTCTTTTGTCTGATTTCAATTGTTGGGTGATTATTATTGTTGCATGATTATGTTTATGATTGTTTTCTTTCCTTCAATTGAGGTTATGATTCCATCCCCAAGCATGAACTAATTTCCTTGTTCTAGGATTAGAATGATTTGATTCAAACAAACAAGCATGAGTATTGATGAATTGATCTGCATTTTCTGAATAAATTGTTTTACTTTTGATTGATTGTTTGACCAACTCTGATTGTTTGAGGGGATAATTGAGATCGATCGAATATATTATTCCTGGACTAAATTTATTCGGGGGTTTAGATATGAATCAAAATGTATTATCTAACCCTAGGTTTAATGAAAATAGCAAATTATGTTGGGATAGCCTAATCAGTGAATACGAGTTATCGAGATCTAGACCTAGTCTTTACATGTTTGTTATATTTGTTAACCGCATGATCAATTAATTGATATTCTCGCTTGCAAGTTTAATGAGATGGATCCGTAATCCTAGACTTTCTTCCATATCTTTTTCTTCAAGTTTATCCGTGTTAGTTTTAAATTCGTCTTTTTAATTGTTTTCTTTTAGTTTATTTAAATCGACAAATCTGGTTAGAGTATTTATGATTTATTTTATGTTTATTGTGATACATAATAATTATTTGTCGGTTAAGTCTTCCTTGAGAGACGACTTGTGGTTAACTTGCTACCCTACAATTAATCACGTTCTCTTGCGAGGATTGTTAGACTTTTATTGGTGTTTAGCGGTCGAACACACAACATTAAGGCGACATTTGAGTCAAAAGTGGGTAAATTATTATTTTTCTAAAGAAAATTAGATTTGCTTGTAATTTCATAAATTTGATGACATTGGCTATTTCACGAACTTCACGACATTAAGCAATTGTAAAATTTCACGATCATCATTTTCACAAATTTCACAATAAAAGGAGAAAAATTCACTTTTGGTCCCATTAGACTTACCCCTGATGTTTTTAGTCACATGTCTAAAAGATAGTTCCATAAGATTTTTCTTGTCTCACTAATGGTCACACCGTTAAGTTTTTAACGGTCAAACCTGTCAAATTGAAAGTCAAATATGCTATTTGGGACTAAAAGTGAGAACAATAGGACTAAGATCATTAGGTGCTCAGTCTAATGAGACCAAAAGTGAATTTTTCTCTAAAAACTAAATATAACTAATATCTATTTTAAAAAACATATTATCAATAAAGTTACTATTTTTTAATTTATTATAATTAAAATATTCACAAGTAAATTAAATGATAAAATTTATAATTCAACTTATATAAAATAATTATTTGGAAAATAATTTTTAAAATAGATGTTAATTAATTTGTTTTTTCTAAAAGATCCAATACATGTATCATTTATTTTAATTAGAAAATTAACAAAGTAAATTAAATGATAAAATTTACAACTCATGTTATAAAATTTATATTTTTCTAAAAACAACTTTTAAAAGTTGATGATAATTTTTTTTTTGTGAATGTGTAATACGAACAAAAAGATCAAATATATGCATATAAGATCAAATACATGCATATATAACCAGACCAGTGCATATATGTGTATATATGTAAAGTTTGATTATTTTGTTTTTGGGTCCCTGTGTTCTTGTCCTAGGATACTGATCTCAAATAACCCAGTGCATGTATGTGTATATATGTAAAGTTTGATTTTTTTTTTTTGAGGAAATATAAAGTTTGATTTAAAAACATAAAAATTAAAAATATAATATTTAAAAATGAAAAAATAAAAACAATGTGAGCTAGGTTAACATTACTAAAATATTTTTAATAATATTTATAATTTAACTATACTAAAATATTTTAATAGTAATTTTGTAATTTTTTTAAAAATAATTCCTATATTTAAAAATTATGAAATTATTTAATATCATAAACTTTTTTTATTTTATTGATAGTTGAACTACATATATTTTTCAAAATTAAGAAGTGATTTAAACTAAAAAAAATTTATAAAAATTATTTGTTTTTCTAAATATTTTAAGTAAAAGAATTTGTTTTAGGAAATAAATAAAACGCACTGGTAAAATATATTTTAGAAAAATATTTGATAGAGATTTTTTTAGTTTTCAAGTGGGACATTCACAATATTGATTTAAATAAATAACTCAAAATGTAAAATCTAAAATAATTTTTATCATCAATAATATTAAATTTAACCAAAAAAAGAATAATGAGGCCATTTTGGTTAAAATATTAACTTTGGTGTCCTATGGGACCATTTTTGTCGTTAAAAATTTAACTCTGGTGTCATAAGAGACCATTTTTGTCATCATAATGGTTTCCGTTAATTTTTTAACTAGGCAACACCAAATTTTCAGTTTTCTAGTCTTAAGGGACTATTTTTGGCGTAAAATGTCGATTTGGGACTAAAAGTGAATCTAATAAGACTAAAATCATCAGGAGTAAGTCTAATGGGAATAAAAGTAAATTTTTCTCCAATAAAAGATTGTTCTAAGGTTGTTTTCTTTTCCATTCTTACAATGTAATTTCACTGTTTATATTTTCGCTTGCATATGTGTCTTCCACGGAAATTATCAAGAATAACACCACTTTCCTTTATCTTTTCTAAATTAATTCTAGCTATTTGTAAAAGACATTATTTATTGTCGACCAAAATCAGGCATCAACACTTCTTGTCTTTGTTATAATGCGATTCCAAAACAGATTTTAGAAGTATAATAGGTAATACAATCGCAAATTTAAAACCATAATAGATGATATAGTCCAAAATGCTAAATCTTTTATTCATGATAGACACTATATACTATAGTATTAGTTTAATATCAATTTAACTTTTCAATAATTTTATTTAATTTATAGTTATAAGTATTAATTTTTGTTTATGGATTTTAACATAATGAATTTTAGATATCACATTATGAGTACAACTAGAAGTAACCTCTGTTATACAATAATATTCTATAATCTTGGGCCTTTGCCCTTGGCTCTTGACTTAGGACAAGTATAATAAACTAAAATCTTTGATAAATTAATGAAATGAAAGTTTATATAACTTTATAGTCTCAACGTCTGAATTTCTTAATTAGAGGATTGCACTAGTTTAGGTGCAATTTTTAGCATTATAATTTATATAGTATTGAATTCAATGAATGTAAGTATTTAAATATCAAAATATAAGTAAGATAAAACTATTATTTCTTGAATAAGTCTAGTCTCAATGGGGATGCGTACCACATGCAAACAAATGAGATAGCATTGTAATTCCATCTCCACACAGCTTACATATCGGATCAATATTAACTCCACGGCGTACCAATTTTCCTTAGTGGGGAGGGTACCCACGCATGCTCTTCGCAGGAAGTGTAAGACTTTAATAGAAGTCGGATGGATCAGAGTTTCTGGTGAGAGGATTGTCGTATGAGACCTCGAGAATTTGTTGGTAGCAAACTGATATGCACGTCTTTGAAAAAATTCATACTCGTTTATCAATTTGGAGTCGCGGGCTCAAATGCATTGATACAATATGCTCCGTGTCCTCCTTTGAAAAAAAAATGTTTGAGGGGAAATCCCAACCTCTGTATTCCACATGCACAAGTTCACTGACCTTGCTTGCAACTGTTAGAATATTAATTTCTATTAATGACCCATATGAAATAAATGCTAATGTTTTAATATTAAAGACTTCTCTTTGATGGTTAAGAGAAGTATTAATTGTAGTTAAAACATGGGAGATGAAAACCTCCCTCTTCCTCTACCAAAACGTATTAAAGTAAAATAAATATCACAATCTCTTTATGAATATAACGTATACAATTCATAATATAAAGAGGGGTTAGAGATTGTGATCTTCACACCATCAAGAAGAAGAGAAAAGAAAAGGTAAGGAGGAAGAGAATTCTCTACAAGAAGTTTCAAGAAGAATTAACATGGATCAAGGTAAGTTTACTAGACCATGCTAATTTATTTTCTTCAATTGTGAAAATCATGAGTTCCTAAGATTTTGGGCATTATAGAAAAATTGATGAATTTCAAAACTGAAAATATGAAATTATATAAAAGTTGACATGTGGTATCGAGCCGGTTTTGGGACTCATAATTTTCCGATTAAGTTGTCGATGAATTGAAAAGAGTAAATTATGATTGATTCCGCTGCAATTTATATTTATATGGCTGACGTATGTTTTCCGTGTTCTTACGGGCTTAAATTATGCGTTTTGATATACTAAGTTTCATGCGGTAATGCCATGAGTTTTGGCGTCATCTTATGGATCACGTTATATTTCTTTCGATTATGTTCGTGACGCCAACTGTAATGTATGTGTTTTGATTTGGCGTCATCATTATGGTCAAGCCTTGAAGGATTGAATGAGCACTAATGAAGGCAACATTTTGTTGACACAATCAGATTTTGTTTTACGTGTGTAATACCATTGGTCATATATATATATGAATATTGTATAGATGCAATCATATCAACAAAACCCACTTGATTAACAATGTTTGCATATGATAACAGAAGTGTGTATATATAATTTATATATATATATTTCATTGAATATGGATCAAGACTCATAAGATTTACTTCTGTGTATGGTCAAAGTGGTCATATGCTCAGGTATGATTATTCATATGCAAAGAAATTTGGATGGCACTTGTGTACAGACATTAAATGATTTTATATGTTTGTTGTCTTATCGTATGATTGAGAATCTTTGATGCTACTCTGAAAGATCGGTAGTTAAATGAGATTTTGGTGTATATAATGTTATAACTTGATTAAAGTTATTCAAGTATTAATGTATGAATTTCACATTCATGTTATAGATAGTTTGTTAGTCACCAAAGTGGCCAAGTTGAACGGAAAATTAGGCACTTATTTATTTGAGTGTTGTCCAATAGTTCATGATTATAGAGATGCCACAAAATAATGACATGATGGTAAATTGAACAATTGAAATTATAGATTATTTGCTAGGAGGTTGCCCAAAGGTGGACCATTGCATATAGTCTATAATATTAAAGAGATTAATCTTCTTATTTTAGTTAAATATTGTGTATATCAAAAGATAGCATACTTATTTAACTATTATATGCATGATTATCTGTTAAAGAATATTTTGGCATCAATTATGTTATTTATGTATTTAAGTATTGCCCAAAGGTGAACTGAAATACATGCTTAAAGTCTTTTTATATAAAAGTTTCTGAATCAACTAAAGATAACTCAAAACACTAATAAGTGAGGATGTATAAATGTTTGCAGCTTCTTTGAACCTCTTAGCATCAGGAAATACGGTCGTCAAATTCAACGGGCTCAACTATGCTGACTGGTTTGAACAAATTTAGTTTACTCTGGGCAATATGGATTTAGACCTTGCTATAGTACTGGATGAAAGGCCCGCAGCCGTTACTGAGACCAGCTCGGAAGCTGACAAGTCTCTATATGAGGCTTGGGAGCGGTCTAACAGGCTGAGCTTGAATCTAATGAGAATGACTATGGCTGAAAATATTAAACCTTCGATGCCTAGGACTGACAATGCAAGGGAATTCATGATGAAAGTAAAAGAATATTCCCAGTCGGACTTGGCTGACAAATCTATTGTAGGCAACCTTATGAATGAGCTGACTACAAAGAAATTTGATTGGTCCAAACCAATTCACGATCATGTAACAGAAATGTCCAACCTAGCAGCAAAGCTTAAGACCATGGGGATGGACGTGAGTGAATCATTCCTTGTACAGTTTATCATGAACTCCCTCCCTGCTGAATTTGGTCAGTTCCAGGTGAACTACAACACCATTAAGGATAAATGGAACTTCAAAGAAATTAAGGCCATGTTAGTGCAAGAGGAAGGGAGATTAAAGAAAATAAAGGATCACTCCATTCCCTTCACCAGTCTATGATGGTGCAAGTAGCAGCAAGACTAAACCGGGTAAGAAGGACAAGAAAACGGATAAGGCCCCATGAAGGTTGGCGAGGTCAAATCCGAGAAAAGATTAAGTGTTACTTACGCAATAAGCCGGACACTTAAAGAAAGATTGTCTAAAAGGAAGGCATGGTTCGAGGAAAAAGGTATATATTATGTTTTACGTATGTTTTGAATCGAACCTTATAGAAATACCTAAAAATACCTGGTGGTTAGATTAAGTGCCACTACTCATGTGTCTCATGTTATACTGAGGATTCCGTATGATCCACCCATGTAAAACGGAATCAACAATATTTGTTTATGGGAACGAGGATGAAAGCACGGATAGAAGGAATTGGACTTACAGTGATCATGGACACTTTGGATGTCACATAGATCTTGAAAGATGTCTTTATGTTCTGATTGTGCTAGAAATCTTGTTTTGTAGGAAGACCGGATAATTTAGGTTTTCATTTTAAAATTGGTAATGGTACATTTTCGCTATTTAAGAACAAGTACTTTTATGGTTACGGTACTTTGTTTGATTCTTTTTACCGTTTTAATCTTGATAATAAATTCGTTGAATCCTATATCATGTTGAAAGTAGTGTAGGCATTAAACGTAGTACACCAAATGAAAGTTCGCTTTCTTGTGGCATCAAAGATTGGGTCATATTTCAAAAAAATGAAATTCTTCCTCAATTGGATTTTAGTGAGTGGATGTGTGCGTGGATTGCATTAAAGGAAAGACGACCAAAAACACGCAAGAAATGCGCACAAGAAGCACTCGGCTTCTTGGTGATACACACTTGATATCGTGGTCCATTTGACGTCCCTAATCTGGGGCGGTGAAAAGTACTTTATCACCTTTATAGATGATTACTCACGTTACGGTTATATTTATCTATTGCATGAAAAGTCTCAATCGATGAACATCCTCGGTGTTCATCAATGAGGTGGAAAGCGATTAGATAAGAAAGTAAAAGTAGTGAGATCGGGGCAAGGTGGTTAGTATTATGGAAAATTCAATGAAAGCGGACAATGTCCAGGTCCATTTGCAAAGTTCCTCGAAAGTCGCGGTATTTGTGCACAATATACAATGCCCGGTACACCTCAGCAAAATGGTGTAGCTGAGAGACGAAATCGTACATTGATGGATATGGTTAGGAGTATGTTAAGTAATTGCTCCTTACCACCCGTCATTGTGGATGCATGCGTTAAAGATGTTGCATACCTTCTCAATCGGGTTCCCGATGCGATTCTAAGACTCCTTATGAATTGTGGACGGTAGAACCCAGTTTGAGACATCTTCATGTTTGGGGTTGCCCAGCAGTAAGTAAGAGTCTATAATCCACATGAAAAGAAGCTTGATGCTAGGGTATCACAAAGTGGTTATTTCATTGGCTATCCTGAAAAGTCTAAGGGGTATAGATTTTACTGTCCTAACCATAGTATGAGTATAGTCGAGTCGGGTAATGCTCGGTTCATTGAGAATGGTTTAATCAGTGGGAGTGGGGAACCACGAAAAGTAGAACTTTAGGAAATTCGGGATGAAACTCTTTCACCCGATGTTTCTTCTAAAGTTGTTATTCCTGTTGTTGTATCATCATCACACAACATACCGGAACAACAAGTCAATATTCAAAACCAGCTGAATGAAAACGTAATAGATGAACCGATCACATTTGAGAGAGATTAATGAACCACAAGAGGAAATAGCTTTAAGACGGTCAGTGCAGCAAAGGCGGAAAAGACTGCTTGTTTTTACGATGACTATGTGGTATATACTCTTGAGCATGAATGTGATTTAAGCATTGATGAGGACCCGATCTCATTCGGACAAGCAATGAATAGTAACAATTAAAAAAGTGGTACGATGCCATGAAAGAAGAGCTTAAATCTATGTATGATAATAGAGTCTGGGACTTAGTTGAGTTGCCTGAAAGTTCCAAACGAGTTGGTTGTAAATGGGTTTTTAAAACCAAACATGACTCGAATGGAAACATTGAAAGGTATAATGCCAGACTCGTTGCTAAAGGTTTTACTCAGAAAGATGGCATTGACTATAAAGAGACCTTCTCTCCGGTGTCAAAGAAGGACTCTTTAAGAATTGTTATGGCCTTGGTGGCTCATTATGATTTAGAGCTTCACCAAATAGATGTTAAAACCGCTTTTCTGAATGGTGATTTGGAAGAGGAAGTGTATATGGATCAACCGGAAGGGTTTAAAGCCACAGGAAAGGAAAATTTAGTGTGTAAATTAAAGAAATCAATATATGGACTGAAACAGGCTTCCCGACAATGGTATCTTAAGTTCAATGATACCATTACATCATATGGTTTTACAGAGAACACCGTAGATCGGTGTATCTACATGAAAGTCAGTGGGAGCAAGTTTATAATATTAGTCCTATATGTTGATGATATTTTACTTGCTGCTAATGATGTTGGATTGTTACATGATGTAAAGAAGTTTCTCTCTAAGAATTTTGAAATGAAAGATTTAGGTGAGGCGTCTTATGTGATAGGAATAGAAATATTTCGTGACAGATCACAAGGAATGTTGGGATTGTCTCAGAAATCCTATATCAATAAAATCTTAGAGAGATTTAGAATGGAAAGATGTTCCTCGGGGATAGTTCCAATACAAAAAGGGGACAAGTTCAGTCAAATGCAATGTCGGGAATGATTTGGAACGAAAAGAAATGAATTCAATTCCTTATGCTTGGTGGTTGGGAGTTTGATGTATGCTCAAACTTGTACTCGGCCGATATCGGTTTATTTGTAGGAATGCTAGGTCGATATCAAAGTAATCCTGGTATGGACCACTGGAAGGCTGCAAAGAAAGTTCTTCGGTACTTACAAGGCACCAAAGAACACATGCTCACGTATAGGAGGTCTAATCACCTTGAAGTAATAGGTTATTGATTGATTATGCGGGTGTGTTGACACAAGAAAGTCTACATTCGGTTATTTGTTCCTTTTAGGCGGAGGAGCGATATCATGGAGGAGTGGAAAGCGATCTGTCATTCTTTGCATCTACTATGGAAGCTGAATTTGTGGCATGTTTTGAGGCCACTTTGTTCATGGATTGTGGTTGCGGAACTTTATCTCGGGACTTGGAATTGTTGACAAGATATAGCCAGGCGAGAATTTATTGTGATAATTCTGCAGCTGTCTTCTTCTCTAAGAACGACAAGTACTCTAAAGGTGTTAAGCATATGGAATTAAAGTACTTAGCTGTTAAAGAAGAAGTGCGGAAACATAGAGTGTCTATTGAGCATATTAGTACCAATCTAATGGTAGCGGATCCGTTAACTAAGGGATTACCACCTAAGACATTTTACGGTCATGTCATGTCGAAAGGATGGGTATTATAGACAAGTCCTTGTTAGCGTAACGATAGTGTATGTGTATATATACATACTTGATTATTTGCTCCTTATGTTATGACACTTTGAGCTCATTTATAGTTGTGTTTACCTTGTATACATGTATTGTTTTGATGTAATAACATGATAAGTCTTTCTTCAAGATCTGTATGGTTGAGTAAAGATTCACCTCATTAAGGGTAATATTAAGTTGGATTGATCTTGTGATACATGGAAGGAATCATGTCGGATAAATGATGTGTGACCGCCATGATCCAATCAATTTTATCTTAATTAAAGATAAGCCTAATTGACATTATGGTGAGATTTAATATTGTGCACACTTAAAGTTGTTATTAAATCCTCAAATCATCATATGGGCCAAGTGGGAGAAATGTTAGAATATTAATTTCTATTAATGACCCATATGAAATAAATCTTAATGTTTTAATATTAAAGACTTCTCTTTGATGGTTAAGAGAAGTATTAATTGTAGTTAAAACATGGGAGATGAAAACCTCCCTCTTCCTCTACCAAAACGTATTAAAGTAAAATAAATATCACAATCTCTTTATGAATATAACGTATACAATTCATAATATAAAGAGGGTTAGAGATTGTGATCTTCACACCATCAAGAAGAAGAAAAGAAAGGGTAAGGAGGAAGAGAATTCTCTACAAGAAGTTTCAAGAAGAATTAACATGGATCAAGGTAAGTTTACTAGACCATGCTAATTTATTTTCTTCAATTGTGAAAATCATGAGTTCCTAAGATTTTGGGCATATAGAAAAATTGATGAATTTCATGAAAACTGAAAATATGAAATTATATAAAAGTTGACAGCAACTACTAGATATTGCATCCATATCTTTTGCTTGATGAAATATTTTGAGGATCATATTGATTAGCATGCATCTTGGGATTGCATCTAATATAAAAAGATCAAATTATAATAGGGATTGAGATATATTATTTTAATATCTCTCCATATAATATTAATAGTAGAGATTATTAAACATCTTCTACGACATTAGAAATCTTTCTCCTATAATTTCTCTCTACTTTCATTCTTGTAAATCGCTAAAGTTCTCTATGGGTTTAAGGTGTGCACAATCAAGTAAATAATTCTAGTAATTATTTACACCAATGAGAACGACCCGGACCTTATACAATAACTTCTCTCTCACCTTGTCCAAGCTCTAACTTATCCTTCTTATGATTTGGTTTCCGTTGTCCGTGATCTTGCTCGTGGTTCAATCGATTCATGCGATTTGTTCATTGTTCGTGATTCAATCAAAGAAGGTTTATAGAAAGGCTTAGTTCTAGATCAAAAGGAGGTTTGTAGATGGGTTTAAGCTTGGCTATGTGGATCGACAGTTCCACCGCAAATCGTCTACTCGATCCACTTTATGTGTAAATATGTAGTTTATGTTTTGACCCATATCTTCTAACAACAACCAATTCACTTCCCTGACTTATGTTCTAGTTTTCAAAGCTTAATTCCCCAAATCCACCGATCTTTCTAGATGCAAATGCTAGCCCCATTACCTATACGCCATCCCGTTTTCATCTAGTCCATGTATTTTTCCTTCCCCGTCCTTGCTTCCCCACCAAAATTAACTATCGTTTTCCCGAACATTACATATTGATTTCGACAAGATAAAACAACTCATCATATACATAGGAACTGGCAGGGCTAATGCCTTTATTAAACTTCCTTTCATGCTCGAGATAGGTACTTTTATTTCCACTCCGTCAATTTCTGAATGGGTGAATTTCATAATAGGGTCCAAATTTAAGAAAATCTATCATTTTAAGACTTAAAATTTCAATCTTCTCAAATCAAGATCCAATTTTTATTTTTTTCTCAAATTGGGCTCTCTCTTAAATTTTGGGTTCTCACTTCAAGACCCAAAATTTCAACCTTCTCAAATCAAGACCCAGATTTTATTTTTTTTCTCAAACATGGCCCTCCCCCTAATTTTGGGTTCTCCTTCAATTTTTAGAATTTAAGAAAAAGAGAAATATTAGTGTAATCTATCATTTCAACCACAAAAATTATTTTTCGTCCTCTTTTCGTTTTTTCGCTCATTCTTTTTTATTTGATCCATACTTATTATCAATTTTGTTTAACGTGTAGAAACCAAGATCCAAAAATATAAATGTATGTAGCTAACAAGATGAAAAAAGTCAAAATATTTATTGGTTACTAAAAAAATAAGATATACCAAATTATGAATGAAAAAGAAGTAGTAAATTATTTTTAGCTACTAAAAAAAATAAGATATCCAAATTATGATTGAATTTCTGATTTTAAAACAAGTATCGATTAAGAAAAAGGAATGAGCAAAAAAACAAAAAGAGAAAGAAAATTAGTTGTTGTGTATGCGGTGTGATAGATTATATTAATATTTCTCTTTTTGTTAAATTTTAAACCTGAATTGAGAGCCAAATTTAGGGAGGTCGATTTGAGAAAAAAATAAAAATTGGGTCTTAATTTGACAAGATTGAAATTTTGAGTCTTGAAGTGAGAACTCAAAGTTTGAGGGAGAGCTCAATTTGAGAAAAAAAAAAATTGGGTCTTGATATGAGAATGTTGAAATTGTAGGTCTTGAAATGATAGATTTTCTTAAATTTGGATCCTATTAAGAAATTATCCCATTTCGGAATTACCCTTTCTTGTATTTAGCAAAAATGAATTTTTTTATTGGCCAATGAGCGCCATCAATCCCAAATATTTATCATGAGTATTGACTTGTTCACCTATTCTAACACAAAACATCTGCTTGGTCTATTCAACTACTTTTCTACTAGACAATAACTCCGATTTGTCCAAGTTAATTTGTTGGACTAAAGCACCTTCGTAGTCCTTGATTATTTGTTTCACTCTATCCACTTCCATTGTGGTAGCCAAAAAAACAAAGTAAGCTATCATCTGCGAAAAATAGGTGAGACACAGATCACGCATTCTTTGTAGCTCTAGAGCAATGAATATCACATATATTCTCTGCATCATTAAAGAATCACTGTAGAACCCTCTGCGCACAACAAGAACAAATAAGGAGAGACATGATCCCTTTGACAATGTCCTCTCTCCGGAATAAATTTGTCCAGTGAAGACCCATTAAGTAGTATAGAATAGGAAATAGTACACACACAATGCATAATAAGCTCCACCCAATCCCTTTTCATTCCCATTTTTCCATCATAGCCCTCAAGAAAGTCCATTCAACCCTATCATATGCCTTACTAATATATAGTTTAAGCGCAAAGTAGCTCTTTCCCCTTGTTTTTTTTTCATAGTGTGAAAAGTTTCAAAAGCAACCATCGTATTATCCATAATAAGTCCACAAGGGATAAAAACACTTTAATTGTTATAAATAATATTTGGGCGAATCAATTTAAGCCTATTTGCAAGTAACAACTCAAAGCACCGCATTATATATGCTTAACCTTTGGGATTAACATGGTATTGGTATGATTAAGCTCGAAGGGGTCGACTTTATAAATTAGAATACCATGAACAGTGGAAATAAAATTATTACGAATAATAGACCAGGACTTTTAAAGGAGGCATTTGGTGTAGATCTTTATGTACCTCCTCTACAGCGAAAGGTGCCAAAAAAGTCTCATTCATTGATGTAGATATTTTTGGCTAACAACATTTAGTACTCTGTCAAAGATCATTTTTAGACTAACAACATTTTGATGTGCGTTTTGGTCAACAAGCAAAAATATGTAAAAGATTTAACACGTGGAAATGTAAACGTGCGTAACGTGTGTTTATTTCTAGCTAATTCTGCCTTTTTGCATAATGCCGAGGCCGAATTATTGGGGTCGGTCTTTATTACAATCTTACTCTTTTTCTCTCATTTCTTTTCATCCCCCTTCAATCTCTCTCTATCGACTTTTTATACCCGCGCGAGTCGGTGGGTTTCAATAGTCATCTTTGCACTAACTAGTCATTAATTAGTAAAATAATTAAAGAAAGACACATGTCCCTTTCTAATCATGCATATCGTCAAAAAACTTGCCACATGGACTTCTCTTTATAACTTTCGACATGTGGCAATTTCGATACCAATAAAGCGTTAAGCGGGCGTGTGATTATTTTTATGAGTGCCTGTCGCGCATCGTTCTCGAAATTTGGGCTCGGGGCAGGCGTGAGTGTTGCGGTTGGGTGTGAGCGGGCGAGCTTTAATTCGTGACGTGTCGCCGCAAGACCGTTGTTGACGTCACCCGCAGTCTCTACTCGGACGTGTCTTTGGGTGATGACGTGGATTAATTTCTTCTAGCTCGGCTCGGCGTCATCAAAGGCCCCCAGTTTAATTCCGAGAAAGAATTTACAAGTCGGAGTTAAACTTCAATGCTAATGATAAACATTTAATGGGAAACGGATTTCTCAAATGTTTTGTTCATTCCCGACATCCGTCGCGTAGTGATTAATGCCTGAAACGGCGCATTAATTGGGTTGCCATAATGACAGATCGTGGCATCTTGTGGTTGGACCGGCCTTGCGAGAGAATCGAAAAGGTACGTCGGTTCTATCGGCGGGCGTGGGGACGCGGCGTTCTCTAACATGTTTGACGGCTTTTGAGTTTAAAAAGCGCGTCTTTTGAATAAACGTTTACGTTTATCGAGGGAACTCCATCTATAAATACCTCGGTTTCCCTCCCATTATCCACTTTTCGCAACCATTAACCTTTGAGCTAAAGTAACTAAAACCGAAGCGAGAAATTTTGGGTCGGCTTCCAAAGTTCAAAGACTTGAACTTAGGTATTTTTTCGAAATACTCTCCTTTACCTATAAAATGTCTTCTTTTGAGGATAGTAGGAGTCGTAGTTATAGTGTAGAGGTTGAAATCGAAGATCCTCCCTCTGAACCTTCATTTATTTCTCACCGGACGGCGATCTCCGTCTCACACGGCCGAGCATAATCGGATATCTTCTCAGATTCTTCTCGAGGAACGTCTTTGGAGCGGACGCATACTATCTTTGATCCGACGCCCGATGACCGTTTTTAGAGAAGAAACAATGTATCGCCAGGCCGCACAAGAGAGTCCCTAAGAAGAATCACCAAGTGTTAATTTTAGCGTGCAGCCAAGAGAAGAAAATATGGACCCATCGGGCCGGAGCGTGATAACGTGGAGCGGGTAGATGAACCTTCCGTGATTCGAGGCGGAGAGGCCACTAGGGCCCATGGTCACCGTAATGGCGGCGGCCGGCAGGAGGAGGCCTCGTCTTCGTGTCGAGCCTCGGTGGGCGCCGAGTGATATAAACGATATCCCGAGCATGCGATGATTCGAGAGGTGGAAGAGTTCCGGCGGAGGTGCCGTATTCCAAGTGGCATCAAGTTTTGGAGTGCTGGTACCGGACGGCACGTTCCCGATGCCCATGACCTTCTATACGGGTTGAGATTTCCCCTTTCCACTTTCACTTTCTTACGTGGTGGTTTTGCAAGTGGGGCATGCATCCGACCCAGTGCACCCTATTTCTTGGGCGGGGATCATCGGCCTCCCGGTGATGTTTCACCGGAAAAATATCCTCGCCCCAAATTTAAGGAGATGAACGAGCTCTTTATATGGTGAGCGACTCCTTCATCTCGGGGCCAGCCATCCGGGTGGTATTATGTACAGACCTGACTGGGGTATCCGGACGTCTTGGTGGAAGGTCTCCCTTCATCTTTGAAGGAGTGGAAGGATAAGTGGCTCTGGGTGAGCGGCGAGTGGCAAGCTCGCGTGGGAGATGGAGAAAGGGAAACCGTTCTTCATCCCCCATCGAATTTTGTTTTTGGTTACGGTAAGTCTTATCTTTTTTCCTTTCTCTGCTTTTGTTGTTTAGTGTTTCCTTTTGTGATTGACTTTTGTCTTTTTACCTTTATAGAGAACCGGGCATCAAAGGGGCTCTGTCGGCCACCTTTATTCGAAGGTGGGAAAACATCCAGGCTCGGGGCATCATGGACAAGTTGATTGAGAGGTTGGCTACCGAGGCCAACTTAGCCGCGGGCAGCTTGAGGCACACTCGCGCCCGACCCCGAGGCCGGGGGCGGCTCGGGACGAGGCGGCTGAGCGGGAGGTGGAGGTTGAGAGAGAGACTCAGAACCCTCCCGATGTGAAGAAATACGGCCCCATTCTCCGGGGGAGCGTGGCGAGAACAGGCGAGCGCGCGCCGTCTCTGCGACGGCTAGTCTCGTGGGCGAGATCATCTGCGCCCGTTGGGCAACGCAGACTCGAGCCGCCGAGTGCGGCTACCGTTCGAGTAAACATCCCGGCCCGATGGAGTGCCGGAGGAGCGGTGGAGCCTCTCTTCAAAGGAGAAGAGGAGGATTGTGATGGAGGAGCCGGACGGACCGAAGGGGTTGGTTAAGCGCGGCGGAACATCTCGAACAGGCCCTGGAAGGGGGTCTGCGAACTTTCTCGGATGACTTAGGCGGGAAAGGTCACTTCATCCCTCCAAGTCAAGTGAGAGATGAATATTGCGAGGAATGATTGGACTACGCCCTCGATGGTTTGTGGAATTTGTTCGATGTGCCACGCCGACGGAGGAGCAATCGAGAGTTTTACCGGAGGCGGGTCGGGCCGCGATGAGTGTCCCAGCTCGTGCCTGGGCAAAGGCATCGAGCAATGCTGCTCGGAGATCGGCCAAGAACAAATTCAGATGCGCCATGGCAATGTCGGGGCGGATGATTGGGCTCTTATGGCATGCGATTGGGGGAACTCGCGAGCTAGAGAAAAAATACGCCGATCTGGAAAGGCGGCACGGGGACCTGCAGGAGGCCTATGCTACCCTTCAAGGGGTACAAGAATCGTTAAAGACCCAAGCGGATGAGGCTACGGCTCGGGCCAACTCTGAGAGAGAAACTGCTGCGAGGGCCGAGGCAGAGCGAGATCAGGCCCGCAGGGTTGAAGAGGAGCTTAGGGCTAAGGTTGCCGAGTTGGAACGTGCTGCCACTGCCCGGGCCGAGGAAATGGAGAGGCGTCTAGCCGATGTGCGCAGAGAGGCCGAAGAGACTACTCATCGGCAAATTGAGGAAGCTCGCACACAGGCCGTTGAAGCTTACAAGGACTCTGAGGAGTATGCATTTATGTTAACCTGCGGCCACGCGACCAGCCTCAGAGAAATTCTCGATTTGGTTAAGGGCGGGCGGACTGTTGCTCAGCTTGAGGAAGATCTGGCCCTCCTGGAGGCTGATCTCGATGCTCTTCGGCCGAACTTTGCCGAGGCTCCTAATGCTCAGGGCTCTCCTCCTCCGGACGTGGAAGAAGTCGCCTCCCGGCTTGCCGTTGAAATTCCGCCCCCTGCTCGTCTTGATGTTTGCCCTTTTTATTTACATGCTTTCATATGTACTTTCGTAGGTAGGTAACTTGGCCGTGCCTTAAGATGTAATGGGCTCCGCCTTCCTTATGTAAATACTTTTGAAGTAGAAATGAACTTATTTTCCTCACTGTGTATGTGTTTCAAGCTTTTAGCATATGCTTGGCTCTTCTCCTTTTTGTAAGATTGTTGCCTGTCTTCTTTTTCCTTTTATATTCTGAATAAGGGACTTTACTTGCTTTAATTGATTCTCGTACTCGGTATATGAACCTGATCTTTATTTTGTTTTTGGTACTTGGTGTATAAACCAAGTCTTCATTTTGCGCCCGGTGTGTACATCGAGTCTTTGATTTGCGCTTGGTGCGTAACCAAGTCTTTGATTTGTGCTCGGTGCGTAACCAAGTCTTTGATTTGTGCTCGGTGCGTAACCAAGTCTTGGTATTGTGCTCGGTACGTAACCAAGTCTTGGTATTGCTCGGTGCGTAACCAAGTCTTGGTATTGTGCTCGGTGCGTAACCAAGTCTTTGTTTTGTAAGGATAGATCCGCGCTTGTAGGGCGTGTTGCCCTTTTTCATCGTGCAAAGGCGTGCACCGAGATGACTTTTCGGCCTTCGGCTTAAGCCGAGGCGATTTTCTTGTCCTCGGACATAGCCGAGGTGAGTAAAAACCGTTTCCCTTTAGAGAGCTCACGAAATATCGGATGAAAGGATAATTCCTTGGAATCCTATCTCAATCATAAACCGAGATCTTTATTGATAATACCGTTTTCGGGTATGCTACATTCCATTGATGCATAAATTTTTCTCCACTCAAATATTCTAGCCGTGACGCCCACCGGATAAGGCGTGGGTGACCCAAAATGGGCCTCCCGAGTTGGCTTCAATGGGTTTGACGCCCGTTATCTTTTTCAACACAAGATCGCCGACACAAATCTTCTTTCCTTTACTTTGAATTGTAGTACCTTTCACTCCTTTGTTTATACACTGCGTTTTTCATCTCGGACCGCACCTTTTTTCTTCAAGCGAGTCTAGCTCGGCTCGGAGCGCGCCTCATTGCGATCTTGAGAAAAATTTGCAATGCAAGAAGTAGGGGCTCCAATCTCAACAGAGAATCACCGCCTCGGCTCCATAAGCCAAAGAAAAGGTGTTTCTCCAAAGGCGCTCGATGGGTCATTCTCAGTATGACCATAGTACACTTTGGGTAGTTCCTCCGCCAATTACCTTTAGACTCCTCCAATCTCGCCTTCAAGGTATACTTGAGTATTTTATTAACGGCCTCAACTTGTCCGTTCATTTGGGGATGGTATGGAGTTGAGAAATAGTTTTTGATGTGGAAACCTTCACAAAATTTGAAACCTTCGGTTATCGAATTGTTTCCCATTATGCGTAACAATCGAATGTGGTATCCCGAATCTCTGAGATAATGGATTTCCATCAAAGCTCACAATCTTTTCCTCATCTATTTTTGCGGAGAGCTCCGCCTTCGACCCATTTTGTGAAATAATCCACCACCACAATGGCATACTTGACGCCCTTTGCGGTGGGGAGTGGGGCGATGAGATCCATTCCCCATTTGGCAAACGGCCATGGGCTAAATACGGAGGTAAGTTGCTCAGGATGATATCTGACCTACGGTGCAAATCTTTGGCACCTTTCGCATCTTTTGACGAGGTCGGTTGCATCCTTTCTTAGGGATGGCCATAGTATCCTTGCCGTATTAATTTATAGGCCAACGCGTCGGCCCCAACGTGGTTCCCGCATATTCCCTCATGAACCTCTCGAAGTGCATAATCTGCATCTGTCTCGGAAAGGCACCGTAGGAGTGGGACGGAGTATCCTCGTTTGTATAGGATGCCATCTACTAGTGTAAACCGAGCCGCTTGGGTTCGTAGTGTTACAGCTTGACTTTGTTTTGAGTTGAACTCCTTTCTCTAAATCTTGAACGATTGAGGTCATCCAGTGCATTCGGCGGTTTCGATTGTATATATCTTCTTTGCGCCAAGTGACGGGCGACGGTTGTGTGGCCGATGACATCCGCGATGGCATCATCCCCTGAGCTGAACCGAGCCGAGCTAAGGCATCTCGCTGCATGTTCTCGGCTCGGGGCACATGTAAGACTTTTGTCTTAAAGTGTGATAATCTCTTCTTGACCAAGTCCAAATATTGTGCAATTTTTGCTCTTTAACCGTACTCGCCGTTGATTTGATGAGCGACCAGTGAGAATCACTTTGTGTACCAATAGTTGTTTTAGGCCCATAGAAGTCGCCATCTCTACGCCTCCGAGAGTGCCTCGTATTTGGCCGTTGTTCGTTGCGGGAATCGAATCGTACGGCCGAAAGCGTAGCACCTTTCATTTGGATCGATTATCACGATTCCGCCCCCGACTGCGGTGGAAGAGCCAATCAACGAACAATTTACATTCCTGGTCTTCCATAACTTCCAATCGTATGGAAGGTGTGAATTGCCACAAAAGTCGGCTAAAGCCTCCTTTTATTGCGGTATGTGGTATGTGGTTCGTATATAATATCAAATGACCGAGTTTGACGGCCCATTTGATCATCCGACCAAAAGTATCGGTCGGTGTAGTACTTCAAGATGGGTAGTTCGTCCGGACTATAACCTTGTGCTCTAGAAAATATGGATGGAGTTTCCGCGCGCGATGACTAGCGAATAAGCCATTTTTCCATTGGTGGATAGCGGAGCTCGGCGTCATGTAACGCTTGGGTGGTGTAATAGACTAGATGTTGAATAGAACTATCTAACCTTGATTAACACCGGTGATAGCGTGTTCGGATACCGCCAGTACAAATACAAGTCCTCCCCTTGGGTAGGTTTTTGCAATATAGGAATTGAAGAAAAGTCTTTGTTTGAGGGATTCAAAGCGATCTGTGCTCACTCGATCCACTCAAAATTTTTACTCTTTTTATAATTTCAAAGAAAGGTTTGCACTTGTTCGTGGATCATGAAACAAATTGGTTAAGGGCGGCCAATCGGCTGTTAGGCTTTGTACCCTTTTTACGAGTTCGGGGTTCTAGATCAATGATGGCTTTTATTTTGTGCTGGTTGGCTTGATTCCCCTTTGGCTGACCATATACCCCGAGAAATTTACCCGAGCCGACCCCAAACGTACACTTTCTCGGGTTTAACATCATCTTGTACTCTCTCAAAACAAAGAAACATTTTATTAAGATCGTTTAGATGATCGGATATGTCTGATGATTTTACCAACATGTCATCTACATAGACTTCCATAGTGTGACCTATCATTTTTTCAAACATCTTATTTACTAACCTTTGGTAGGTCGCACCAAAGATTCTTCAACCCGAAGGGCATCATCTTATAACATAAATTCCACGGCGAGAGAAGAATGATGTATTTGGTTGTAACCTTTAGTATCGTCCATGAAGCTCATCGATTCGTGTCCCGCCGTGGCATCCACCATATAATCAATATTTGGCAATGGATAACTGTCCTTAGGGCATGCCTTATTGAGGTCGGTAAAATCCACGCACAGCCGCCACTGGGCATTGCTCTTCTTTACCAAAACAGGATTGGCAACCCATCGGGGATAGAGGGCTTCCCGGATGAATTGATTGTCTATCAACTTGTTAACCTCGGCCTCGAGTGCTCTTGTCTGTCAGGGCCGAGCTTACGCCTTTTCTGGATAACTGGGCGGAACGTTAGATAAATATTGAGGCGGTGGCATGCATACTTAGGGTCAATTCCAGGCATGTCTGCATGAGTCCATGCGAAGACATCAAGATTATTTCCCAAAAACTCAATCAACTCGGTTCGATATGGTTCTGGGAGATCATGACCAATACGCAATTGGCGCCCCTCGCTTGGCCTTCCAACGTTGATTGTATCAACCTGTTCTACTGGTTCCGCCCATTTTCTTTTCTTGCTTTGCCCCTCTTTGATCTGCAGGGGCAACTCATCTTCAGTGGCCGGCTCGTTCTCGACTGCTGGCTCACCTTCTTCAATCATCGGCTCCTTCCCAGGTCGACGACCTGGATTATCCTCCCCGAGCGATCACCACTTTCCGCTCGGACTCCTCCTTGGCGGGGATCGCCTTGTGTGGTTCCACCGTTTGTCCTCTTTCCACCACGTTAATCTCTACCGGTCGGAGTTTGAGAGAGCATTCTTGTGACTCCCTTTGATTCCCTTTATGTATAGCTTCGCCATCAGATGTTGGGAATTTTATACAAAAATGATATATTGAAACGGCTGCTTTTATATGATAAAGCAATGGCCTCCCAATGATAACATTGTACTCCGAATCAGCGTTGATTATTTTGAATGTTGTCATGACGGTCCGTTTATGCAACCCTTGTCCCATTTGGATGGGCAAATCAACTTCCCGGCGGGACTATCCTTCCTTCTCCAAACCCCGAGAATCTATCGTTGCATGGGCCGGATATAGCTATCGTCCACGTTCAATCTTTGAAAAGCTCGGACATAAATGATCGACGAATAGCTTCCGAGTCGATCAAAATTTTGTGGACCGGAATACCCAAAAAATGGGTGCGAATGACCAGGGGGTCGAATGAGGATGGACCACCTGGTCGGCATCCGCATCCGAGAACACAAAATGGCCATGGGTTGGCCTTCCTTGATTTCCGCCACCCGAACTTGCCTTTCGGCGTTGGCTACTTGTCTAACATCGCTTTCTTTTTTTCATTGGAGCGGTATCCTCATTGTGTTAGTATTGATTCGATTTACACTCGACATCATGAGGATCTCCCTACCCTGGTTTTCGGTAGGTGGTGGCGGCAGGAGAGCCGGATTGGTTACGCGCTCCCATTGACACCTTGAGCGATCTTGGTGGGGCGGTAGTTCATGAACGTATCTTTTAAGACCGCATTGCCGAACAATCTGCAAAATTTCTCACGATTAGATCTCGGCACTCATCGGTATCGTGACCTATTGATTTATGATAGGCACAATATTGACGTGAATCTAATTTTATCGCTCGACCTTCAAAGGTCGGCGAAATGAGGTAACAAATTTAGACATTGTACTTCATTCCATATGGGCTGATGGATTGTGGGTCAAAGTACTCCTCGGTCGCGGCAACTTGCTCGCGCTTCCTGGGCGAGCCCTAAATCCGGTGGTCGGGTTTTCCGAGAACGGTCTAAATCCCGACCCACCCCAATCGCTAGTTCTTTCCTTTCGTCCTTTCTCTCTCGCCCCTGGCGGTGCTCGGGCGGTTACTTCCCATGGCTTCTTCCACGCAAATATGGCGTTCCGCGGACTAGAAATTCTTTGTACGAGGTCGCCCCGATTCATAGATGGAGTAGTTAAACCAAGTCTCGGGGCAAGTCCAGCCATGGTACGTGATTAAAATGGCGTCATCCGACACGGTTCCATCTCTCGAACTTGCTTGTTGAACCGAGAAATATAGCTTTTTCGGGGCTCGTCCTTCCCTTGTTTGATGTTCACGAGGAGTCCTTAGGTGCGGCTCGGACTTTGGACGTTAAGAAATGCGTCGTAAAGGCGGGGCCGAGATCCCCCATGCCGAATGGATCCCCTGTGGTAGGGTCCTAAACCAACGGTGGGCTCGGCGCCCAGTCGATGGGAAGGCCTGAGAGGATGGCATCACTAGGATCGATTCCATCCATGCTAATTACTTGTGGACGTGAGTGGTGGTCGTTTCCCATTGTAGAGACCGACACGGGGATTTTCAACTTTGGCGGTAATGGGGTCGCCCGAGGATTCCCGAGGGAAAATGGCGACATAACACTGGTTGGTTCATTGCTTGGGGCGGTCTTCGAGACTGTTCGCCTTCCGGACCGCCTTCCAATTCGTTCAAACGACGACGCAGGCGGTGTATTTCTACATCCCGTTCCTGCCATAGGCTAGGGCCTTGGATCTGATTGACCCTAAGCTGCTCCTGCTCATCCGGAAACCTGAGCTGGGAACTTATCGATCGAGCTGGGCGAAAAGGATCAACTCCCAGTCATTCGGCGAACACTGAGTGGGCATGGCAATGCCGTGTTGGCCCCGGTAGTGACTCTGCTACACGACTTTTCCCTTCCTGATCTTCTCGCAGCCGCCTTCTGTCACGACGGACACGTTGTTCATTACCTGAACTGGCTTCTTGGGCTTCGTCATGAGGAAGCCCGGGAATTTGAGGATTAATATTAACATTTAGTTGTGGGTTGAGTGGGTTAGTATTTGCAAGGAGTGGATGAGGTGCTTGAGAGTTTGTGGTAGCGAGTTTGTGATATGAGTTGGTTCATTTGTCTTTGTACAAAAGTTGGGTTGGCAATTAGGCGCGAAAGGAAATAAAGTAGTGCTCCTGCTTTTGGAGCATATTTTGGCCATTCGTAGTCTGGCCAGTTTGGTTGTTCAAATGTTGCTCTTCAGTCAAACGAGCATTTCTCGACTGTTGACTCATTTTGTCTATTATGAAAAGGTTAAACGTTAAACTTTACCTGGTTTTCACTTAACTTGCTTTTGCTGGGAATTCTGACTGGACCAATTTGTTGACGTGCGTTTTGGTCAACAAGCAAAAATATGTAAAAGATTTAACACGTGGAAATGTAAACGTGCGTAACGTGTGTTTATTTCTAGCTAATTCTGCCTTTTTTGCGTAATGCCGAGCCGAATTATTGGGGTCGGTCTTTATTACAATCTTACTCTTTTTTCTCTCCTTTCTTTCAGTCCCCCTTCAATCTCTCTCTATCAGACTTTTTATACCCCTTGAGTTAGTGGGTTTACAATAGTCATCTTTGCACTAACTAGTCATTAATTAGTAAAATAATTAAAGAAAGACACATGTCCCTCTCTAACTGTGCATGTCAGTCAAAACTTGCCACTTGTCGACTTCTCTTTATAACTTTCTGACATGTGGCAGTTTCTGATACCAATAAAGCATTAAGCAAGGGCGTGTGATTATTTTTATGAGTCTGTCGCGCATGCGTTTCCCGTCGAAATTTAGGCTCGGGGCTCGGCAGCCGTGTTGCGGTTGGGCTCGGTAGCGGGTGAGCCTAATTCGTGACGTGTCGCCACGCACCATTGCTGGCGTCACCCAGGTCTCTACTCGGACGTGTCTTTGGGTGATGACGTGGATTAATTTCTTCGGCTAAATTTCTCGGCTCGGGCATCATCGAAACGGTCGAAAAAGTTCGGTGTAATGTGTATTTAAAATCCAGGCTACATCATCTCCCATTACCCAATTACCATTTGTATATTTCAGCTTATCAATCGTATTATGCTTCCATCGGTCCCCATCTTCTATTTGTCGGCATTTTGTATTACTTTAGATGTATGTTCTTTGCCTTGCCACACCTGAAGACTTTGACTCAATGATTTTATTTTTGTTGGGTATCAAAAATAAAAAATAGAAGATTGAAAAATTTTGGAGGCTAAGTATTTTATTGATTGCAAATATTACAATAATTTTCCGAAGCTTATGCACTAAAGCTTTTGGAATCACTCAATTATTTTCTAGAGAAATTGCACACTATCTCTCTAATAATCTCCTTACTTCACTCGTCTGCAATACTACACTGACACACACATATATTTATAGGCATCACAAGGCTAGATAAAAAGATGGTACATTAAATTGGTCAAATGACTAATTGGCAGCCACCTTCCAACTTTTAGAATTGATGCATGCTGATGCAAATCAAAAGAACTTTGGCCATGAATTTTATGAGTTACATTCTAGAAAACTCTTGGCAACATGCATGCATCCCATGTGTCTTCTCAACTTAATTACAAATTACCTTTGTTAACACCCCCTCTTAATTTGTAATTCGGACACGACTTCGGAGCTGCTCGAATTTTTCTGAAGTGACGGCTTTAGTAAAACCATCAGCCAATTGTTCCCTCGTATTTATAAATCCCAATTGAATTTCTTCATCATTCACGAGACTTCGGATGAAGTGATGACGAATTTCAATGTGCTTCGACCTTGCATGAAAAACTGGATTCTTGGTCATAGCAATCGCCGACATGTTGTCACAAAGAATTGTTGTGGGTTCGTCTTGACTTTGCTGGACATTGGATAAAATTCTCCGTAACCAAACTGCTTCACAAGCGGCATCTGTGGCAGCAATGTATTATGCTTCTGCTGATGAAAGTGATACCGTCTTTTGCTTTTTTGATGCCCATGAAATTATTTTCGAGCCAAGACAAAAAACATAACCCGATGTACTTTTTCGATCATCTAGTGATCCGGCCCAATCGCTATCAGTATATCCAACAAGCTCATTTTCTTTTTCTTTGATATACTTGATGCCAAATTTTCTCGTACCTTGAAGGTATCGCAAAATTCTTTTTGACGCTGCATAGTGTAGCTTTCTGGGTTCATGCATAAATCTTGAAATTAAGCTGACCGGGTAGACAATATATGGCCTCGTGTTTGTCAAGTATATCAAGGAACCAACTAAAATTCTATAAGTTTTCGCATCGGCTTTGGTTGCTCCGTCATTCAAGTGGAATTTTTCATTAACCGCAAGCGGAGTCGAAATTGGCTTGCAATTATTCATTTGAAATTTCTTCAAAACTTCTTCAAGGTATTTTTCTTGAGAAATAAAAATTTCTCCTTTTGACTGACGAACTTGAATCCCAAGAAAATATTTCATGAGACCCAAATCCGTCATCTCATATTCCTCCATCATTGCCTTCTTAAATTCTTGCAACATAGTTAGACTAGTCCCGGTATAAATCAGGTCATCAACGTAAAGACAAACGATAAGAAAATCTTGCGCACCTTTCTTTACGTATAACGACGGCTCACTTTGACTTTGCTCAAATCCATTGGAACGAAAATAGCTGTCAATTTTGCTGTTCCAGGCCCGTGGCACTTGTTTCAATCCGTATAAGGCTTTTTGGAGACGATAAACTTTTTCTTCCTTGCCTTTGACAATATAACCATCAGGTTGCTGCACGTAAACTTCTTCTTCTAAGTCGCCGTTGAGAAATGCGGTTTAACATCCAACCGTAAACTGGTAATTCCAACTGTGCAGCTACATCTAAGACAATGTGAATCGTCTCCATTCGGGCAACCGGTGCAAAGGTCTCCGTGAAGTCAACACCGGGCTGCTGAGAATACCCCTTTGCTACAAGGCGAGCTTTATGCTTGTGAATTGAGCCATCTTCCTTGAATTTCGTCTTGTAGATCCATTTGACTCCGATCACATTTTTTCCATCAGGAAGGTCCACAAGCTTCCAAGTGTTGTTTTTCTCAATACTGGCAATTTCCTCATTTATTGCAATTTGCCAAATTTCTTCTCTTGCCAAATTTCCTCATTTATTGCAATTTCACTCGACTCATAAATTTCCCTTAAGCTTCGTACCTTTGATTGGGCTTTGAGAATCTGAATCGATTTGATCATGACGTCACGATGAATGGATCTGGATGGAACTTGTGCTTGGTTGATCACTCGGACTTGGTGTTGTAGGCAGATATGTAATTGGTGTTTCCATCTGCTGATTACCGTCCCAACTCCATGCTTCTTTTTCATTAAAGGTCACGTCTTGAGAGATGACAAGTTTATTCGTCTTGGTCTAGTAGACGATATCCCTTGACTCGTCGATAGCCAACAAAGATAAGCTTTTCTCCTTTTCCATTGAACTTCTCTCTCTGTTGAGATGGAATGTGCGAGTACGCGATACAACCAAAGACTCGAAAATGATGCACCTGTGGCTTTCTACGGTGCCATGCTTCGTATGGAGTTTTGTTGGTAACCGCCTTCATTGGTGATCGATTCATAATATAGACTGCTGCGTTTACGGCTTCTGCCCAAAAACTTTTTGGGAGTCCTTTTCCTGTCATCATACTTCGAGCCATTTCCACTATTGTGCGGTTTTTTCGTTCCGCGACTCCATTTTGTTGTGGGCTATAACGAACCGTCAACTGCCTGTGAATCCCATTCTTTTTGCAATAATCCATAAAGGATTTTCCAATGAATTCACCTCCACGATCTGTGCGCAATGTCTTAATTTTCCGATCACTATGATTTTCCACCAATGACTTGAATTCCATGAACTTTGAAAATGCGTCTGACTTTTGTTGCAAAATATAGACCCACATCATCCGAGTGTAATCGTCAACAAATAATAGGAAATACCTATTATTATTTAGAGATGATGTTTGTGTTGGTCCACATATATCCGCATGCACGATCTTAAGAGGGGCTTTGGCTCTGTAGGAAATTTTTGGGAATGGTTGCCGGTGCATTTTTCCCATAATACATCCTTCACACGGACTGTCTTGATCTGGAATTTGAGGAAGACCATAAACCATATTTTTCTTCTTCAATAGATTCATGCCTTTGTAGCTCAAATGTCCGTACCACAAATGCCAAAGCTTGTGATATTCTTCTGTCGTGCTTTGTAATAAAAGTTTCTCCGACAATGGCAAATTAAGAGGAAAAACTTTATTTGAGCTCATCTTAATTTTAGCCATTGTGAGATCTTTCTGCTTGTCGACAATGATGCAAAAATCATTGTTAAACTCCACTTTGTAATTTTTCTGCAGCAGCTGGCCAACACTCAATAAATTCTGGGTCAAATTCGGTACGTAAAACACATCTCTGATGATAGAGGTGTTTCCGCTCCTTGACTGGACTGCAATAGCTCCTTTTCCAGTAATCATGTGCGATTTGCCATCACCAAGTTTTACTTCAGATGAGTATGACTCATCAAGCTCCACGAACATTTCTTTATTCCCGGACATGTGGTTGCTGCAACCACTGTCTACATACCAAACATTCTCAATCTGTTGAGAATTCAAGCTGGAGTAAAATACCTGATCAGTTTCATCTTTCTCCATAAAATTCGCCTCTTTTTTTCTGGCCATCATTTTGATACCAACAATCCTTTTGAGAGTGGTTTGCGTTTCTGCATTTCTTGCATTTATTCCAGCAACTCTGGGTGTCGTGGCAATTCTTTCAACAAATTCGGCAATATAAATCCGAATTCTGACTAGAAGATCGCGAATTACTATTGTCTCTTCTTCCTCTACCTCGACCTCGAAAATTTTGATACCTACCACGACCTCTTCCTCTTGTTGATCTTTGAAATGGCATGTGTTGTTTTTCGTCATGCCCATCTTTCTTATTCTCCTGCTGTGAAATATTTACTTTTCCTTGAAATGCTTGCTCCAAATTTTGATTTGAAAATCTGCTCATCTTTTTTTCATGTGCTTCGAGCGACCCCATGAGTTCATCAAAAGTTAATTTTGATAAATCCTTCGATTCTTCGATAGCGGCAACTATATGCTCAAATCTTGCCGGTAAACGGCGTAACACTTTTTCGACGATCTTTTTTTCTTCTAGAGTATCACCGTAGCTTCTGATTTGATTGACTACGGTGGAAACTCTAGAAAAAAACTCTTGCATATTCTCGTTATCCTTCATAGACAAATTATCAAAGTCGCGCCAGAGATTTTGCAATTTTATTGAGATAACCTTCTCGTAGCCACCAAATTGATTCTTCAAAATTTGCCATGCCTCCTTTGATGTTTTAGCACTTGTAATATGCGGAAGAATGGATCGGCTTACCCCTTGGTGCATAAAGGACAAGGCCCTTGCATCCTTGGTCTTGTTCTCCTTATGCTCTTTTTTCTCTGCCGCTGATAATTCAGTTACCTCCTCTGGAGTAAGAGTTGTATACCCCTCTTCAACAATATCCCACATATCATGAGATATAAAAATAGTTTGCATTAGGACACTCCACTGCTCATAATCTTTGCCAACAAAAATAGGGACACCTTGTTGGGAATATAGGAAGGCTAATTCATTGTTGCTAGAGGAAGCCATTTAGAATATGGGTAGGGATATCAGGCCAAGGGTGGCTCTGATACCACAAATTTGTTGGGTATCAAAAAAAAAATAGAAGATTGAAAATTTTTGGAGGCTAAGTATTTTATTGATTGCAAATATTACAATAATTTTCCAAAGCTTATGCACTAAAGCTTTTGGAATCACTCAATTATTTTCTAGAGAAATTGCACACTATCTCTCTAATAATCTCCTTACTTCACTCGTCTGCAATACTACACTGACACACACATATATTTATAGGCATCACAAGGCTAGATAAAAAGATGGTACATTAAATTGGTCAAATGACTAATTGGCAGCCACCTTCCAACTTCTGAATTGATGCATGCTTCATGCATGCATTCTACTCCATGCAAAGAACTTTGGCCATGAATTTTATGAGTCACATTCTAGAAAACTCTTGGCAACATGCATGCATCCCATGTGTCTTCTCAACTTAATTACAAATTACCTTTTTAACAATTTTTCCCCAATCGCTACTTTATCCCAACTCGACGATGTCCCCCATATTATTTTATTTTATCAGCTGAAGCATCAGATTGGGTATGCAACTAGGACTCACTTACTATGGTTTCACTCTTTGGGTGCTCTAAAAACATTTTCTCGAATTGAAACAACTTCTTATGCCTTTTTTTTATTATGGAAACGATGATCAACATTGTTGAAATGTAGAATTAGTGGGGTATGTCCGATTTCACACGATGTAAGTGGAATATAGGATATGCAATATTGAAAAATATTTTTCTCCATGCAATTCACTATAATTTCTCGCTCTATAAATGCCTCAAACCTATTTAGGAGAAGTTAATATGTTCTATGTAAATGCAACTGCAAAGGAAGATGACATTCACTCATATGTGAATGGAAAGGACATCATTATGAGGACATAAGACTTGCATAGTCTCATGTTCCTGCCTGTTACTAGGGTGGATGATGTTGAAGATTATGAGAATCATGAGAAGATTTGGCTGAGATAGTCATAGAAGAAGAGAAGGAGAATGGCAATCCTTACGAATTTAAATTTGTGTTGAAGAAAGAATACCACAAACTAATGGATATTGTGTCCACGGTTTAGACATCAAATTTGGTTCATATGACCAGTTGTCTAACACCCAATAGATCATCTTGGTTGTTATCATGGAATATTTGGAAGTCAACTTGAGTGAGTTTGTAACCCAGAAGTTGGTTCAAGTAGAAATTGTGTGCAGTTGATGCGACATTCAAGTCCAAATAAGAGTATGGACTTGTAACTGTATTTTTTATGGAAAATAATGGTACTCCTTTAATTAAGGATAAGACCTTACATGTGAACAAGAAGTTAATCTATTCAAACATCTCTTTGGTCATGTGAACAAGGAGTTAATCTATTCAAACATCTGTTTGGTGCCTAAAAGAAAGCCCATGCAAAGAAGAAGAATGTTGCACCATCTGAGGGGGAATCAACTGAGCATGCACCAGTCGAGTTATCTGAGGAACCTCCAAAGAAGAAAAGAAAAAATCTACCAATGAAAATTCATATGTGAAGAAGTCTCAGGAGACTTAGCCGTTTATGGGACTCAGAGTTTAGCCAGAAGAGTCGGCTACCCTAGCTAAATCAACTCCAATAGTTAAATCTGTTGGAGATAATGAAGTAAGATGAATGGCCTATGTTGACATACCGTCATTAAAGCACATTCCATGTTCCCCATCCACTCTTTCATTGGAACTGGAGGAACAAGAGAACAAATGCATTGAGGAAATAAGAGACGTTCCACCTATTGTCTCATTTGATGAAGAAACTCCTGTTTCCATTTGGAGTATGCCATGATTTGCAAATGGAGGAGGTGAAAGTTGAGCAAGGCCATGTATCAATTTTAACATTCTGTTATGGTTGAGAAAGATGATTAGGTGTTTGAATTTATTAAACCCAACACCATGGATGAGGCCATTAACATGTAATTCATAACATCACTCTAAACGAGATGAGAGCTTAAGCTATAGAAAATGCCAAGGGTTACTGTTGGTAAAGGAAAAAACCGGTTGACACACATGACTACTTTCTAGGAAAAATACCATTCTGCGATTTACTCCATCGGTAAATAATGATATACACAATGACATATACAACACGGATCACTTACCGACATATGTTCATCGATAGAATGTTCTTTTGGTAAATATCTATTTTGTATGTTTTTGTGCGTATTTTGTGTGATGATTTATACATATTTTTGGCGTGTTTTATTTGAATTTGTATGTTTTAGTGTTACGTTGTGTTATTTTATTGATTTTCTAGGATTTAGTGGAAAAAACTAGTTTTGAGCAAGAAGCGTTAAAAGTAATTTCGCGCAACTGCAGTAGTCGTTGTATTTTGGACGTAACATTTTCATCTGAAGTTCAATTGACATGATTCATACACCATTGGAAAGCTAAGACAAAGTTTTACCATGTCTACTTCTGCTACGAGATGCAAATGAAGATGTTTGGATGGGTTAAAATCATGTGCAAGTAGAAATAATGTCTTGAAATTTCGAAAATGACACGTCTTAGTATTTTGGCCATAACTCTCTCTAGAAAATTGATATTGAGGTTATTCAATTAGTGGCTATGGAAAGCTAAGAGATAGTGTAGTGTTACAATTCATAAGAAGATAGCACGGCCAAATTCCAAAGTCTGGAGGGTGCGCGGAGTGCGCCTGAGAGGCCCCGATCGCGCCGCTACAAGTGGCATAACGCCCTGTGCGCACTAGCGTGCGGTCTGCAGGACAAGAAATTTTTGATTTTTTTTTTGTGTTTTTTGGCTCTTCCACCTTGTATAGGACTCTAGGCTTATAAATAAGACTTTAGGAGCCCATATTTTCAAGCACTTTCATTACTTAGCACTTTTAAACTCTAGTTTTCTATCTTTTCTCTTGTTTTTCAACATTGGGATTGCTTGGGTTCTTCCCATTGAAGTTATTTTCTGGCTTAATCAAAGCGTAATATTTCTTCATCTCTTTTATCTGATTTCAATTATTGGGTGATTATTATTGTTGCATGATAATGTTTATGATTGTTTTCTTTCTTCAATTGAAATTATGATCTCACCCCAAGCATGAACTAATTTCTTTGTTCTAGGATTATTAGGATGATTTGATTCAAACAAACAAGCATGAGTATTGACTAATTGATTTGATTCAAACAAACAAGCATGAATATTATCTGATCAACTTTTGATTATTTTGAGGGAATGATTGAAACTGAGAGAAGATATTATTTTTGAACTAAATTTATTCAAGGGGTTAGATATGAATTAGAAATGTATTATCTAACTTGGCTTAATGAAAATAGCAAATTATGTAGGGATAACCCTAATCTGTGAATACGTGAGTTATCAGATCTATGCCTAGTTTTTACGTGTTTATTATATTTGTTAATCGCATGATCAATTAGTTGATATTCTGCTTGCAAGTTTAATGAGATGATTCCGAAATTCTAGACTTTCATCTATATCGTTTTTCTTCGGGTTTAATCGTGTTTAGTTCTAATTTGTCTTTTACTGATTTTTCTTTAGTTAATTAAAATCACAAATCTTGTTAGAGTGTTTAGGATTTATTTTCTTTCAGTTGTGTTGCATAATAATTATTTGCGGCTAAGTCTTCCACGAGGGCGACTTTGGTCAACTTGTTACCTACGATTGATCACGTGCTCTTGCGGCGTCGCTAGATTTATTTTAGGTGTTTAGTGGTCGAACAATATCGACGAATAATATATTTCCCATTTAATTTGTCATAATTACTGATGGATCTACAATAGAATAACATCGAATATCAAGAAAAATAAATATAGTAATTAATGAAAGAATAGATATGGATAATAATCAAAATAAAATAAAATAAAAATAAAAAACTAACAATAAGACCAAACTAAAAGTTAAAGGCGTAATCGAATTTTAGATCATTCAAATTTCTTGAATCGAACTAATTGAAAGAACATTTAGAAATCCAAATTTGAATAGTCGAATTGCATTTTCAATTTTCATATCAAATTTGAGTTAGTCTAAAAATCCAAATTTATTGACAAATCGAGCAAGATTAAAATCAGAACGCATATTTTCCTAATCCATAATCTATATTTCAATTTTTATTTTATTCTTGTAAAAGAATCAAGAAACTATGCAAAACATATAATCAAGCCATGCACATATATTACAAATCATAATTTTACTTTAAGTGTATTGCAATCTAAACTAAAAATGACTTTTAAAAACTTCAAAAATTGAAATTGTTCGTCAAAAGAATATTGTTCTTTTAAGTAAAAATACATCGTAGGACATTATGAAAAGTAAATAACAATCTTTAGAAGTTGAAACTTTAAAATGGGATTGAAATGTAAAATTAACCATCACTAATATTGTTGGGACAAAATTGACTTTTTTCGATATTTTTTATTTTTATTATTTTACACATTATTTGATTTCAAATTAATTATCCACAATTAATAGTAATAATTATTTAATCAGAATATGCTCCCATCCGGCGTTCCCAGATGTGAAGACCCTCCTCCGGCGTTCCCGGAGAGGCGCCCTCGCGACCACCCAAGACGTTCATATCCGTCGTTCCCGGATGTGAAGACCCTCCTCCAGGGTTCCTGGGAGAGACACCCTTAGCGTCTAACGAAGTACTTTATCGATCTAGGAGATGGCATCTCAAGACTCTTCCTCGGTGATCCCTCGGGAAAAGATTATCCCCCGGTGCTCCCAGAAAAATGGTGCCACTTCTCGTGTTCCGAGAAGCAGCCGCACTCACTAAAGTAAGCTAGTGATCTCCCCCTTTCTCAAGGAGGAGCACACTCCCTCAAAATCTTAACAAATCCACCAATAATTTCTACGCAGATATGCAACAAGTAAATGCAAAAAAATACCACACGTGGGAAAAAATATGATATGTGCAACCCATGTAAAGAATATCACCAAGCCTCTCAAAGGCGACAAACGTGTCTAGAAAAGTTAATCTCACCCAGCACAAATAAGCCCCAGCCAAGTAATAAGGAAAACAAAACTCAGGGATCCTAGACCCAACCCAAAACGTGCAAAAACCCCGGAGAGGAAAAAAGCCCGTGCGAAGAAGAATGAACCGGGGAATGAAAAACTACCCCGTCGGAGGGGCCCGGAGGGTGCTTCCTCGCGCCCTTGACGGTTGTCTCCGTCATTCCTCCTCTCCCATTCACCTCTCAACTTCTCCATTTGGTTTATCCACTCTCATATCCCCAAAAAAATTTACTAAGTCTTCAATTAAACAGTAAATTTAGGTATTTCTAAGCTTCCGCACTACTCCTCACACGTTCCACAGCCTGGGAGCTGGGGGCATATGTTGGTGACAAAATTGATTTTTTCTAATATTTTATTATTTAACGAATTATTTAATGATAATTTGACTCTTTATATTATTTAATAATATTGAATTAAACATATATTTATTATTTGTCGTACTTAAGTTCATTAATTATAAGGAATTTATCAAGAATATCTTATGTATTTAACAAAATATGTATATATTGTTTCATCTTATTAGAATGAGTAGAAATTTTTGTTGGAAATTATTCGGTCCCGGATCTAATCCGGGTCAAATAAGATCTGTATTTTCAATCAAATTGAACGGAAGAAAAAACGAGGGATTTAAAAATTCGAGTTTTAGATATAAGAACATAAGATCATGCTTATTAAATTTATTCAAACTAAAGGAAGAAAAGAAAATTTACCTCTTTCGACGATTTTCTTGTTCTTCGCTTTTTCTCCGTCAATCCTTCGAATCCCTGAAGCTCGTAAATACCGTGATCTTCCAATTTGATCCTCCCAACCAACGGCAGTGTGAGGGCACCCAAATAATAATTCTACGTTCCTAACTTTTATTTTCCTGCGATGTACTAAACTAATGAGATCGTAGGATTGGACTAACTGAAATAGGAGGGAAATTGAACTATATTTAAAATTAAACCACAAACCCGCATGCATATACCACAGAGATCAACCGTTAATCAAAGTCGTGCTGGTCTAAAACATTCATTCATTTGATTTTGCAAAAAACAAAATTTCCAGCGCAATTCGAATTGAACAAAAGCAAATCATTATTACCTGATCAACCAAAAACCTGTTTTCCAATAAAGTAGACCAAAGTAAAAAGTTTCTGATTGCTCAAAGGAGGTCCGACCATTGCTGGTCCATTTGAAGAAACAAAATTTTTCAATAATTTGATTAAAGGATGACCAGATATTCATCTCGTAATTGCTCGGACAACCGAAAAATCTCATGGGAATGGGACCAAAAATTGTGTCTTTCAATTGTGAGATGTGGTCTCCTTTTTATGGCTGGATTCAATCCAGGTTTACACTCTAACTTTGTTTTATCTAATCTAGAATTCATTATTCTAGATAGACTCAAACTCTAATTGATAATATCAAATATAATTATCAATTAAATAATTATATTAATATCATAAATATCTTATATTTATTTAATTCCAAATACTGTCAAAAAAATATCTTATATTCCCATAATTAACTGATATTAATATATTAGCCCAAATATTTTGGAAAACTCTTTTCCATAAAACCTTAGGAACTGGAAATATTATTTCTAACTCGTTTACTCTAGGAAGGCGAACCGGGGACCATTGACCTATAATTATAAGCTCCAATAAATCGAATAAATAATTAACTCTTTAATTAATTTATTCGACTTATTAATTCAGATATTACTCCACTATAAATTCGGAATTGCACTCTTATAATTGTAGAATATCTTGTTCTACGAAATGAGCAGTCCACTGATATAATCATTACATATAGATTAATCCTCCATAGATAATTCGTAATTGAAGCTAGATAGTATCCGTTAAACCTCTTCAATTACCTCTTATCCTCAACTACCATTAATTCACTAGCGAATGGTTAATTTATAATCGAATTATAAATTAGAGATCTCAAACCATTCAGTTCCAGAATTAACAAATGAGAGAATCGTCTTTCTACTTCCCGCAAGAAAGAATGGATTTCGTATCTGTGAATTTATATTCTCAGTTATTTAATTCAAATGTGAATCTAAAATGCAAGTGTTGGGAATATCGTAGGACATACTTAAACGAGCAAATTAAGAATCAAACCGAAATAAATAGGAGTCTATAATCACTCAGGATTAAGATTTATCCATATATGATCATCTAGTGATTTAATTTGATTTTCCATTTCTACAACGGAATTTGTATAGAAAATTCAAATTAAATCGGTCCAAGTCCTATATGATCAAATCATATACAAATGCCCCACTAAGATGTCTCCACATCGATGGTCCGGATAAGACAGTCACATTCAAAATGTTCTAGGCTGCATTAGTGATGTTTTAATTAAAAATCTCATACTTTAATTAATTTTATCATGGGGACTTAATTTTAGTTTATTATCCATAATCTTAATTCTCTTGTATATAACTCTTATATACTAAGATTATGGTTAGAATAAATAAACTAGGGATTTTCATGATGTTCAATAAAATACATACAATATGCACAAAAGTTCGAAAATAAATGTCGATTTTATTTATAATAAGAAAAAAAAAATTCACAATTGCTTTAAGGGCACTATCCCTAACAATCTCCCACTTGCCCTAAAGCATATGGGACATGTCTCTCAGTCCTAAATTATTTAAATGCCTCTCAAACACTTTTGCAGGCAATGTCTTGGTGAATGGATCAGCAAGGTTGTCGGCAGATGCAATCTTGAGAATTGAGACGTCACCCCTTTGTACTATCTCCCAAATAAGATGGTATTTTCTTTCTATATGCTTTGATCTCTTGTGACTTCGATACTCCTTCGAATTAGCCACTGCCCTACTATTGTCACAATACAAAGTGAGTGCCTATCCATATTTGGAACAACTTCCAAATCAGAAAGGAATTTCTTTAGCCATACCGTCTCCTTAGTTGCTTCTGAAGCGGCTATTTATTCGGCCTCCATGGTCGAATCCGCGGTGCTAGATTGCTTAATGCTTCTCCAGATTATGGCACCGCCACCAAGAGTGAACACTGGCCCAGATATCGACTTTCGAGAATCCTTGTCTGACTGAAAGTCAGAATCAGTGTACCCGTCTATTTTAATGTCATCACCCGAATAGACAAGCATATAGTCTCTTGTTCTCTGAAGATACTTGAGAATGTTCTTGACTGCTATCCAATGGTCCATTCCTGGATTTGATTGAAACCGGCTGACTATCCCTACCACATAACAAATATCGGGCCTTGTACACAATATAACATACATAAGGCTGCCTACTGCAGAGGCATAGGGAATACGTCTCATGTCCTCTTCCTCCTGAGGTGTCTTAGGACAGTGCTCCTTGGAGAGAACGACTCCATGTCAAGTTGGTAGGTAATCCTTTTTGGAATCTTGCATTCTATAACACAACAACATCTTATCGATATAAGAAGCTTGAGACAATGCAAATAATTTATTCTTGTGATCTCGAACGATTCGAATTTCAAGAACATAATTCACTTCTCCCAAATCTTTCATTTGGAATTTCTTAGCAAGCTAACCTTTAATCGCATATAACATCTCTACATCATTCCCAATGAGTAGAATATCATCTACGTAAAACACTAAAAATTCCACTTTACCACCCTTGATCTGCTTGTATACACAAGGCTCATCAACACTTTGGTCAAAACCATAACACTTGATCATCTCATCAAATCTATGGTTCCATGACCTCGAGGCTTGCTTTAACCCATAAATGGATTTAAGCAATTTACAGACTTTTTGCTCTTGACCTTCGGCTACAAAACCCTCTGGTTGTTGCATGTAGATTTCCTCATCAAGATGGCCATTCAGAAAGGTCGTCTTGACATCCATCTGTCATATCTCATAGTCAAGATATGCAACAATTGAAAGTAGTATGCGAATGGGTTTTAGCATTGCTACAGGCGAGAAAGTCTCCTCATAGTCGACTCCCTCCATTTGGGTGTAACCCTTAGCCACTAGCCTTGCTTTGAAAGTGTTTACTTTCCCATCTATATCCTTCTTTCTCTTATAGATCCATTTGCACCCAATGGGACTGACATCTTCAGGCAGATCTATAAGAACCCAGACAGTGTTGGAGTACATAAACTCCATTTCTTGGTTCATATCTTCAAGCCACCTCTCTTTATCAGAATCCTCCATCGCTTGTCGAAAAGACAATGGATCATCGTCTACCCCATCGGAGACTGCAATATTTGCCTCTTCGATTTGACGATAGCGGATTGGTGGTTTAATCACCCTCCCCAACAAATCTTGTTGGTTGTGGTCTGATCTCATCAGAAAGTAACTCATCGAGTACATCTTTACTTCGGGGTTGGAAGTTTTCTATATAATCGTTCTCAATAAAGATAGCATTAGTCGAAACTATTACTTTCTTTTTTTTGTGGATCATAAAACAAACCTCATCTCGTTACTTTGGGATATCCAACAAACAGATACACTTCTGAACGTCGATGCAACTTTCCAGTCTTTCCTTTCAGCATATGTGCTGGGCACCCCCATATGCGAAAGTGGCGTAAACTAACTGTACTCCCATTCCACAACTCTAGTGGTGTATTTTGGATTGACTTAGATGGAACTATATTCAAAATGTAAACCGCTGTTTGCAATGCATACCCCCAAAATGAATTAGGCAGTGTCGCGTAGCTCATCATCGACCTAACCATATCAAGCAATGTTTGATTTCTCCTTTCAAAGAACACCGTTTTCTTTGAGGGTGACAGTCTTTGTGAGTTGGTACAAAATACCATGCTCCAACAAATAATCTTTAAACTCAGTATCGACATACTCGCCCCCTCAATCGGATCGAAGGCACTTCAAAGATTTTCCTAGCTGTTTTTCAGCTTCCGCATGAAATTCCTTAAACTTTTCAAATGTTTCGAATTTTCTATGCATGAGATAAACATATCCAAACCTCGAGTAATTATCAATAAACGTGACGAAGTACTCAAAGCCACCTCTAGCTTGTGTGGTCCTGGGACCACAAACATCACTATGCACAAGCTCTAGTGGTTCTTTGGCTCTCTTGCCCTTTGCAGAGAAAGGTCTCTTAGTCATTTTTCCTTCTAGACATGATTCACAAACAAGAAGAGTGCCAACTTTATGTCTCTCAAAGGACCATCCTTTTGCAAGCCTATTTATCTTTTCTAGTGAAATATACCCTAACCTTAGATGCCAAAGATATGTTTCATCATCTTGAGAAACCTTTTGCCTTTTTGGTTTAGGATGTTCTACTTTAAAAATTTCGGCATTTAGCAGTGGTTGTTCATTAAGCTTAATTAAATAGAGTCCATTTTCCAATATTGCAGTACAAATATCACGCCAATTTTTAGAAATAATAATCAAATTATCATTAAAAGATAGTAAATAAATGTTCATGCAACTTTGAAACAGAAATCAAATTTCTACGGAAACCAGGAATATAATAAACAATATTTAAAACCAATATTTTATCTCTAATATTAAGCTTAATTACTCCCACTGCTTTTGCCGAAACCACTGCACCATTGACAACTCGCATTGTGAAAGACCCATCGGCAAGCTCTTCATAAGAGCTAAGCATTTGTAAGAAAGATCAAACATGATTAGTAGCTCCAGAGTCAACTACCTAAGTAGAAGAATCTCTAGCTACCAAACAACTTTCAAGAACAAGTAAATCATATTTACGTTTCTTGTTTTCCTTTATTTTAGAGACAAACTTGGGGCAGTCTCTCTTCCAATGTCCCTCTTTGCCGCAGCAGAAACAATTTCCCTTTGGTTTAGAGGAACCTTGCTTCTTGCCTTTGAGATTTTCACATACGAGTGCAATATTCATGTTACTATTCCACTTGTTACAATTTTCTCCAATTAATGAATCATTCAACAGTGCAAGCATGGGACAAGACATCATTGCTGAAAATTAAATAAAGCGACATAAATAAGCGAACGAACATCATAGAGCATTCAATTTAGGAATCATAAACATGATGCATGAAAGCAATAAAGTTTATCCTACCAATTCCAAGGTAATTTAATCTCACATTTGAAAAGCCGTCGTAGGGTAGGTCAAATCAAATAACGCTTAAATCGAGACCATCTTAGATTAATAAATAAATAATCAAGACATCTCATATCTTCATTTATTTATTAATCACCTTTTAAATTTAGCCTAGATACATCCAAATTTTTTGATTGTATCCTTATGAGTGTTACCCATTATTTCGGATTTTAAAAATTAACTCAAAATTACGGCCGTAGGGTAGGAAAATTAAGAGTTAAATTTTAAATTTCTATCATTTCGGAGATTAAGCCTTGATTATTGATTTAAGTGAAAACCATTCGTAGGGGTACGAATCTGAGCGTCGCGAGCTGTCACTTAAATCTCAGGGTGCTTTAATCAATAATGAAGGCCATAGGATTTATTATTATGAATTCTTCTCCCACTCATTATTATATAACAAATGCTTCCTAAACATTTAAATTATAAAACATCTTATGTTTTATTAAGTCAAGTCCAATCCTATTGGTCTATTTGATTAAAATTCTCTAATTTAAAAATCTAACTTTGAGAAATTAACTCATAATTTTAATCAACTTTAAATATCCCTAAATTATCAAAATAATTAAGGGAATAGGGATAAAATGGAAAAATTTCATGAAAGAACAGAGGAAACGACGCGCCTATTGAAAATGGGACCTACCCGAGTCCTACTCCTCCGGATCTGCCTAAGCTGCCCGGGACCGCTGAGTTTGCCCGGGAGGTGCCGGACGCCGGGCGCCCAGGGCTGCCCGGAGCCTATCCGGGCTGCCCGAACGCGAATCCAAATTATTTTGTTTCTAAAACGTGTAATTCGGAGATTTTTCATAAAAATCGGATCAAATTTTTACAAAATTAATTCCAAACAATTATCCCAATTTTAAAATCATATAAACCACTTTTATACAAAATTTTAAAAATTATATAAAACACTTTTATATCAATTTTAAAAATCATATAAAACACTTTTATATCAATGTCAATCCATCTCATAAAATCTATCATCTATCATAATTAAACAATTCAATTATCATGATGCATGACATGCTTGGGAGTGAGTTCCATGAATGACATATCAATATGCATGGCATATATATCACATATACATCACAAAAATATTAATCCACGAAATAATAAATATGACAATTTGAATCAATTCCATAAATTCAAAAACGTTCATGCATCCATATATCAAAACAAGCAAGATCAAATCCTAAACCCACTCCAAAATAAATTTAATAAAGTAGATTTAGTTCTTATATCAAAAACCAAATGGCTCTGATACCATTTGTTGGAAATTATTCGGATCCCGGATCTAATTCGGGTCAAATAATATCCGTCTTTTCAATCAAATTGAACGGAAGCGGAAGCGAGGGATTTCAAAAATCGAGTTTTAGATATAAGAACATAAGATCGTGCTTATTAAATTTATTCAAACTAAAGGAAGAAAAGAAAATTGACCTCTTTCGACGATTTTCTTGTTCTTCACTTTTTCTCCGTCAATCCTTTGAATCCCCGAAGCTCGTAGACACCGCGATCTTTCAATTCGATTCTCCCTATCAACGGTAGTGTGTGGACACCCAAATAATAATTCTACGTTCCTAACTTTTATTTTTTTACGATTTACTCAACTCATGAGATCGTGGGATTGGGCTAACTGAAATAGGAGGAGAATTGAACTAGATTTAAAATTAAACCACAAACCCGCATGCATATACCACAGAGATCAACCGTTAATCAAAGGCGTGCTGGTCTAAAACATTCATTCATTTGATTTTGCAAAAAACAAAATTTCCAGCGCAATTCGAATTGAACAAAAGCAAATCATTATTACTTGATCAACCAAAAACCTATTTTCCAATAAAGTAGACCAAAGCAAAAAGTTTCTGATTGCTCAAAGGAGGTCCGACCATTGCTGGTCAATTGGAAGAAACAAACTTTTTCAATAATTTGATTAGAGCTATATATTCATCTCGTAATTGCTCGGACAACTGAAAAATCTCATGGGAATGGGACCGAAAATTGTGTCTTTCAATTGTGAGATGTGGTCCTTTTTTATGCTGGTTGATCAGTTTAACTCCAATTTTATTTCCTATCTAATATAGAATTCATAATTCTAGATAGACTCAAACTCTAATTGATAATATCCAATATAATTATTAATTAAATAATTATATTAATATCATAAATATCTTATATTTATTTAATTCCAAATACAGTCAAAACTGTAGAATATCATATATTCCCGGAATTAACTGATATTAATATATTAGCCCAAATATTTTGGAAAACTCTTTTCCATAAAACCTTAGGAATTGGAAATATTATTTCTAACCCGTTTACTCTAGGAAGGCGAACCAGGGACCATGGACCTATAATTATAAGCTCCAATAAATCGAATAAATAATTAACTCTTTAATTAATTTATTCGACTTATTAATGTCGATATTACTCCACTATAAATTCGGAATTGCGCTCTTATAATTATAGAATATTTTACTCTACGAAATGAGTAATCCACTGATATAATCATTACACATAGATTAATCCTCCATAGATAATTTGTAATTGAAGCTAGATAGTATCCGTTAAATCTCTTCAATTACCTCTTATCCTCAATTACCATTAATTCACTAGTGAATGGTTAATTTATAATCGAATTATAAATTAGAGATCGCAAATCATTCAGTTCCAGAATTAACAAATGAGAGAATCGTCTTTCTACTTCCCGCAAGAAAGAATGGATTTCGTATCTGTGAATTTATATTCTCAGTTATTTAATTCAAATGTGAATCTAAAATGCAAGTGTTGGGAATATCGTAGGACATACTTAAACGAGCAAATTAAGAATCACACCGAAATAAATAGGAGTCTATAATCACTCAGGATTAAGATTTATCCATATATGATCATCTAGTGATTTAATTTGATTTTCCATTTCTACAACGGAATTTGTATAGAAAATTCAATTAAATCGGTCCAAGTCATATATGATCAAATCATATATAAATGCCCCCACTAAGATGTCTACACATCGACGGTCCGGATAAGACAGTCACATTCAAAATGTTCTGGGCCGCATTAGTGATGTTTTAATTAAAGATCACATACTTTAATTAATTTCATCACGGACTTAATTTTTGTTTATTATCCATAATCTTAATCCTCCTGTATATAACTCTTATATACTAAGATTATGGTTACAATAAATAAACTAGGGATTTTCATAATGTTTAATAACATACATACAATATGCACAAGAGTTCGGAAATAAATGTCGCCTTTATTAATAATAAGAAAAAAAAACAATTTACAATTGTTTTAAAGGCACTATCCCTAACAATTTTTAATTAAAAATGTTAACTCAAGAAATACCCTAATCCTATATGATATAAGAACCTAATGAGAATAATATTAAGTTGTTAACTGTACAAAAGTAATTATTAAAAACTTACGTGTGCACATGATTATCACGCGACACTATGGTAGAATATCTATCTATATCATCTAAGGTGGACTTGTACTTGAAGGCGATGGTGGAAAGAGCACACATATTTATAAACTCAGCAATAAAAAAGAGCGCAAAACGGATCTTAGTAGGGAATATTTGAATTTGAGTATTGATTCAAATTATTTAATCCATTCTATATTTAGACATTATATAAATATATATTGCTCATGCAAATCGAAATAATATAAGTTGTTGAGTTGTTGATATATAAAAGTAATAATTGTGTTGATGTGATGAATAATCTTTTAGAGATATTGATTGTTTGTGGAATTTTTGTGCAAATAATAATATGAAATATAATGCAAGAGAATTTAATAATACAAAATTGAAATCAATATAGAAAATAAAAATCTCATTTTATGTCTTTTGTTATCAAGATTTAGATAAAAATAATAAAAATTGTGACAAACTAACAAAATTACCGAAATTCTTATATGAATAGAAGGGGGAAAGAGAAATAAATAGTATGAATAGGTATTTGAGAGTGCGAGACAGAAAGAAAATGTGAGTTAATTTTAGAGAGAAATGAGATTTTATTTTAAAAAAATAAATTTTTCCACAAATAATCACACATCCAACAAATTTCTTGCTAAAAGATGAAAATTTGGGAAAAATATTCACAAGCTATCACAACCTATAGTTTCTAAGTTAATACAATTATTGCAGTAGAGGAAAACAACATAAATATTATAGTATTTGATGCTGCTTAAAATCGACAGATAACTCCAAGTTAAGATTTGTGAGCAAAGTCAAATTTATTTTCGTGTTCGATAGTTCTTGAGATGGGAACTTGTCTACGATAATTTAGCAAATGTTAGTTGGACCCTGGAGTTGTCCGAGGGAGGCCTCTCCGACATTCAAATTAGTTCCAATATTAGGAGAATTCCATAGCAAATGATAGTAATTAATTGCGAATAATTGATTACTTACAAATAATGAGGACAAACCTTTTCTATATTTTTTTATGAACTTATGATTATTCCATGAATCATAAAAGAAAAAGTAATACTGAATATTTAGTGTATTTAAGAAATAATATTTAAAAGCTTTTGTCTATTTGGAAAAATGGGTATTGTAAATAAGTCGTTGGGATCTAATCCAAGTTTTATTTGGCGTAGTATTTTTGTGCAAAAGATGTTGTTGTGTCTAAATGCAGATAAAAATATTTCAGTTTGGTGTGATACTAATTGGGTGTCTGATGAATCAAATGCTTTTGTTTCTTCTCCTGTTCCGGAAGGATTGGCTAATCTGTCAGTTGTTGATTTGATGAAATCAATGGGATGAGGAAACTATTGCGTTGTTCCTTATTTGAAGGGATGAACAGTTGATTCTCAACAATATACAGGAAGATTGTTAGATGTGGACTGGAGACAAGAAATGCTTTTATACGGCAAAATTTGGACATAGAAGCTTAAGTGAACACCTGAATGAAAGCCAGGTTCTGCTTCTTCAGTTTGATTGGAAAAGCTTGTGGTCTCTCAAAGTTCCTTCAAAGGTTAAAAATTTAGTGTGGAGAGCTTGCAGAGATGCTTTGACAACTAAGGATAATTTAGTTTTTTTTTTAAATAAGTTGGAGTACTGGTTGGAGGGGAGGAGATAAATTTCAAAGAAACTGAAAGGTATAGGGTTATGTTCGGTATCAACCCGCTGTCGTTGACGTACGAACGCCATAGCCTAATGACGATTACAATAATCTAACTAATAAACTATTACAAATACGGCCTACGGGATAGGGATTAGGGATTACAAATATTCTAAAACAACAAAATATAAACGGAATATACCAAACCCTCTTGAACCGAACTGAACCAAGAAAGAGACCGCCTAAAAATGGGGTTGCCCTTCGACCAACCAGACCGCTGCCTACAAGAAGAGGAAACACAAATAAGTGCAAGTTATAATCTAGATCAAACTGAAAGCAACAACAGGAAAGATATCACCGTGTATTCTTCAAGCCTAGCTCCAGTCGTCTTCCTTCGGGCTCTTCCGAACAGAGGTAAGGAAAGACAACTCCGATCGGCTTCGGCTCAGAAAACTGAAGACTCCCCTACTAGTGTTTACGAAAACCAAGGTTTGGACCAAGCAACGGGCAACCCACAAAGAGATACCCAAGCCTCACGCCTCCAAAGACCCCCACCTCGGCTGCAACTCGAGAAGAACCAGAAAACCCGGAGAACACCGCACACAACGGGGGACTGAACAACACAAAGTCGAGCGCCCCTCTCTCGCGACTCACAGCGAAAAAGAAGCTCACACGGAATCACAAAGAAAAATTAGAGCTTGTGATCGAAGGAGACAAAAGAGAGAGTTCAGGGAATGTAGCCGCTGGTGGAATCGAGAGAATAATTGTTAGCTACGGTTCCCTATTTAAGGATTCATTAGAGGGCTTTTAATGGGGATATGAATGGCTACAAATGAAACCCTCAAATGAACGGTCCAGATAGACTTAAGAGGATCCGCGTTTCTCGTCGGGTGGAACATAACTCGGTCCGAGTGGTGGGTCGGTTGCGGTGGTGGCCTTCTCTTTTGGGTATTGGATATGAGTTTTTAATGGGCCACAATTAAACAAGAAGTATTGGGCCACAAAAAACAACACTCTCCACCTTGGCCCAATGCCGGTTTACCAAAAACACAGGGGTCACAAAAACACAGTTATCATCATCGCGTCAATTTTTCTCGCTACACACACAGTGCAGCAAGAATACAGTTATAGTAAGCACAAAGCAAACTATAACACAAAAGGGACAGGGTAAAATCACCATATTGCACACACAAAGATAATAACACCGGAAATAACAAGCACACAAAGAAGTCATTTCCAAAAAACCAATAAGTATAGGAACTGTTTAATCACCTGTATCAACATTCAGAATTTTTAAACATGTCAGAAATTTACTAACAGGTAAACACTTAGTTCCCATATCAGTAGGATTAAATTCAGAAGGTATTTTTTCAAGATTAACTAAGCCTTTAGCAACAATATCACGAATATAATGAAACCTAACGTCAATATGCTTAGTTCTATCATGAAAAACAGTATTCTTACACAATTGAATACGGGATTGACTGTCAGAAAACATAACAACATTACCATCAAGAAAACCAAGTTCGGAAATCAAGCCTTTAAGCCAAATTGCTTCTTTAAATGCTTCAGTTACGGCAATATACTCAGATTCAGTCGTAGACAATGCAACAATGTGTTTTAACTATGATTTCCAACTGATACATGAACCACACAAAGTGAACACATAAGATGTTGTTGATTTTCGGTTATCCCTATCATTTGCATAATTAGAATCCACATAACCTTTCAATTTAACCCCATCTTTGCACTTAGCAAATTTCAGACCATAATTCAAAGAATGTTTCAAATATCGCAAAAGCCATTTAACAGCATTCCAATGAGGCATACCAGGTGTTGGGAAATTAATTTTTAGATTTTGATGAATGCCATGTAAAACTTAGAATAGAAAGTTGGCACCCCATTTTTGTTGTAAAATGCATTGTAATAGATTGGGTTGGTCGAGCTGAGTTAAGTCAGCTATGCCAAGATATGCAAGAAGTCAACTGGATACCAGAAAGAAGACTCCGCTGTAAAGGCGGTGAGTGTGGCAAAGAAGAGAAGACATGAACTCGATCAAGGTGCAAGGTGCGGTGAGATGCGGTGAGTGAAGTGTCGAAAGTCAACTCAAGACAGCCAAGTCTCAAGTTGAAGTGACAGATGAGTCATCCAATGATTGGAAGGCGACTCAAGTCACCTGGGGAAGTCAAGGAAATGCAAATCAAGTCGAGATAACTGAAAGAGATCCGTTGCACATAAGTCAAGAGAATTACTTAAACAAGTAATACTTCCATACTGCCTTTCTTGAAGTGCTCAGTCCCAGAAGCGTGCAAAAGGAATAAACCAATAGGAAGCACTGCACCTGTGTCAGAACTCTGAAAAGCTGAATACTCATTCATACGAGGTAATGTTAATTTCAAGGACTGCAACATGACAAGCCAACGACCACAAGTGTCTTTTGAAAATAAGCCTATCTCTTCAACGGGCAAATTTTTCAAAAGAACACTATAAAAGGCTGAGGAATCTATTTGAGAGAGGGTTGGTTACCTTGACAATCAGAAAACAAACACGAACAAGAAAAGCAATATTTGTAACCAAAAATATTCTCAAAGCAGTCAAGTTCAATCCGCAAGCCTACACTACGAAGGAAATCAATCCAACACTTACCTGTGAAGGAAAGACAACTTCAATCAGTTGAAGAGGAAACATTTGAAGAATCAAGGGGTCTACACTCCACAGAGGATTGTAGAAAGGTTCAAAGACGAACCAGTCTCAAGTTTTTGGAGGGCTTCGTGATCAAATCCAAGAAGCTTGAGCAAGTGGGTCTGTAGTAGCAAGGCAACTGCCCTGTGAAGAAGCTGAATCATACGAGAAGCCAGCTGTGTGACCAAGGCATCTCCAGATCGAGTCCCAAAGGATCAAGTCACCATGTGATCAAGACTTGCATCTGGATCGTTAACCACTTTGTATATTGATCAATACTTAGTGGATTCCTCCGGGAGTTAGGGAAGATAGGAGTAGAAGAATTATCCCATCTTCAAACTCTATAAAAACTTATTGTGTCATTTACATTTCAAAGACTTTAATTTCTTGCACATTACTTTAATATCTCACGATAAATTTGCTATCCAATTGATAATCAACAAAGTGCTAAAACCAAGCATTAAAACATATTTAACCAAAATTCAAGGGTGTTAAGTCTTTCAATAAAACATATCACAAATCGAGTTAAGTATTTAGTCAAAACAAATGAGTTATTCTATCAACAAACAAATCATTGAATGACTAACTCGATGATTAAGTAACTTAGTTGTCCTCCAAGGACTCAAAAAAGTATCAACTCTGATCGTTTTAAAAGGACTAAATCGAAAAGTTGGTAAGGTTTATTCAACCCCCTTCTAAACCTTACACTCACACCCCTTGGGACCTACAAGTGGTATTAGAGCGGTTGGTTCATTGAGCCTTCCGCACTGGTTATTGAACTAGATCTCCAAATTTTTCAAAGCTTGCTTTAGCACTTGATCTTTCAAAACTCTTTTATTCAACAAAGTTATTATCATGGAAGCAAATTTGACACGCATCCCTATGTTCACAATTGAGGAATTTGATGATTGGAAAATTCGTATGCGTGCTCATCTATCAAAGATTACACGATGAAATGTGGATAGTAATAGAAGATGGGCCACCGCAAATCTTAAAAGTGAACACAAACTAAAGGAGAGTCTGCGGTTGAAGGAGAAGAGGATGTCGCTCCCGGACTAGCGATGGTTGAAAAACCAAGAGCCGAATGGACAAATGATGACAAAAAGATATAACTTGGACAATGTGGCCAAGGACATTCTTTACAAAACTTTGGACAAAGCCATGTTCAACAATGTCAAATCATGCAAAACGGCAAAAGAAATCTGGGACAAGCTAACCTTGATTTGTGAAGGCTCAGAGCAAATCAAGGAAAATAAACTATATGTTGTTGTACAAAAATTTGAAAACTTTAAGATGCTTGCAGGAGAAACCTTGGATCAGCTGGATGCTCGGTTCACAGAAATTACCAATGAACTATCTGCACTTGGAAAAGAATATACACAGAAGAAAATGTGCATGAAGATTCTAAGAAGTCTCCCAACTGAGTGGGATATGAAAGTCATGGCCATGAGACACTCCATGGACCTATAAAAGACATCCAACCATGAGTTATTCTCAGATCTCAAAGCCTACGAATTTGAGCAGAGAAGAAAAGACCAACAGGAGACAGCTGTGCCCAAAACAACTGCTTTAATAGTTAAGGATGGTAAAAGTGCTGAGGTCAAAGAAGTCATTGACTAAGAGGAGATAGCCCTGATGGTTAAAAGGTTTAATAAGTTCTTCAACAAGAATTACAAGAGAGGCAAAGGTGAATCCTCCAGAAGACACTCAGCTCCCTCCAAGTGAAGGGAAGATAGGCCAACCAAGAGAGGAGAGTATCAAAAGGCTGAGTATCAAAGAGCTGACAACCCAAGAATGGAAAGAATCGATCAAAAAGTTGAAAATCTATGCTGAACCGTAGGCAACCCTGGTCACTATGCCATTGATTGCCCATATCCTCGTAGTCAACAAATACAGAATGAAGAGGAAAGAAAAGTCTTCGAGAGAAAGAAGACAAGAAAAGAGAAAGGCAATGTTGGGCCGCAGAGACTCTTTGAGATAGCCAAGTCAAAAGACGCAGAGACTCGGAGAGTAGTGAAGCGGACTACTCAAGTGACTCAAGAAGAAGCCTTGATCCGCCTAATGGCCAAAGAACAAAACCAACCTGACCAAGAAGATGAGGTACACTCTAACTCATCACACTCGAGATACTAGTGATAGTGATTGTGACACACATACTTCATCACCCACTGATCTTTATGATTCATTAGGCAAAATGATGAAAGACTTTGAACACATTAAATCATCACACACACTACTAAATGAGGAAAATAGCCTACTCAAAAGCCAAAACTCACAGTTGACTAAGGAGCTGAGTACTCTAAGTCACATAGCTAATGAGAATAAAAGTTTAAAGGCTGAAAATGCATAGTTAATAATAGAGATAGCTGCTATAGAAAAGAGGGAGGATGACCTCAAAATGTGATTTCCTCATTCACTAAGGCATCTAAATCCTTGGATGATCTCATTATGAGTCAACGAGAATGTGGAAATAAGACAGCTTAGATTTAATTCCTCTCGTGCTATGTCAAGCTCCAAAAGTGATTTTGGAAAAAGGATCTTCAAGTAATGAAGCATCTCAAAAATCCAAAACTCCAAATGGTTCACACACATTTAATCCAAAGCAAAATCACAAGCAAACTGGCCTTGGTTATAAAGAAAAAGGAAAACAACCTTGAGTGTGTCCGAGGACAAATGAGAAGAAATCCAAATGAAGTTCCTCAAAGAACTCCAAACAGAAGTACTCAGAAAGAAGAAACAGCTACCAAAAGCCCCAGAAATTCTATAAAAAGAATACATATGATGGGAATGATAGAAATTATCCAAGTCAAGTCGATTGGAATAATGTGAACTATCGAAGAAAGATCTATGGAATATAAGCTTTAAATGGCAAAGGCCAAGACTAAAGAAAGGCCATTCCAAAGGCAAAAGAGCTATCATCAAAGACACATATGCACTTAGGCACTATACTCAAAGATATCACAACTACCCAAACAAAGCAATTGCTAAAACACATACACAGGCATACGTACAAAAGAGACAAATGTATGAACCTAAAATCCCCAAGCAATTTGCTAAAATTAATTATGATTATGGCACTGATAGATGGCAATCTCTTAGAGTCAAATCATTTGGCTATAGGTCGTTTGGATCATCTTACAATACTAACCCCTCAGAACCCAGACAAATATGGGTACCTAAAACCTAATTTCCTTGATTGCGGGTTCAAGGAGCGAGTGAGTGCCAAGGAACCTGGTACATGGATAGTGGTCGTTTCCCGCACAAATGACAGAAACAAGAAAAATCACAAAATTCAAGGAGGTTAGAGGTGCAAAAGTCATATTTGGAAGAAATGAAGCTCCAGGAGAAATAAAAGGCATTGGATCCATCAAGAAAAATGGATTAGAAATTACAGATGTTGCATACGTTGAAGGCCTCAATTTCAACTTACTAAGCATAAGTCAACTCTGTGACAAGGGCTATAATGTTGGATTCAATATGGGAGTGTGCCAAATCAAGAACACTGAATCAAATGAAGTAGTGTTGCAAGGATGCGCATAAAAGAACATGTATGTGGTAGATTGGTCAACTGCAACACCAAGCACTTGTCTGCTAGCAAAAAGCACAGCTGAATCAAGTTGGTTGTGGCACAAGAAGCTGAGTCACCTGAACTTCAAAACAATTAACAAGCTTGCAAGGAGCAATCTCGTGGAAGGACTTCCAGACTCAGTATACAAGAAGGAAAGTGTATGTGATGCATGCCTGATGGGAAAGCAAATCAAATCATCATTCAAAGAAAAGACATGTCCATCTTCAAAAAGAATATTGCACCTGTTGCATATGGATCTATTTGGTACCTTGGTGGTAGTAGATGACTACTCAAGATACACATGGACAATATTCATGTGTAAGAATAAAGAAACTCTGCAGAAACTACCTCAGCTGATGAAGAGAATCCAAAATGAGAAGAGTCAAACCATTATCAAAATAAGATCGATAGAGGAACCGAGTTTGTCAATGGTATAATAACTCAAAAGATCTTGTGTTCAAAATGGTATTGGTCATGAAGTATCACCGCAAGGACTCCACAAAGAAAATGGAGTTGCGAGAAGAAGGATCGAACTCAAAAGAAGCGGAAGACCATGTTAGTCAAGAAGGTCGCCTAAAGACTTTTGGGCTGAAGCAATAAACACAAAGATGCAATACTCAAAATAGATGCATGATAAAATGACAAAAATGACAAAGACTCCTATGAGATTTAGGAAAGGAGAAAGCCAAATGTTGCATATTTTAGAATATTTGGATGCAAATGCTTCATCCATAACAATGCAAAGGACAATTTAAAGGCTTTTGATGCTAAAGTCCGATGAAGGTATCTTTTTTGGGATACTCAAAAAAGCAAAGCCTACAGAGTGCTCAACAAAAGGACAATGGTTATCAAGAATCCATTCATGTGGTGTTTGATGAACCCAATGTAAATGAAGAAGATATTGAAGAGTCACCGATAAGTTTAATCAACCAACCATGCGTAAGAGCCCCTATGTTGAAGTTGAAGATGGAATTAAAAACCCGGAAGAAGATGAGATAGGAGTCTCAAAGACAAAAAAATCTGCAGCTAAGTGATGATGAGAGAGTCGATCAAAATAACACAAAATGCAAGACAATCAATCCAAACTAACTTACTCCAACCCGATGTAAGATGTCTGAGAGACCATCCACCAGAACTAATCATTGGAGATGTAAGAGAAGGTGTAAAAACTAGATCCATAACCCAACAATAAGCTATGTTCACTTGTTTTATCTCACAAATAGAGCCAAAAGATGTGTCTCAAGCTTTGGATGACACACATTGATTCAAGCCATGCAAGAAGAGTCAATCAGTTTGAAAGAAACAAAGTGTGGGAATTGGTTCAAAGACCTACCCATCAAAATGTTATTGGCACTAAATGGGTGTTCAGAAACAAGATGAATGAGGAAGGTTCTGTGGTAAGAAACAAAGAAAGATTGGTAGCCAAAGGGTATTGCCAAGAAGAAAGGATAGATTTTGATGAAACATTTGCCCCTGTAGCAAGATTGGAAGCCATAAGGATGTTTCTTGCCTACGCTGCTCACAAGAACTTCACTGTATATCAATTGGATGTAAAGAGTGCATTCCTTAATGGGTTATTGGAGGAAGAAGTATATGTTGAACAACCTCCAGGATTTGAGCAGAAGACTCTTGGAGATAAAGTATACAAACTCAAGAAAGCTTTATATGGATTGAAACAGTCACCAAGAGCATGGTATGATACATTATCACAATTCCTGACTAAGAACGGATTTACAAAAGGCAAAGTAGATAGAACACTCTTCAGAATTCAAGATGGGAAGAGTATACTGCTTGTTCAAATATATGTGGATGACATCATCTTTGGATCCACAAACAAAGAGTTGTGTGATAAATTCTCAAATCTTATCCAAAGCAAATTTGAAATGAGCATGATGGGAGAGTCGACATTCTTCCTTGACTCCAAGTAAAACAAATCAAGGATGGAACCTTCATATGTCGACAAAATACACCGAGATTTAATGAAGAAATTTGGTATGGAAGAGAAGTCTTCTCTGAAAATACCAATGAATACATCACTCAAAATGGATATGGATGCAGATGGCAAACATGTGGATCAAACAAGATACAGAGCACTTATTGGATCACTGGTCTATCTTACCGCAAGCAGGCCAGACATCACCTTTGTTGTAGGTGTATGTGCGAGATTTCAATCTGGTCCAAAAGAAAGCCACATGACTGCAGCCAAGAGAATCTTGAGATATTTGAAAGGAAACCAAGAAGTTGACTTATGAAATCCAAAGGAAGGTGGATTCAAGCTAATTGGGTATTCAGACTCTGACTATGCTGGATGTAGAGTTGACAGGAAGAGTACCTCAGGCACATGTCAAATGCTTGGAAATAGGCTAATTTCCTGGTTTAGCAAGAAGCAAAATTCAATAGCTACCTCCACAAAAGAATACATAGTCACTGCAAATGGATGTGCCCAAGTCTTATGGATGAGACAAAGAAATGAGAGATTATGAAGTTGAAGAAAAGGAAATTCCAATTATGTGTGATAACACAAGTGCAATTGCAATCACTCAAAATCCTGTGTTGTACTCAAGAACAAAGCACATTGATGTCGATATCACTTCAAAGAGATCATGTTGAAAAGAAGGACATCACCTTGGAATATATCTCAACCGATAAGCGGGTTAGTGACATATTCACAAAACCATTATGTGAATCAAGATTTGAAGAACTCAAGCATGAATTAGGGTTAATTGAGCTGAATGAGTTGACACTCGGAAGAATCAAAGAAAAGAAATGGAACATGAAAAAGATGAAAAAGGGTGAACTCTTAAATCAACTAAGTGAATCACCGTATTGGAGAATCGCCTACGTCAAGTTAACTGACAGCTGAGTACCTATGTGCTAAGAGAGAAGGGTTAAATCAGCTAAGGAATAAGTTGAGTCATTTATGAGCAAAGTGACAAAAACGCAATGCTTTTACTAAGCGAGAATGTTTTTAAGAATGACGTTAGCATAATTATGACGTGGCTACCAAAAGTCGCACACAAAGCTTATGATTGGATATAAATGTGCCGCATTAAATATGAGAAATTAAATGTTAATCGGGCGCAAAATCGAGCCGTTGATCTTGATCAAAGTTTAAAACCACCCGCACGCCCTTTCATAACCCATACTTATACCGCTTTTCGATTTTCTCTCACTTTACCAAAACTGCTTCATCTCTCTCTCGAAGGCAAAGAAAGAAATTCTCTCTCAAAACCCTACAAATCCTCAAGTTCATTTTCAAAGTTTCATTCGGTAAAACATCGAGAAATGGCATCTACTCATGATTTCATCAAGTTGGGAAAGCAAATCCACACTGGGTCTACTGGATTTCGACGATGATCAAAACAGGGGTCCGACGACACCCTCGTGAAGAAGATTACAAGAGAAACCGAAAAGTCCGGATTAAAATCGCTTTTGACGATGGAGTTTTCGGCGACCTACGGGAAGAGGTGGCACGCTTCTACATGAACGCCAAGTTCACGATGAGGGCATCAAGTCCTCTCTGCTCACGGAAAGAGTTCACCATCACTTCCAAGATCCGCAGAACATCGCTTGTTGCCGGCGGAAGGAGTGCCGAGATTTATGAAGCGATGTTAACCTGGCCGCCGCTTGCTTGGAAGGAAGTAGCCAAGCCCGATCGCGGCCGCGAAGGTTGTCTACACACCGAGAAAGAAGTCGTTGAAGGAAGACTACCACAAGTTGCTGGATATTGTTGCCAAGTGCATTGATATCAAATTTGGAAGCTATAATCACCGGCCCAAGACTAAGCCGATCGTGATGGTAGCAATCATAGAAGAAAAGAAGGTGAACTAGACTTGAGTTTGTATACGCAGATCGCTGCATATTGGGAATAAATCCTTCAAGGAGGATGGTACATTTGGAGGATCCTGGGGTACGGCCTGGTGATTGGTCGGATGATGGAAGTAAAAGGAGTCCTCTTCGACATGGAAAGACATTCCATGTTAACAAGAAGATGTTCCTGCCTAATCTCTCCGGAGCACAAAAGAGAGCTTATGCCAAGAGAGTCGACACGAGTGAGGGGAATCACCGTCCCAAGAAACAGCTTGCTCCTCCTCTCCCCCTTGTCTCTCATTTCCCTGAAAGAAGATTGCCGCCTTGGGCGAAAGAAGAAGAAAACAAAAGATGCCCCTTTTCCCGCCCCTCCCGCAGCCTCTAGCGGATAAGGAACCTCAAATACCTTTTCCGGTTGTCAAGAAAAGGAGGATCGATAAGCCGAGATGGCCAGCTCTCGTAAAAGACAACAACACTGCCCACGCCGCCGTGACTCGTAAAAACCATATCCGAGCCGTAAATCCCTCCGGTAAGGACTAAAAGAAGAAGAATCCCTGCCGTCCCGAGCTTGAGAAACCGGGCCGAGTCACCACTCAAATTAAATGGATACCTGAGACTAGCCGAGAAGTAGAGTCTCCGTAAATCATTGATGAAACAGCCAAGTCACAAGCCGATCAAAGAGAGGCAAATCAAGACATTGTAGTCCGAATAAATTTGAGACACTAAAGGCAGTGAGAGAGCAAACTCTCCTTGCTAACAGGTTGTTTCCCCTCCCGCAATGCACGCCATCGAGGGTATGGAGCACCAAAGTTTGCTACCTTCAATCCCCGAGAACGAGGGACAAAGGGAGAAGATGACAAAGATGATGATGATGTGATGATCCTATCCCCACCATATCCGGACATCCAAAATCGCCTCATGAAATGGAGGAAGTGGAAATTGAGTCGATCCAGGAACAGCCCAAAGACCGGAATTTATTGAAGAAGAAGACAAACTCTTGAACTTTCTCGATTGACCAATTGGTCCAAGCACTAGATGAAGAAAAACTCGCATGTATATCTTGCGCATCTTCAAAGACAAGGAGAAGCAGATCGGCAGAGGAAGCCGAGGCTCGTGAAAAGGCCAAGATTTGTCCCTTTATCGAACCACCGATCATACACATCCTCATCTTGACATCCTCTCCTGGGAGTGATGAGGATCTCGATCATGCCGCCGCTACAAAAGAATTGCGATGCAAAGAAAGCCATGCGGGAATCCAGAACCCGCATGAGCAATAAGCATCGAGTCTTCCACATCACACCGAGATCGATCCGATGGGAGTGGTGCAAAGATATTGCCACGATTCTTGTCGCCGCCACCACTTCTCCACCACTTAAGAAGGTAATAAGGGAACTGGCGATGAAACCGGGATTGTGGGGACCCCAACGAGCCTACCCCTAATGAAGGTGTCTTACCACCGCCCCAACGGCCGACTACTCAAAGGGAACAATGAGTCCTGAAACGAGTGACCCCATTCCAAGTCACTTAGCCGGTGTGCCGCTTGAGGGGGAAACTCCTCCACTACAAGAAGGCCTGAGGATGCTTGCAACGACTCCTCAACGAATCTTGGAGGCGAAGTGGAGAAAGAACCACAAACGGATACACAACAAGTTGTCACCGACGAGGCTCGCATACTCAAGACTATCTCACCAAGTGCCAATCGCTTCCGCAGCCAATGACGCTGCTGGTGCAAATGAGGCACATGAAGGAACCGCCTCCGGGAGTGAACACTGGGGCAATGAAAGTGCAATCCATGGAGTTGAGACTCAAAGGATGCCACCTCGAAGACCCCAAGACACCCGACACCGTCGAAGGGACTATCCAAGGCCTCGCCGCAGCTTGAGATCGTAGGAGGTAGTGAAGGCCAACGGAGGTTGAGACTTCCCTGGTAAAGAGACGGAAGCACGTAACATCCCTCCTACTATCATTGATCCATCCGAAAAGGAGATAAGTGCTCTTCACGATTCCCAAGAAAATCTTAATGTAACCTTTTCGATCCGGGGTGAAGACGGTTTAGTCATCCCCTATTGCCAATCCAAAAGACGCAAATGAGGATGTTCTCCCAAGCACGAGTAAGTCCGACCTTAAGGCTACTCGCCAAACCTTTAATTTTGATGATGAGCCACCCTTGAAATCTCATCATCGCCCCGATGACGCTTCGAGCATGGGCCGAGACCAAACTCATATGGAAAAACAAATTTGAAATTGTGACGGTCATAAGACATTGAGGCTCGCCAGTCGGGTCAACTCCACAATGACCACAGTGACACAGAGTCAATCGCGCAGTTCTGCTAAGCCGCAGCAGGATCGACTCCACCGAACTTCACGAGCACAAGTTGTCATCAAGCAAGACATCGCATTCGTGATGATTCCTCTTGAAGAATCGCTTTCCTTCTCTCGAAGTACCTAACCTTCCCCAAGAATCACCGAGATAAGAACGCTTTCCATAAACTCCGATCCCATTATTCCAACAGACACCATCATCCCAAAGAGACTTTGACTTTGATGTCGCTTGGCCGCCAAATGAGATAGAAGTGACAACCGAGGTTCGAGAAGTTTTCAAGGCCATATTTGCAGAGATAGAGAAGATGGATAGGCACCAGCCTCACCGACATGAGGCCGACAACAGAGACGCAAATTTTACCGCCGATCCGCAAGGAATAAT